>JACVBY030000625.1:1597835-2189635 GCA_017589505.3 Metroxylon sagu | reverse complement strand
TATAAGCATATAACATATTTGTTTTTCATCCGATATATAATTATTATTTTTTAAGTATTATAGCCTTAATAGAAATAATATGGAATTTCTACTTATGATTCTATAATTTAAGGTTTGATATGTTCAATGATTATTTTGCTTGCCTTGTGATATCGTATATATTAATGAAAGTCTTTATTAATTAATGCAATAAGCAAGCCTCTTAGGCTTTTATCTAGAAAGTATAAATTAATTGTACAAAAAAATAACGCTTTGGTGCAATTCAGCATATATATTTTTATTAGCTTCTCTATTCAATAAGTAACATAAGTACGAAATGTTGATTAATAAGCATCATTTGCTAAGTATGATAATTTTAGACACTTTATTTATTAAGTAAAAAATTTAGTGATAAATACTTGAAGAACATTTAAATTTTGCTCTTGGGAAAAAAAATAAAATAAAATAAAATGAAGAGCACTCCCTTGAAATGAATCGAAAGAGATTGATTAAATTAGGTCAGAAAATCTTGAAGGTGGTAAAAGTTGAAATACAATGCAAATAAATATTTAGAGGTAAACCCTTCCCATAAAAGCTGTGCAACTAAAATGTTACGCTTGAATTTAAATCCACAACTAAAAAACCACATACTTTTTAAAAGTAAATGATGAGATATGTTACATCCTTTACTTATCAATGTCTCCCTCCTTGGATTCTAGATTTTGACGCAACTTGATAATATTTTATCCACGTCACTACGGCAGCGGGGACCCACGCAACTTGATAATATTGTGGCGAAGCTTAGAATTAAAGAATCGCCGATATTTTTCGAGTCAAAAAAAATTCATTAGCTTTCATATTTTATATCCAAACCTCCACGTCCGTCGTAAACTTGGATAAATTTTTACCGCCCACGTTGAAAATTTCAGGTCTAGGCTGTTATGGACGGCTCTGATTTTCTCATTCGTAATTTTACCAGCGGTAACAGAACAGCGAACTCGTTCCTCCAGTTGCGACTCGGTCAACCATCAAGAAATCGATTCATTATCCCAAATGTTGAGATGCTCCCGCACCTTCTTTAACTGCTACCCTCGAAGCCATAACGACAAGAAACTCTCAGTCCCACATCCGCTGATTGGACGGTGGTGATTGCTATCGTGGACGTCGATCTAACTTCGTTATAATGCTTCGGCGGACTGATTTAAGGATGGAATGGTGTTTTGTTCCTCGAGAACCTTCCGAATTAGGGTTCTCTCTCAGACGGACTTTCTTGAAAACCCTAGCCGGAGTTCTGCCCCCAATGGATCAGGGCGGCGATCGGGTTGGTCTCCACCGGAACGAGGCGATCTCGGCCGTTCAGGACGAGGAGCAGTTCTACGGGGAGGAGGACGACTACGATGATCTCTACAACGACGTCAACGTCGGTGAAGGTTTTCACCAGAATCTGCAACGGAGCGACGAGCACGGGAGGTTGCAGCGCGAGGAGGAGAAGCGGAACGAGCCCCCGCCTCCGCCTCCGCCCCCGATTCAGCCGGTGGAGCCGCTGGAGAGGGTCCAGATCCCCGGGATCGCTGGGGAGCAGAAGATCGAGCGCCCCGTGGACAGATCCGGCGGTTTTCAAGATGGAGGGTTCAGGGGTAGCGGCGAGGCGGTTGGGGTGAGAGCGGCGCCGCTGCCGCTGCCGCTGCCGCTGCCGCTGCCTTCTCCGGCACCGATGCCTGCGGGTGGGAGTCGGACTGATCTTGGGCAGGTTACTGGTAGGCCTAGCCAGATGCAGGGCCATAACGAGGGTTTCTCGAGACAAGGAGGGAGCTTCGGGAACGAGGGTTTTCAGAGGCAAGGGAGTGTAGCTGGGGTTGGAGGAAGCGTTACTGGTGGTGCGGTTGGTGCAGGCGGGGGAGGAGTTGGTGGGACTACGCTGTTCGTTGGGGAGCTTCACTGGTGGACCACGGATGCCGATCTTGAGGCGGAGCTCTGCAAGTACGGGCAGGTGAAAGAAGTGAGGTTCTTCGATGAGAAGGCAAGTGGGAAGTCGAAGGGTTACGCCCAGGTTGAATTCTACGATCCGATGGCTGCAGCGGCTTGCAAAGAGGGGATGAACGGACATATCTTCAATGGTCGGCCATGCGTTGTGGCACTGGCGTCGCCGAATACCATCCGCCGGATGGGCGAGAACCAGGTCAGCAAGAATCAACAGGCCATGGCTCAAAACCAGCCAACTTTCGCCCAGAAGGGCAGAGGAGGGAGTGGAGCTGCAGCTGGTGGGAATTACGGGAGGGGCAATGCTGGCGGCGGCGGCGGCGGGGGGAATTGGGGAAGAGGTGGCGGGATGGGGAATAGAGGTCCAATGGGGAATATGAGGAACAGGATGGGCCCGGTTGGCGGAAGGGGTATCATGGGGAATGGTGGGATTGCCCCCCCACCCCCACCGGTGTTGCATCCAGGAGCCATGCTTGGCCAGGGTTTTGATCCTACAGGCTATGGAGCAGCAATGGGGAGATTTGGTGGTGGATATGGAGGTTTCCCTGCAGGGCCTACGGGCGGCCCATTTCCTGGAATGATGCCCTCGTTCCCTCCTGTTGTTGCTCCTCATGTGAACCCTGCTTTCTTTGGGAGGGGGATGCCAGCAGGTGGTGTGGGAATGTGGCCAGACCCTAACATGGGTGGATGGGGAGGGGAAGAGCAGTCAAGTTATGGGGAAGATGCTGCATCAGACCAGCAGTATGGGGAAGGGAGCCATGGGAAGGATAGGGGGCCTGATAGGGATCGGTCAGGAGCCTCGGATAGAAGGCATGATAGGGAGAAAGATATGGGTCCTGGACAAGAGTGGTCGGAAAGAAGGCACCGTGATGAGAGGGAGATTGGTCGGGAGAGGGACAGAGAAAGGGAGAGGGATAGAGAGAGAGAGAGGGAGAGGGAAAGGGAGCGAGATCGCGAACGGGATAGGTATCGAGATGACAGGGACAGACATGGTGATCATTATAGGCATAGGGACCGGGAGCCGGAGCGCGATGATGATCGGGACAGGGGACAATCGTCGAGGGCTCGAAGCAGGTCACGAGAGGTTGAGCATTCAAAGAGGCGCTGACTGTTGCCTGAGGACATAACTTTTCTTGGCCTAGAAAGCAGACTGTGTTTGGCTGATCAAACAAATATATTTTTTGCCACTTCCTTTTATGTTTCAGTATCACTTGTCAAGTCCACAGAAACTTATCACCAAAACTGCTTGCATGGGTGTGTTGTAGCCAAGACAGTGGATGGGTAAGTTATCCTTCAATTCTCTTGCGTATCTATGGATTGCTTGCTCTTCCTCTTTTTTTTGGGCAACGGATGAACTTCATACCATGTGCATTTAGAATCTGAGTGTTTGCACTGGCTCATAAACATGCTTGTTAAGTTACTTGGTTGATATTAAGTCTGATACTCATGCTCATAAACATGTTTACTCTGCTTAAAAAGATTAAAAGACATTTTATTAAGTTACTTTGGTTGATATTAAGTGTGATACTCATGCTATAAACATGCTTACTCCGCTTAAAAAGATTAAAAGACATTTGATTACTTATACACTGCATAATTCAGTCTCTTAGCTAGCAGTAGCATGTGTTGTGGACTTCTTGAGAAATTTGGTCTTGTTACTGGAATTTCAAATTCATATTTGAAGCCGTTAAGAACATCTTTTTGCCACTTATTTTCCTGCATGTCATGGAGCCTTTGTGGATGGAAGGCAAATTCTTGACTCTGTGCCGTTGGTCATGAGATTAAGAAAGGCTTGCATGATTTCTAAACTTGACACATAAAATGCTGAGACTTAGTTTTTCCCTTTGGAGTTATATGATTGATTGGGCTTTGCCTTTTAGCAGAATATTTTAGCCCTTAATTTGTAAGTAGTTAAAGCGTTGGTGTGTGTGTGTGTGTTTGTCTTGTGAAATTGCATATATATATATATATATATGTATTATAGACTTAAGGAACATATGTTTTATCTTTTGAAAAGTGCTTTCATGCTTAGTGGGTGATTTTTGAAGAAGTGAAAAGTTTTGATGGACCTCAGAAATCTTAATGAATTAATAGTTGTAGTGTGTCTGTTATGTGGATAGTTTGTTTCACTCTCCCTCTTAGTGCTTGAGAGCTTTTGTTAGTTTATTGCAACACATACATCATTGGAAAGGATTGCACACTGAGTACTTTGGCATGATTTTATTTCTAATTTCTTTCTTATCCACTCCATACTTAGCTTTTGTTACCACTATTTACTTGCCCTTTTTTGTGCCTATTGTTGCGATGAAAAGACTAAAAGATTTGTTGATATGTAGTATAAAATGATCAGAAGAATGACAAGAAACTTTGCCTCACCGGATTGAGGTGTGTAGAACTTAAAGGGAAGGGAGCATGTGTATTATGGATCTCAAGTAAATTGTTATGGAGATTCTATATAAATTGTTATGGAGATTCTATGGGGCACATCTCTAGTGAAAAGACACTAATGCTAAAAAAATGTAAGGGAATTATGGTTGAATGTAGGAGTTGGTGATTTTAAAACTACTAAGAAGTTTATTATGGTGAGATAATAACCAAGGAGTAGTTGGAATGTGGAAGTTGGGGATTTTAAAGTTATTACGAAGTTTGTTGAAGTGAGATAGTAGCCAAGAAGTGGTTTCACTTGTGGAGTCCTTCATGTTGGCAATGAGAAATTCTCTGCCGTCTAATGGGTCTAAGAAAAGTGAAAATGGTAAATTTGAATATTAGGTTCTGTACAAGTTCTTGATGAAGGTCTTATGAGCTTGGAATTTTCATGTTCTATTTATGAGAATCTGACTAAATCTTCATCATGTGGGAGGTGATGTATCTTTAGCTTTGTACCCATGCTATTTTGTCAAGGATAGGTCTTTTATCAGACAACTATATGAATTCAAGATACTTAAAAAACTATCATATAGGAGGAGAATGAAAATTTTCGTCCAATCAAATGTGTTTTTTCTGTATAAAGGATGGTAATAACAAATTAATAAAATCATGTAGTCCATTTATCCTTAATCTAATGGGTTGATATTCTCACAAGTTAAAAGATGTGCTAAACTCCAGGCATGATGTGGTTTGTTTTAAGATCATGTCTGAAAATGTGCTATATAATGGGTTATCAACAAAAGTTTAATTGATATATGATCTGATGGGTGCTTGTGCTATGTGAAAGCAGTTTTTGATGGGATGATCATGAGGTTTTCACCCTGTGCTGAGAAGGAACACTTTGAAGCCTCACAGTCATCATATATATTGGTAGATGACTTACCTTGCGATGTTTGAGACAACTTGCTAACCAACATCATCTGAAGGTAAAAGGAAAGCTGATACAGATGGTTCATTGGGAAATGTGGCAGCAAGGAACCATCTAGGGAATGTTTATGGATGATTCAAGGATCTTAGCATTGCATCAATAATAGTACCAGACACTACTTTTGCCACAAATTTCGCTTGATGAATAATCAAACTACTAACAAAGTGGCAGTTAGGGAATTACAGAAGCTAATTGGACTAGCCAAACCATCGACACCTATATTTTTCAAGGTTCATCTCATGGGGGTCACATTAATTAGAGCAAAATTGAGCTCACTGTATGCTGTACTGATGCATACTATGCTGTACCAGATGTACCATATTGTACCGGTACCAAACCAAAACTATGAGTATGTACCAAGTCTTGGTACGAACCAACCTGCATATTGGAATTAGCGACAGTATATCGGTGTGATACTGGTATGGGGTCTGGTACTGAAATAACGAACCTTGGTTGAGCTTATCCATTGTGAAATTCATATGCAGTTACAAAGTGAAATTCACTGTCTGACCTGTGTGCTTGAAGGGGTGGGAAGGGCGGTGAAAACATTGATCGATATGTGAAACAATTTCCAGTATTTGTATTATAATTAAATCTTTATCAATAAAATTTCTACCTTTATGGTAAAAATATTACACTATATGTTAGTGCGTGTTTTGTTTATCTTGGATTTTTGTTTGCATAACAATATTTCACATAATATTCAAGTTAGTAGTCCGCATCTTTGTTCTTACACCAGCAATATCATATTGTCAGTGCATCATTTTATTCAAGTTAAATTGATTGACATCCTTGTCAAGACTGGTTCTCTATTTATTGGTGATTAATTGTCATGCCATCCTTGTTGAAGCCATTTAGTTTATGGATCAAAATAATATAGAGGGCTTATGTTGATGATGCCTTATCACTATGAAGAGCCATTCAAAAAAACTTTGAACTCAAATATGGATCTTGCACAAGTATTTTTGCCTTAAGATTAAAGGTGATTTTTATCTTCCCAAAGCTGTGCTATTTGAAAATTATCAAAATATTTCAAAAATCTCAATGGTCATAACCAACAACCTTCTTAGTTGCTAGTGGTTGGTTTCATGTGTTCTTTTTCTTCATTTGTTCCTGCTAAAGGATGCTTGTTTATCACTATTAGCTTCTCTAAATTCTTTAATACAACATTTGTCACACATGATCTTAATTAAAAATGTTGACTATTTGGAAGACAAGGTATCTTTAGGGGCGGCATAATTTGGCCCAACCTGATGTGGACTAGGTAATCTTGAATCTGTGGCCAGGTAACCTGTGTAAGAAATAGGTTGAATTTGTGTCAAGGTCACAACCTGATTTTAAGTTCTTGCATTGGATTTTCCACAGGAACGAATTGATGCAGCGTAAAATTGTATTATATCATGCTATATTACCAATAATATATAGCTTGAAAATTGAAAACCTTGTAATGATCATGTGAAGTTGCCTGCAATTTAAGAAAAGGATGATAGCATATAAAGGCCCTTCCATCCTCACCTATCTCCTGCTTCTCTAATGTCGGTTCCCACCTTCTCTTGGAATTGCTACAATGGTTAGAGCATGATAGGGATTTTGGCATTCCAGCCAGCATGTCCCCATTGTGGCAGCCCTGACAAGCTCCCTCTGCGCTGTCAGCTTACCATACCTTCCCTCTAGCAATTCGTTGACCACAATAAAGTTAATCTGGAAAGGGGGCATTTAGCCATCACCAAGAGCAAAGAAAACAATAGAGCTATATTTGATCTATTTTGGTTTTTATATTTAAATTTACAAATTATCTCCTGCACATCTTAGGGCTTATGTTTAGGATTACTTGGATAAAGTCAGGTCAGTCCAACTTGCCAAGCCTATATTTTCCCTCTCTAATATTGGGTAGCCTTGAAATTTGTCAAAACCATGGAGGGCCAGTAAACCTCGAGATGAACTAAGCACAACTTTGTGAACTATATGTTGCTAAATATTACGTGATAAATGAAATCACCCTTGACAATTGTCGTGATAAAATTCTTGACCACTGAAACATGGATTAACAGGCCAAACCTATATCCACCTATTGTTCTATTGCTCTAGTTTATTATGTGAGATGGTCAGATCTTTTTTGATCCATTGCAGCTGCTTAGTTTCCAAATGAATTGCTTCATTTGAATGTTAGATAATAATGCATGTATTTGCTTTGAATTATGAAAAGGAGCATTTATTTCTATTATATTTCTAAACTGCCCTTTGGCAAGAGCTTAAAGCAAAAGATTCAAGATCAGAGAAAATATCTAAATTTAATTACTTGTATTTGTTGTTGTGAGTTTAATCTAGTTGGTTGTTTTTTTTTTCTTTTTTTTTAATCCCTTCACATCAAGTGGTTCCACTTTTTTTTTTTTGGGATTGGGTTATATATTTTTCTCAGAATCTTCTGCCTTAGCAAGGTATCTATGTTGGACTCATATTAACTCTCATGATTGTTTAGTGGATGCTTCATATTTGGATTTTCTGTCCCATTTTAAAGACTACCATAATGCTACATTAAAATCTTGAACTTGAAGAATATTTGCTTTATTTCTTTTTGCTACCTCCAACCCATTAAACTTGTAAATCACATCAAATACACAAAATTTTAGTAGATATAAACTTAAGACTGTAGATCCATATTTAGCTGCTAGGCTTTCCTTTTTGTTGTGGAATAAATGACAATGTGATTGTCACTTGGGTATTATGATGTTGTAAGAAGAATGTTGAAACTATGTCCATGTTGGTAGGCTTTGAGCCTTGTTGATAGTATGCAAACATGGTGGGAAGTAGAGAATCCCTACTGTTATTATGATGAATAATGTATACTATGTCAAAAACGCAATAATCAAAATTTTGCCACTTTTTATATCGCACCAGTCAGAAATTCAGCGGTTTTCAATAATATGATATACGAAACCCATTGCTTTCTGTTCAATATGTGTCACAAAGGCATCCGGTAAATATTTGTTAAAAAAAAAAAGAGGCAAAACTTGCCTATGGACACTGCCTTTTGGTGTGCCTGCCTCCACAGTGTGTGAAATTGGAGAGAAGATTTAACAGTCCCTGTGACCTCAAAGTTGCTGTACCGGTTACAAAATTGGTACTAAACTTGGATTAGGAGTAACAACACTTCGATGGTTGGATGTCTTAGCAACTTATTGGAAAAAAGAAAGGAAAAAAATTCATGGGATGATTTTCCATGCTATACCTATAATCTGCCAATGTTCCAAGCATGCTGCAGGCAATCACAAGAGCTAAACTTTAAACTACGTCTACCACATCTAGCGTCACCAGTACTGCATATTATTAAACCTAAATTTGTGATTCATGGTACATAGTATAGACTATCTGCCCAACATCTAGTCCTAGGTTTAGAACATTCAGTGTTAAAAAGTTTCTTTCAGATGATGCAAACCATTTGGAATTTGTTTTTAAGTCTTAAAAAGTATCAGTATAATATTTGAAATATTTCAAAGTATCCCTAAATATGGCTCTAATTTAAGGTCTGATTTTGAGGCAATGGGTGGTTACTGTTTTGAGATAGTAGAAGAAATGGAGCCTGATTAATATTTTTATTCTCTAAATCTCACGTTTATGTATGACAAGTGTGATCTTTGTGGTTGTAATTAAAAATAATTTTGAAATGCTCTTTAAAAGAAAAAATAATTTGGGACCATAGATGACATCAGTTGAGCTCCCATAGTTTTAACTTATGAGAGAGTTTACAATGAAAGATGAACTTCATGCTGAAAGTTTTGAAGAGTCCCATAGATCTCACTGTCATGGCCTATGGACCGTCCAATATAAGAAACAGAAGTTCTCGACAAAGTTTATCAATTAATTGGTTGCAAATTCTATAGAAATCGTTTCGTTTGTTGGCATTCTATTTACTAATTTATTTTATATTTTCTAAGTGTTGAGCATATATTATATTATACAATTACTTGGTCATTTTTGTACATCCCAAAGCAGGTATTTACTTGTGCATCCTGAAAGCTACCTTCTTACAATTATGCTGATGTTCCCTTCTGATTTTCCAGATCGATAGCTTTTACAATCAAACTAGATTCAAACTTGGGTTTCCTTGATTTTACTACATCAAAATTTATTTCCAATTCTGATCAGAATATCACAAAATCATTCCTTAAAAAAAAAAAAAAGAAAGGACAATGTGGATTATTATGTTATAGTATATCTATTGTTTTTGTTATCCATGTGATTTGAAATATTCAATTTTGCTATTTCTGCAGCTAGAAGAGATGTCAATGTCTTTCTGGCTACATCTTGGGGCCCTCATTGTTTTGCATGTGCTGGTCTTTTTTAAACTTTGAGCTAGCAAGCGGTTATCTTGGAAGCACGTTCCAATGCTCTTCTGTTGAGTAAAAGAGGACTTGACAGGGAAGTACTGAAAAAAAATGTGGAACTGTAGTAGTATCAAGGATCTGCTGAAAGAACTTTGGCTAAAACCCTAAACTGTTGTTTGATGTAATCAGATCTGGGAATGTTTTTCATGTTTCTGTATGGTGTGCTCTGAGTTTGAATGGTCTATCGAAGCTGCATTTAATGTTGCAGGGTTGCAGTGCAACTACAAGATGCCCCATACATTGGTGATGGGGATCACTTTTTGAAGGATGGCTGGGGTTGATGCAACTCTGATCGGATAGAAATGCTGGAAATTTCTTTAGATCTCTGTTACTCTTTTCCCTCGCTATATGTATGATTATAACTGGTTGATCAGTTGATAAATTCTTAGGTTGTCAGATGCTGCATTTGATGTTGCAGGGCAATGGGGCAATTGCTAGATGTATGACTTTTGGAGGGTTTAGGCATTTTCTTAAGCAATGCCACGTCGCAACTTTTCTTGGAATTTTTTTTTTTGGGAAAAGAAAAAGAATGCTGGATTTTTTTTTCCTGCGTTAAGATTTGTAGCTGGATGTCTGACTGGTGGATGGAACTCTTGTTTTAGGGTTATTGCAGTGCCATTGCTAAAGGTTGCGTGGTGATGATTGTGGCACTTTTGGAGGTAAATTCAGCAATGTATATTTACTTGTATTGAGAAAGAAAATCTGAATTGAATTATATTCTTTTGGAAATGGGTTGACAAGTAGAACATCTGGTTGGATTACCGGGAGCGCCTTTGCGTTCAGTGTTGGGTTCGCAAATGTTTCAGGTCGTCTGAGAACGAACGTTGACGGCCGGCAACCTTATGGTGAGTTTTCATGGGCTGTATCGTGAAGGGGAGGGCCCTTTCGTTTGTCATCATGTGTGCAAGAGGTTAGTCGTGGTTCGGTCGACAATGGCGGTTGTTTGGCTACAAGAAGTGCATGCATGGTTAGCTGCATTTTTTAGGAGTAGAAAGCTTCCATCCAGGGTGATGATTTCATTCAATTGTGCATGCTTTCAAAGAAGTTCTCAATTTTTTTTTTTTTTTTTTTTTTTTTTTATTTTTAGAAATCCGTTCTCATGTACTCGTATCAATCGCAATTTTGGTACCAAAAACTAGATCTTAACAAAGGACTAGCTCGGGGATCTTATAACGAAGGCTAGATTGAGCGGCGGCGACGATTACATACTATTTTTATGATTGACAGATCAAATTTTTAATGGTTTATTAGAATAATTTGCGGTAACTTACTGCTGCTAAGCTTGGACCAGCCGCTGCTAACTTCATGCCTGAAAAGTTAGTAACCAAACCAGGATCTCGTTAAAGATGTCTGGATTCCTTGCGCTGTCGGAATGCTCCAAACCTACCCAGCGGGAAGCTTAAATCTCCAAACTCATCCCTCTCCATCACCCTTTTTATTTTTATTTTTTTCATTGTACAAATCAAATTAATAAAATAAAATATAATATTAAACCACAGTATCTAACATAACATTAAAAAAAAAAACATTGAGACAGTTTCATAATAAATATTCAACAATAATATAACTCATATGCAAATATTATTTTTTTTTTAAAAAAAATTAAAAATTCCTTAAACTAAACAAAGTAAATAATTAAAACACGAGTAACTAAACAGGGATCTCGTTTGCTTCCTTCCTGCATAATAATGTTTGTCAAGATCAGTCTAATACTTTTTTCTCCATTGTCTTCATAATTATCAAGAATAATTTGAATTATACTACATTATGCTAGTATAGATAAATCTTAAAAAAATTCAAAGAACATGCTTATGTTGGGCCGATTTTGGAGCGGTTATATCATTACCTACCTCCACCCTAAATTTGATTTAGATTTTTGCTTTAATTTCCATCCCTATCCTTGGATTCTAAATAAGCCAACCAAAATTTGTCCCATTAAGATTAAGGTGCAAGCAAATATATTAGTTATATGTGACACCATGCAATCTTACTTGGCTTTTTGGATGAGTTCTTTGACCGGTGCAACGCAACTTCTAAATATGAAGGTTATGTAATTGGAGATTCTTATATATCATCCAGCCTTCCTTTTGTCTTCTTGGACGAGATTCTAGATCAATGCAGTGTGACTAAATACATTAATTCTGGACCAGAAATCTTGGATGGGAAGTTAAAGCCTCGCGTTCCTTTTTTGCATGACTAGAAATCTTATATAGTATCGATTGATTCCTCTCGCTCTCGCTCGAATCCCATCCGCCCGCTGCCAGAGTCTCAGCAACAGCGCGTTCTTTTCCTCCGTCTCTCATCGTCTCCGAAGGACACGCCCGCAGAGGCAATGGTGAAGCTCGTGGTGGCCACCACCGCCGACCCCGCCTCCGCCTTCCTCGCCATGCCCGGCTGGAACCCCGGCCCCTCCATTTCCGTCCGTCCACCCCCCTAATCTTTTTCCATAATAATCTCTCTCTCTCTCTTCCTGTTCTTTCTTCCCTTTTTTTTGATAAAAAAATTAAGTTTTGATTTGTCGTTGTCTTACAAAACGAATGGATGGTGAATTGATTTGAATCAGGAGGGGATGGAGAGCTTTGCTAATGGAGATGTGAGGCTGTTGAAGCACGGGAACAGCATTGTGGCGGAGGACGACCTGGACCACCCCTGGGAGGCCGCCACCGGCGAACACGTCGAGGAGGTCGTCTTCCTCAGCCGCCACACCGCCGTCTCCAACCGCCCCACCCTCACCGTCCACCCCATCGGTGCGCCGCACCTGCGGAACGACGAGATCCCGCCGCTAGGAGGGCGCCCCGGTTGGGCCGGCCAGCCCAACCCTCGGATCGGTCCCTGGCTCCGCCTGCTCAACAAGATCGCCGCTTCCCAGGGCCTCGTCCCGGAGTTCGAGGTACATACCCTTCCATTCCCTTCCGAAAATGGATCTTGGTCCGAACCCGGTCCGAGCTATGATCGGATCGGCTGCGCTGCTCGGGCAAATTGTTCGTCAGAACCCCGGTGGAACCGTGGAAATCCAAAGACTACGCCGGACCGGAATGTGAATCGGGTCGGCAAATTTTGGGCCGGCACCGCATGCGCCGGACGGAACGTAACGAAATAAAGGAAAAAAATAAAAAAAATAAAAAAAATTAAAATTGCTGTTAACATTGTAATGGAAGCTACGCTGATCATATTTTTGATTTCATTTTGCGCTATGGAGTGCTTATTTCTTAGTCCTTTCACCGATGATATCATCGTTCTACATGATCTTTAATGTCTGCATGTTTTTTTTTTTTTTAATGGCTTTATGTAGATTACTCTGGAAGCAACTCATCATGGACCTCTTGTTAATATGCCAACCATGTTCTTGGAGATAGGTAAATGGTTTTTCTTGTAAATTTGCGGTGTTTTAGTAACTTTTTTTTTTTCCTCCGTCAGTCTTTTATAATGTGGAGTTTGTTTCAGTAGTTGCAAAATTTACATGCTAGATGCCTTAGAAGGCTCTTCTTGAATTCTTGTAGGAAGCACAGAACAGTACTGGGGTAGGAAAGATGCTGCTCAAGCTATGGCGCTGGTGAGTGACTTTTTTAGAAGGAAAAAAATATTTTAGAAAAATTTAAGTTTTTAATGAATGGTTATACCTGCTCTTAGAACTTCACAGCAAGTTTGCAATGTTGTGAATGTGTTGATCAAGTGTCATGTGAATGGAGCTATAAACTTTCCAGCGATTTGTATTTCTAACTACTGTTTATCATTATCCTGGAACCATATTAATGGTTCTGGAGAACACTTGAAGCAGAATCATATTCTTTGGCCTTTAGGCCCTTTCCTTTCTTTAGATTTTCTCATTGTGTGTACTGGCCATTCCATTGTTTCTTTTTAATATATTTTGAAATCATAAATAGTCTCACCATCTGCTCATGTGGTTGATAATTGGAAATATCTGCTACTCTTTCCATCAATATTAACAGATGATATCGACTGTAGCCAATATCAACAATGCTTGTTACATCAATTTTGGGATGGCTTTGTTGCTTCTCCTCCATTCGACCCTCCCAGAGGCCACATCATCTGTCAATATGGACTTTTCAAATCCCTTTTTAATACAGAATGGAAGTTTATAGGGTAAGCATACTTGGGGAGGCATCTCTGCACCTATAGCATATCATTAGATAAATGCAAGGAATCTCTTGGTACTGGAAACTTGTGCATATTTCTCTTTTGTTAAAAATTGCTGTTGAACTTATTGGATGGAAAAGTGTTAGCAAAACTCTCGTGTCTCTTTTGAGAGTTGAAGAGAATCCGCTGAATTCAAGTCATTAAGGAGGCATGAAGTGCTTCTTGTTAGCCTATCAAAGATCATTTAGCAGATAAATGTCTAGTAAATTTTGTTGTTCAAATTATCTTGTATGCCACAAAAGTGGTTAGGTTGTGTTCATAAACAACATGAAAAACTTGTTAAATTTTTATCTAGGGCTCTTTCACTGCCCTCCCCTCACAACTAGTTGTGCTATTCCCATGTTGTTACTGGAAACATGAAACATTTGTTGCTAATATTTCTTGTATTCCCACAATGGTTTTCATTCTTGGCAACAATGCCTCAATGTGATTTCAAAAAATAAAGGTTACTTTCAGTTTCATTTTGGGAACTTGACATAAAATGCAGATAACAGTCCATGGCCCGGAATATTGGTGGAAAGCTTAGCAAATTTGACACGTGGCTAATCACTACTGTCCTTGTATTGGAGATTATTCTACCAGTGGATCTTACAACTACTTTGGTTATCTATGAGATCAATTACTGCAGAAAATGATTCCACGAAAATATATACCTAGATGATCTTATGAATTGTATCGGAGAACTGGTTAGAAATAAATATTGTTTGTTCATTTTGTGCTTTTGAAATGCTGAAGTAGAATATCAAACATCCAAGGAGAGCTTAAGGCACACCAAAACAAACATGTATCGCAAGAAGACTTGAAGAATATTTTTACTTGGGCCTCTGAATGAGGGACTGTGGCAGAGTGCTTCTTTGTCCTGCAGTTTTCTCTTTTCTCTTAAATTTATTTTAAAAATCTCCTTTTGATGTCTTTTTTTTGGGTAAAAAAGAAATTATCTCAGCTTTTAATAATGTATCCATATAATTAATATGATGAAAAGAAAAAGATACTAGGATCTTTCTTTGCATATCCAAAAGTGCCGAGGATTTTCTCATTTATTGCCTGCTTAGAAATTTAGTAGTTTAGTGCTGATGTTTATTTCACTTTTCAGCTTTAGTTATGTTGGCTTGAGTTTGTATCATGCAACAATATTGTTTAGGAAATGGCATTGTTTTCTGATATTTGCAGCTTATGTGGGAAGGATTTGGCCTTGGAGGGGGTGGTGGTGTAGGAGAGTGGAAAGGGTGAGGCACTGTTTTAAGAAGTTTTAGAAAGTTCTATATGAGGCTTCGAAGAAATAATATGTCTTCCACTTACTGATTGTACAAATAAATAGATCATTCCTTGCAAAGAGGTTCAAATCACAATTTCTAAATAAATAAAGCAAAATTTGGACCAAAGATTCATAAGCGAAGCTACTTGGCTGCAGACAAGTTTTAAGGTTCACATACAGGTAGCAAATGTTACGCTTCATTTTACTTGTATGTTAATTGTCTGTTCCAAATTAGAAGATGATAAGAAGTAATTCAAAAGTGATGTTTTAGTCCAGCTTGTTCACAGTTGTCATTTTGCATGACCTTTTGTGTATTGCCTGCGTCAATTTTTTATTGTCTTATGGCACAGGAACAATGGGAAAAATAGAGTCCTTCTGGGAATAGGAGGCGGTCATTATGCTCCTTGCCACATGGATGTTGTTGTGTAAGCAATACCACTTCCTATCTTATCAAGGTTTATAGTTAAAAGAAAGTAAATTTTTTTTCATCATGTTCAATTTCAAATGTCATGGCATAACAAATAATGGCAATCATGCAGGCATATATAGTTCAAAACCACTAAAGGAGGAAGCTAGTTATGGCGCACACACCCTGGAGATAGACAAATTGACATGCTTGTCTGGTGATATCACTTTTTCTAGAGAATGGGGTATAACATTCATCAAGGGAGCCGGACTAAAAATTGATTGTTCTTTATGATGCTGTGGCCTTAATGGATTGGTAGGAAAGAAACATCCATGTCGCATACACTGGTCCTCCCTTTTTTGTACTCCTCTATGATTATCGCTCACTAGATTAGAATTAGACTGGACATGCCTGCAATCAGTTTCCAGAAATATCAAAAAATAGAATTGCCTTCTAATAACACCATGTACACTAAAAATTGTGTTCCAGATTGTAAATCTGCTTATACCTGAATTACTATTGGCTTATGTCTTGGGCACACATCTCACCACTTAAAGAAAGAAAAGAGGCATACCTCTCTTCCTATGGTAAATAATAATGTTCCTTTCTTTTACTATTCAATGAACCATGTTGTTTTGACATGTATAACTGAGTAACACCACACCTTTGTCGGGATTTGTGAAATTAAGGTATTAATCTTACTGAGTTGTAGCTTGGCACTTTGGTATGCTGAATTTAAATTATCTTAAAGGCATATTCAGAATAGGCATTACATTGTTTGATAAAAACACTAGATGAAGCCAACTACTGGAAAATGACCTCCATGTTTTAACATTTCCTTGGGGTTCTTCCCCCCTTCTAATATCAGCAAGGTGCTACGTCAGAACGTGTGCCTTGTTAGGGTCGAGCTAGGTGTTTGAGGCCTATTTTTTTTAAAAAATTATTGATTATGTTGAATTTATGGTGGAGGTATTAGATCTCTCGAGCAAGAGTTGGTTTGCATTTTCGGGGCTAGGGCTGGGCACGCATCACCATAGGTGCTTTTGTAATGTAGTTTCCTCTTTTTATTTTTAAATTTGTAATATAGTTGCTTAACCAAAAAAATAAAGGGCATTTTCTGACATGTGTTCTATACTTGAAATAATGTCAGGAAAGATGGTGTATAGGTGGGCCACCTACTATCAGGATATGCTTTACCAATGGAAGATCCTAACCAGCAGAAAGAAAAGACTGGTGAAGATATACCATCGGTGGAACCTGGAAACAATCAATAAAAGCTTCATATGAGGCTTCTAGATTAGCTTTTCCAGGAGGAGAAATTTTAGCACATCTGGATCAAAAGTAAGTTCATAGACCTTACACAACTTGTCAAGGTCTAAAATATCAAATAGTTTTCCTTTTGCTAACCTTCATTTAGTCAAATTCACTTATGACACCTGGTTTGATTGGCATATGGTGAATACAAGATAAACATCATGAGAAGAGATGAACATCTTTGAGTGAGAATTTTTGAGTTTGGAAATGTCTAACTTTATTGAATGAATGCCTTAACCTGAGCTTGTTTGTGTGGGAGCTGAATGCCTGTGATGCTTTAATATAATATTCAAATAATGGACAAGGCTTGCCCTCAAGTTTGCATTAACCATGACTTGACGGTCATTCCACCTAGCTTGTGTATGAACATGCACTTGAATACAGGAGAGGTTACTCTTTTCTTCAATGAACATGATGTTTGTATTACTACTGATTTAGACACATTTTTATTTTACAGATACAAGAATTGTTTTGTGCCACTAGTCAAATGGTGAGCCTCGATGTCATATTGCCTGATTAATACCCAAATTCAAGTGAAACAAAAAAAAAAAACATTCAGATGACATGTGATGCACTTCCTAACGGGATTGCAGTATGGAAATTGCTATGCAAGGTTACCTTTGACATGAAAAATTTGTAAGACATATCTTTGAATTGACTTTCAGATATGTAACATGTTTTTAACTTCAAAACTTCTCTGCCCTTTGTATAAACTTGCATGCAAGGTATGCAAAATAGGTGCTGAGACCTAAACTGATGCATAATCGGTACGGTATAATAAGCACTCTGTATCGAGATAGACTGCTTATTCTTTTCTCACTCTTAACTATAATACCATTCGGTATCTGATGATTCAGGTTAGTGTCAAGCAGTTCAGAATGGTATGATTGGTATAGGTTAGTATTTATTTTGGTGTTGTACATTTCGATGCATATTGGACTTGAATCTTGTATTTTCTATATTCATGTCGAGTTGTAGGTGTATCTTCTCTCCCATCTGGAAGCCTACTTTAGTCAGGACATTGTTCCCTTCTGTTGTCTTAGTGATTGAGCAAATATTAACACTCACTGTTTAGTTTGTTCCAAAGCATATTTTCTCACTTTAAGCATCTATGCCTCCCTTGCTGCTCACTGTTATATTGCCAATAATTTTTATCTTGCTCAATACGTGTCAAACTAGCTTTGAGAAACCAAAAGTAGTTTTGGCATTCATTTTGTCTGCTAATTCGGTTATTCAGATATTGTATCCAATATCAGTTTAATGACAATTGACATCTTAGATACTGTAATTCTTGTTTGTGGGTGCAGGAGCTTTAAGGGATGGCAGAAGAATGCTATTACAAGCTTCTTAGCAGAGCAGAACATAAAGATAGGAAAACCCAATGACTTCTTTTAATATACCAGGAATGCAAAAGAGTTGGCCTTTTTACCCATTACACACCTGATTTTATTGATTTTTATAAGTTCAGATGTATTCTTTTTGTGATTTCAGAGAATGGTTCTGTTCCTGGTTTAATGATTAACATTTATTTAGGGGTTTATTAAAGATGCAATTGATTTTTAGCTTTGTTGTGACAATTGCTTTGATTGGAGAATAGACATTTTCCAGTTTTCACTATTAGTTCTTCTTTGTTCCCTAGTTCAATGTCGAGCCAACTTGGTCGAGTCCAGATAAACCACTAGGCTATGGAAACATTGTGCGATGTTAGATTGTTTATGGTTCCCTAAATTCAATGACAGGATACTGAGAAGTTTTTGGTTGTGAGAATTTTAAGCAGTGCCCGTTCGCCTACGTGTGAGAAATCTGTGTGTCCTAGCAGGATAACCACTGATGCATGGATGATGGAATACTATAACAAGCAGGACAATACTTTTCTTATAGGAAAAGAAAAAGTTCAAAAAATTAAATATAAATCTTGAATTCCATTTAAAGGCTAAAATCAATTTCATCAATGATAAATTCAATGATGTTTCTAAAGTTATTGAATGAAGGCTTTGAATGGAGCCTTGTAAGACATAATACAAGGATAAGTTAAAATTTATTCTTTTTATTGCACCAAATTTCAGCACTATTGTGGCAGCTCATAAGGAGACTTTATTGTATATCATTAAATCAAAATATATGTTATTCAAGAAATATTTTCCATCTATTAAAAATCAATATATATATCGATTATTATTATTATTATTGTATCTTTATCCCTCTCTGGTACCGAGAGGGAATTTACTTTAAGCCGTCACGAGATGGGAAAAGACTTCGGGGTTGAGCAACGAAAAAGGCCTCTCCTTTGCCTCTACTCTGAGTATTCTTTTTTCCTCCTTTTTGTTTTCCTTTCCACCGACGGAAAGAAAAGGCTGGTGATCAATGTTTCCCATGCCGTCACCCATCTCCATGATCCAATCAAATCCCCTCCGACGCACATGCACCGTGTCCACTCTCGTGAACTTGGCAAACGTTTTTAACGGACCAGATGAGCGGAGAGGACCTATTGGACGGTCCGGATATTTCCAAATAAAAAGAAAAAAAAAAAGACATAACTAACATTGATGCGGTATAAATAGAGTACCGTCTCTTTCCTTCCATTTTCCTCCCACTCCTTGTCTGCTCTCCTCTCCGCTGAGTTCGCTTCTTAAACCCTCACTAGAGTTTTAGCGGCGATCTTTCTCTCTCTCTCTCTCTCTCTCTGTCTCTCTTCTAGGATTTTGATGAACTGATCAATGGCCATGGCGGAGATCTCAAGACATCTCGAGATCTTCCAAGAACACAGGGCGCCGAAGGATATCGCCCAGAGATTACACTCCGATTCGATCAGGCCGGGACTTGAGAAGTTCCTCTCGATCCTCGATGCCGGACTCGGGGACGCCGGAGGCGGCCGGATGGGTTTTGACGACTGGACTCGGTCCCAGACCGAAGCTGTGGTCTTGGTGGCCAGGCTGATCGTTTCGGCTTTACGCTCCACTTCCGGTATGAAGCTACCCTCTGCTTTTCTTGGAATTTATTAGGTTTTGAACAGATTGGTGGCATCAACCATGATCTTCTTGTGATTTTTTTTGGATGTTTTTAGTAGCTGGGCATGTGGAGTCGGTGTTAGTGACGATCTTGGAGAAGTCGTTGGACTTCTGCATCTGTTTTCTCGAGAAATCGGAGTTTGAAGGTGATGATTTCAGTTTGGAGGTATCGAGTTTGAATTTTTTTTTTTAATTTTTATAATAGTTTTTTGATCGTGAAACCGGGTGGTTTTATCTTGAGAGGGAGCAGATTATGGAGCCTGGACAATCTGCTGGATTTGATATACTTGTAGTTTTCCGTTACGATCTTCTTTTTGCTGTTCTTGATCTTCTTTTGCTATTTCTAAATTTCTGGAGAAATGCTTTTTCCTTGCTTGAATTTTGAATACTCTTTTTTCTGCTGGTACATCTGCAATCACTAAAGTTTTCCTTCTGAAATGAATTGAGTTAAGGTCGTGCTTTCAGGTCATTTTGGTTTCTCCTGAGCATGAAAATATTGGAGCTATCAGTTGAGAATAACTGTTCTTTAACGTGGATGGGCTTTGATAATCTCTTGTTCAATTCTTAGGAATGACTTATGTTCAACTAACATATTTCTTACGTGAGATTTGAGTAGCAAGTGCAATCCGTTCTATATAGAGCCACTTAACTGATTGGAGTAGGAACACAGGAAAAAAAAAAAAAAAAAACCTTTAGCTGTGTTATATATTACAGTACTGACAGAACCAGTTCCAGCAAATCTAACTCAATTTCTGCTGTCCTGAATGATACAATGCTCTGGAGCTCTGTAATAAAGTAGTTGATGAGTATCTATGACTTGATCTTTTTTTTTTTTTCCTGTTCTCCTGGAACTCAAATGTCCAGTGATGCTTAACGTCAAGGTACTAGCAAGTTTAGCATACCAGGAAATGATGCATAGCGTGAAGTATTATCTTGAATTTAAATTCTCATGAAGTTGTTGAGTATAACAGGCATTAATGGAGGTTTTGACGATAAATAAGTTAATTTCCACCCCTCCTTCCTCTTTAAACATTAATAATCATGAGAATCTCATTTCCAAGAGTGTCTTGTTTCCTTCTATTTTGTTGCTTATTAAAGAACTTCACTAAATCATGGCATGTGTTACTTATGCTTGATATCTAATGGATGGTTGTGATTTTGCCAACACGTTATACTTTTTTTTTTTTTATTGAATGAATCAATAGATGTCCTCCCACTTTTAGCTGAATTACTTTCTTAAAAGAGATAAACTGATGGAGGTGATTAAAATGGAGTATAAGCAAATATAAATGGATATAAAAAGGACTGCACTAATAGCTTTCTTGTTTTGGTACATGGTGAGATATGGATGACCTCACATGATTGATTCATGTGATGACTGTTTAACAAACAGTTGTGGTCTGCATCTGAATGAACCTGAGTGATTCAAGAGAAAGGGCATGCATGTGGCCTATTCAAGGGGAATATCTGATGATCATAGGTGATTCAGTCCTTGATGTGTATTTTATACACAATTGTGCCATGTTCTGGTCACAGTTACGCCTTTTTTATAAAATATACACCTCATTTTACACATAGTCTAGGAACTGAAAAATTAAATGGCCTCAAAGCAATTTTTTGACCAATGGTCACTGATTGTTAAATGATAGATAAACATACAAGAGGAGTGTTTAATGATTGCCAATGACCCAAAAAAAAATAAAAAAAAAAGAGGGGAAAAAGGTCCATAGGCATGTGTTATGCATGTGATTGATTTAAGTAGAAAGGATGGTTGATGGAATGTTGTGATCGAGGATGGATAATTTGATGAATGCGATCCAATTATTGGTTGATATTTGGGTCTGGATTTTTTTAATTGATGTGATTGTTTTAGAAAAAACATCTTTTAGTTGATTAAATTCGATATAAGATGGTATTTAATGATTTCCAGTGAACAAAAAAAGGGGGAAAAGGTCCATAGGCATGTGTGATGCATACGATTGATTTAAACACAAAGGCAGTTGATGGAATGTTGTGATTGAGGATGGATTATTTGATAGAGGCAATCCAATTATTGATTGATATTTGGGTCCAGAATTTTTTCCGTTAAAAAAATACTCCATCTTTTAGATGATTTAATTCTATCACATCTCTGTGTAAGAGAGAATTAGGGGGATTGTTCTTGCAACAAAAAGTATCTCTACAAAAGCAAACCCTACCCCTCCTGTGAAAATTCTGAAACCTCTTTTCTTAAAATTTCTATGAAAGGAAAAACCCTGGATTTGATGACAAACTGTTCACTGGCCATATGCAAAGGTGCTGAAGTACTGAATCTGTTGCACCCAAGCAGTGGCATAGAACTCTAGACCTAATGGCTATCCCATATTTTGAATAGACAAATAGAGGATTTGTATGGGACATCAGGGAGAGGGAGAAGCTTTAATTAAATTAATCACAACTTAGTCCTGATATAGACAGGTTGCTAACTCATCTGATGTAAAGGCCATTTTGAGGATAGGTTGTTTTGGTTTCAATCAGAATCAAAGTGAAACTAAACCATGTTTTGGTTTCTGGTCAATTTGAATGATAACCAATTACCTTCTTTTTTGGTTGGACTTGATCTGTTTTCATTGGAATTGATGCATATAAAGCTAGCGTTGTTATTTTGGAATGTTTTATTATGGTTTTCTAAATTGAAAGGGATTATTTTTTGTGGCTGCCCATGGAAGCATTGTTAATTAAAAACTAGTCGGTGGTTAAGCAAGTTTGATATGCTTGAGAACAATTTTTGCAGTCCTTGTTCAGTAATTTACAGATGGTATCTTAGTGACCTTTGCTTCTTCAAGAATATGAACACGAGCTTTGGTAATAAATCTTGTTTGATTATATTTATTACTAGTTCTTGTTTGTCACTTTATATAGCTATTCTTTGCTCCTCCTATGATCTTTTTTTTCCTTGGTAGAATTGACACTACATCACCTCAACCATTATTTTTGTTCCTAAGGCACTTTTACATTATCAGATGCATCTTCCAATTCAATGTAAAGACTTTGTAACTTAGTGGCAGGAATCTTCCACATAGGATGTCACATCCACTTTGGAATCACCTTAGAAATGTGTCTACTCTTGCTTCCAGAGTGTTTATTCTTCTTGTTCTTATTATTTTTTGAGAGCTGCTTCCGAGTACCTGTGCTCCCCCAGCGGCACCCTCTTTTGGCAGCTAAGCTTTGGTGTATGCTGGTGTTATCTGTTTTTTCTTAGTTTTTTGTTTTAATAGGGACTGAAAGTGGGTGAAAGAAAGCCAACATGTCACTTCAATGTTTCTAATCTTGACCATATTTTACCACATGGGCTTCGTATTTAGCACTATATTGACTTGTGTTGATCCTGGTTTGATAGGGGAGATAGTTTCTAGTTCAACAAATCATGAGTCAGCATAGGGTCTATCATGTCTCATACTATACTAGTGTATGAATGTTTAGTGACATATCACGAGATTTGATACTTTGATCACTTCATACAACAACTATCTCTGAGTTAAAAGAGTCATCTTTATCATAGAACTAAATATAAAAAAAGGTTAAGATCTTGTTCAACAAATGGAAGAGCCTATAGCAAGCGTTGTTTTTCCTCCATATCATACCTAATAAAATGTTGTAAATTAATTTCAATCTAGAAATCCTTTCTATGATATATTGTACTATATCCTTATCTAATCTGTCACAATAACTTTATTTTGACATATTAGTCTATTGAATATAGATTGCCATCTTCATTTGTAGCTCTTTTGCACTCTCTCTAAACCTTGAGGCATGAAATGGGAAATAGGCAAGAGAAGAAGAGAATGAAAAGGGGAGGATCTGGTCACTTGTTGCACACCAAGGTTTGAAGTTTTGGCTGTTATTGGTCAATTTTCAGCACGTTAAACCAAAATTGATGGGAACTGAAATTTTTTGATCATTTTCTATTCAGAGGCATATATGTTCAATATTTCCTAAATTTTTTAGTATTATGTGATTCCATATTTATTTAAGGCGCTCATGATCTAATTATGTTATTTTTTCTATGCTTTGTTATTGTAGTGGGGAAGGATGCAATTTTGACATGTATTTACTAATAGATATGCTCAAATGATTTTTTCCTTGCTCAAATGATTTATTAAAATCAAGTAAAAGGAATATGCTTAGATAAAAGTTTAGTTAAATATTAAAATAGATCTAATATGGGAGATTATTTTTAGTTAAATGTAGAAATTAGAGCAAATATTGGAAATTACAGAAAGTAGAGAACAATGTAGGAAAATTATAAAAATTAGAGAAAAACATGAATTATTTAATGTATTAAGTTTTTTTATAATTTAATTTCAACTTGAAACTACCCAAGCTACACAAATCATGATCATGAATGACTCAAGACACAATGAAATGATGTGCAATAACTTTTCTTGATTTTTCTGAAGCTTCTATTTTGAGATTTTTTCCTGGCTTTTTTGTGGAAAAGCAAAACTTGGCACAAAATTATTAAAACTATTGAAATTACTGAAACCAAAACTCTACCTAGAGAATTGAAAATGAGTTTTTTAAGAGCTTGTTTCACAAACATGCATGTGTCCAAGGAGTGTGAGGGGATAAGAGGTAAGCATTACACAGATCGGGAGAGGCCAATTTATATTAAATATATTTTCTTTTTTCCCCTCTTTGCTGTGAAATGTACTTATTTAGAGCTATACCAATGACCTCCCTCCCTTTGTATAGAATAAAGTGGTTTTAAGTAGTTTTCATTTAGCTATTTATCCTATATTCCCATTAGTAAGCATTCAAACTAAACTTTGTCATTATGTACAGCTAAATTTAACATGATATAGACATATATTTTTAAGTCTATATTTATTCATGAAGGACTTATTACTGCATGATACCCTAGCAGGATGGAGAAGATTTATGTGTTTCTTTATCATTTTATTAGGAGGTTAAGTTGAACATGAGTATTTAACTTAAGCAAAATTGCTGAAGTTTCTGCAAGAGGGATCACTTAGAATTACTTGGAAAAGCTGATTTATTTTATGAAATATCAGATGTTATAGAGGTTGTCATTACTGTATTACTCCAAGGGGTTGTATCCTCATAGTAGATGCCGCATTTAAAGAATGGTTGCAATTCCAGGGAAAAGAGAGAAAGTAGATAAACTTCCATGTACTAAAATGCAAAGTTACTGCATGCAATTCAGATGTCAAAATAATAGTTGCAAGCAAATTTACTATAATATGCTTATATTTGCATTTTATACGGGTAACTAAAAGAATTTAGTATCTGATCTTGTACTTCTGTGTAGGTGCATGTGGTATTGACTCCCTGGACCACTCCAAAAAATGAGAACTTAAAACTTCCATACATCCTTCAATTTGTTCCATTTCTTGTAATGTTCCTTCACCAGCTAGTGGTCTGTTTCTCCTCTAATAGCTGTTTGTCCATGTTTTTCAAGGTTAATACTCTAGTGAGATACTTTTGATGATGGACATATGAGTAATTTGGATATAAGATAAAGTAGTATCCTTGTTAATAAAATCCAGTGCTTCTTGATACCTTGTCTGTTCTGTGTTTCTTTTGTATGAGTGTTGCTTTGATTGGTTCAGCATTAAGTTCAAACTTTTATGCTAACTACTCAATTATAATCACAAAAATATGTGCATGCAAGGAATGCAATTTTTTTTTCCTAGGAAATGTGATGGTAATAAAAGCTTGATTTTCATGCACAAGTGTGTGCCAACCTATTCAAGTGTATTAACTATTAAGTCTTATAAATCTTCAAAATTGAAATACTTATTTAGGTTGTCAGGTATAATTGTTTTTAAGTCTTAATTCTCTCTCACTGTTAACTATCACAAATTATTCATGTTTGAATCTATTGGATCCTTTCACCAATACATAAAGAATCCAAAGGTGAGTTGAACTGGATATGCATGCTGGTTCTTCATTAAAGAAAAGATATGGTTATACCGAAATTGTTCTTTTAAAGTTATTGCCTTAATAGACCATTTTTTTAAGTTAGAAATGTAGAGAAGGGTCTAGGAGAGATCTACAAAAGTAAGTATTCAAGTACTTGGGACGAGTGATGCATATGACTGGAAGATGGATGACTGTGATTTCATTTGAATTGGGTGATGCAAGTAAGAGGAGCTGAGATGACCCTGTCACCATATCTGATTAATTGTTTTTACTATAACATTTAACTTGATGAATATATTTGCACTTTTGGCTGGTGTGCTACTCTCGATTCACTTCCTATATGTGAGAGAGAGTGAGAAGGGGAACCGGGGGGAGGATACTTACTAAGATGGAAGCATCTATAGATATACAGTGGCAGAACCTTGAGCAACAGTATGGTATTAAGTTTTTTTTTTTTTTTTTCCCCTAATATTGTTATATGGAACTCATGGATGCCTACTACAAGAATCATGAAGTGATGACTTGATAAATGCATTCCCAATTTTCAGTTGGTGCACCCTCTTTAAAGATAAAAAGCACAAACTCAACTAGGAATGGTGTGTTTATTAATTATAGGATTATCCATAGCCATTTAGTAGGTGGAGACTTTTGGAGTTTGATTTAGACGGAAAATGCAACTGAAATTTTCTTGATTTGCTGTTGTTGTGAGAAAGTTCTTGTTTACCGATGATCTTTGCTGGATAAAATTTCTATGAAAATGACCAATCAAATAAAAAATAAGGTCTGAAACTGGATGTTGATCTTCAGCTTCTGAGTTGTTTTCTTTAAAGAAATAAATTTGGTATATGAAATGAATACATGAAATATCATGTTTATTGTACTAAGGTTCATGGAGGAAAAAGTGTTAGCATGTAAAGGCACTTCAATGTACCTAATTTAAGTCCAATCTGCCGCTGTTATGTTCTGTATGGGACTCTTTAAAGTCATATTCTTAGTAGTTTTCCAGGGTAATCTACTTCAGATGTAAAGTATGTCTTAGATGTATAATTTGTTTCTTTCTCTTGTGGTTCATTCACAGGTATAAGGAAAGCTTGTTGAAATTCTTAGTGTAATTTGTTGTTTCAAGAATAATGTTATTTCATTGGATAGATTTTTACTGTCACTTATTTCTGCACATTTAGTTTATTTTGAGTTTTTCCAATTTCTTGTACTCTGTCAATATGCAGAATATTGTAATGCTGTTTTTGCAATTGGTACTAGCTGACGGAACTATCAAAGAATATCCTAATCCTGTAGATAACCATCTAGAGCAATTGTCTGCTATTCCAGTTAATCATGGCAGTGTGGAATTGGGCAATAATCCTATATGCAATCTGCAAGGTACTGTCTCTACAATGCACATGCTTATCACTGAAATATATATTTAATTTACTTATTTTATTATTGGCTTTAGTTTTTTCTGACACTTCGTTTGCACAACTCTTTGGGATAAGGTTTTCGCTGCTTGAAGGATGCAAACTGGGTGGAAAGGCTTCTGTTAACTTCTTTGTTTTTCCAGTCAAATAACAGTGCTGTAGAATTAAATGATTCACCCCACCTGGAGACTTCGGATTGCATAATGTCTCTAGCACAACATATAGCAGTTGTTCACTTGAAATACTCATCTCGTCTCCTTACACTTTGTAAAGAAGTGCTTTGGCCTCCACTTTCTTTTGATGAACAGGAGGATGCAAATTTGAGCTTGAGACTGTCTTTCAGTCGAAAAATTTTGAGGTTAGTTCAGAATCTTGTCAAGGAGATCCCTCATGATGTTCACAGTATGGAATTGTTGTGTGCAGTCGCGAGCCGTGCTGATACACTGCCAACCTTGTTTAGATTGAAATTTGACTTTCTTAACCATGACTGGGCAACTGCTGGAAACAAAATTGGCAACCTTTTGTCACAAATATTGGAAGAATTTCTACAGTTCGTCCAAATTGCCTTCCATGATGGCAATATATTTCAAAATATCCAGACATGCATACTTGCTTCCGTGATGGAAATTTTGGATCCCAAGGTTTGGAGATATGATGGTACATGCTCTACTTTGAGGCCTCCATTAATCTACTGCCCTCAAATTGTTCTCTCTGTGTTAAAGCTTCTTAGGGATGCTTCAAACTGGACTTCTCAAACTCATAATCTGAAGGAAGAGTCAGATTCATCTGATTATTTGTGTAAATCTGAGACTAATGTTCTGATATGCCATGTTCGCTCTGAGCAGGTTTTTGTGCTTAGAAAGTATACCTGTGAGGAGCATGTCCTTGATATTTCCAAGGTCAAAACAATGGATAGATGGATTAATACATTTAGCCTTTTTCCTCCATTCGGAAGGGGTTAAATCAAGGTCAACAGCTGATGAATCACTTTTGAGTTGCACAAAGCCTGCTAATGTATTGGATCAGGAATATTCTGTTGCTTATGAAGATGAAACCATTTTTGGAGGTCTTTTCTCTGAAGCTACCCAACCTGTAGGATTGGCTGATGGACTTGATCACCCGGCTGCTGTGGCTGCTGGTTCCTCCAGCAGTACCTACTTGCCTATCCAAGCAACAACTGAATTGCTGAACTTTCTGAAGTCATGCATCTTTTCTCCAATGTGGCATCATTCTGTATATGAAGATGCCTGTGGAAAGGTTGATGAAGATCATATAAATCAACTACTTTCAATTCTTAATTGCCAATACCGTTTATCTGGTGAAAGGAATTCTGAGAATTGTGCTGCCTTGCATTTACAAACAACTTTTCTACATATTAATGATATCTGCTTTGAACTGTTGCATGGTCTTATAGTTCCTGTTTTGTCAACTTCTATTATAGAACACCTTGCTGATCAAGTGCTGAAGGTTGAAAATGGAATGTATGTCTGTAATCATTATACTCTTGCTCTGCAGGCCCATGCTCTTATTTCTAGGGCTGATTTGGATGGAAGTCTGACAATTAAAATCTATGAGGGATATACTAATTTAATTCTGGAGAAAGCAAAGTATATTTGTTGTAGATGTCCAGAGCCCAGTGATTTCTTTAGTACTCTCCCTTGTGTTTTTCACTTGGAAATTCTGCTTATGGCTTTCCATCTATCAGATGAATCTGAAAAAATTGCTCTGGTAAATTCTGTGTTTTCATCGATCAAGAAAATACATGTTCATCCAGCTGGATTTACTGCAAAGCAACTTTTTTGCTGGGCTCTACTAGTTTCAAGGCTGCTTTTAGTGTTACAGCATATGGTAATGTACCCATCTACTTGCCCATCATTTTTGCTTTTGCAGTTGAAATCCAGATTGAGGGAAACCCCTAATAAAGCATGTCATTCTTATTCATCAAATGATCACTTCTCATCCTGGGCGTCAACTGTGGTAGAAAGTATTCTATGTGATTCTATCAAGGAAGTTTCAGTTGCTAGTTGCTTGCTTCCTCAGTTGATTGATGTTACACCCCATCCTTTTGTAATCTGCAGAGATGATTTTGCCTTCGAGCGATTAGGCTTGAACTGGGGTGACTTGTTTACCACATTTTCATGGATTCTTGGTTCCTGGAGAGGTAAAAAGGCTGAAGCAGTAGAACAGCTCATACTTGAATGATATATCTTTTCACTTTGCTGGGGTACAATGTCTAGTATCTGTTCTGGTTCGAGCTGCATGCCTCTTCAGGGAAATGATTGGCTGAATCTTGACTTATCAGATATGAATTCATTCTTAACATTTGCCCTTATTGTGGTTAACAACAGTTCTATCATTTGCAAGGATGTTGACTTCTCACTTGTAGTTTTTCATCTGCTTGAGCAGTTACATTCTGAGCAATTACCAAATATGACTGCACTACAAGATTGGGATTTTCTGAGGAAGGGTGCATGGCTTTCTTTTGTGCTCTCTCTTCTTAATGCTGGTGTTTGGAGATATTCTGTGAGATGTGCAGTTCCTGGAGTTGAGCCTTACTGGATTCAACACCCCAAGGATGATGATTTATTTAAACTTGGGGAAGGCATAATTGTGAACGTAGTTCAGGGAAACAAGGGTGGAAGATTTTTGAATATGCTAGTATCTATTTTGAAAATGAACTTGCAAGTTCTTCAGGAAGCATTTATTTCTATACTCAGTCATGGTCGGCCCCTTTCAGATGGGTTCTCTCCTCTTTTATTGCTTAAACACACAGTGCTAGACAAATGCAAACAGGATTTTCTAATTGAGAAGACAGAGAAGACAGGTTGCAATGTTTTGCAGCTGGAATCTATATATGGTCTCTCATCAAAGTTGGATGATTTTTTTTCCAGAGATGATATAGGAAATACAGGTCATATTTTTTTGAGGTGCTTGTTACATGGTTTTCCATCAAATTCAGATTCTTGCAGTGGTGCTCTTCTTTCTTGTGTTCTTACCATAAAAGAGGTCATATGTGCTCTTGATGGGTATCTCAAAGTCAAAGATGCAGAAAGAAGAGTTCAGGTAGAGACTCAGGTCATTTGCCAGCTTCTTGACACAGTTATGGCCATAAAATCGGATAGGATTTTCCAATGCATAAATGAGCGTTGTGAATCTATATATGCTAGTTTGGTTGTTCATCATAAGGAATTGAAGGGCTTCAGTGATTTGTTTGTTTTGAAGCAGTTAGAAGGTTTTTTGGCAGATGTTAGTTTTAGAGATAGAGTTGATAGTGGTCTACATGAAATGCTAATTACTAGTGTTGTCGATTTTATTGAATGCCTTCGAAGAGATGATTCCAAAGCAGAAATATATAAATTTTATCTGGGTTCTGATGAAGGTATGTCAGTGGAAGCCAAAGAAATTTTTGGTAGGCAACGTGGCAATCTGTTGGTTCTCATCAATGCATTGGATAAATGCCATTCTGAGACAGTTAACACAAAGGTTCTAAACTTATTTGTCAATCTTCTCACTTGTGGACTTTGCCCTGGTCTCAATGAGAAACTACAGAAAAAATTTCTTGGGATGGACTTATTATGCCTGTCACATTGGTTAGAAAATAGGCTGCTAGGATGCACATTAGAGTCTACTGGGAGGAGCATTACCACAAAAGGAAGTTCTACTTCACTCAGAGAAACGACTATGGATTTTATTACATGTGTTGTATTGCAACCATGTGAAATGTCCAGAGAACTCCAGGGTCGATTAACTGAAGCCATGCTTATGTCACTTGATAGTGCATTTATGTTGTGTGATATGCAAAGCACTAAAGCTTATTTCAACTTTGCAATTCAACTTTTAAATGGTGAGCCCTCAATGGAGCAACTTTTGGAAAAAACTGTGAAGTTAATGGAAAAACTTGCTGACAGTGAGGGTTTACTACGTGGACTGAAGTTCCTATTTGGCTTTTTTGGGGCTGTATTGGGTGAATTTGGAGGTAATAAGAATGCCTCAGATAAACTCTCTTCCACACTTTGCTTGAGAAATAGTTTTGGGTCGGGATCTGTAGTATTGAAACCAGTTAATTCAAGAAAAAATTCAGAGAATTTGGTTCTTCCTTCTAATCAGGAAGGTGGTTCTGCACCAATTGATTGTGATGCAACTTCTGCAGATGAAGATGAAGATGATGACACATCAGATGGTGAGTTGGGTAGTGTAGACAAGGACGAGGAAGAGGATAATCGTAATGAAAGCGCACTGGCCTCTAAAGTATGCACATTTACATCTAGTGGCAGTAATATCATGGAGCAACATTGGTATTTCTGCTATACTTGTGATTTAACTGTCTCTAAGGGCTGTTGTTCCATATGTGCCAAGGTTTGCCACCGAGGCCACCGTGTTGTCTATTCTCAATCAAGTCGATTCTTTTGTGATTGTGGGGCTGGGGGTGTTAGGGGAAGCAGTTGTCAGTGTTTGAAGCCTCAAAAATTTACTGGAAGTGATAGTTTGCCAGCTCCTAATGCTAGTAGTTTTCCATCCTTTTTGCCCTTCTCTAAAGATGGTGATCAGACGGCAGACAGCGACTCAGATTTGGATGGTGATGTTAGTGTGGATATGGACAGTGGCTTCAAGTTGTTAGTTCCCCGAGATATACAAAGTGGACTACCTGTTATACTCGAAAAACTTGATATGGAAGGTCAATTGCTTGAGCTATGTAACAGAATACTCCCCACAGTAATTAACCATAGAGAATCAAACATCTCAAAAGATAAGAAGGTAATACTGGGCGACGATAAGATGTTGTCTTACAGTGACGATCTTTTCCAACTGAAGAAGGCTTGCAAAAGTGGATCACTGGACCTGAAGATAAAGGCAGATTATCCAAACTCCAGGGAACTCAAATCACATTTGGCTAGTGGTTCTCTCACCAAATCTTTACTCAATGTCAGTGCTCGAGGTAGGCTTGCTGCCGGTGAAGGAGATAAAGTTTCTATATTTGATGTTGAGCAACTAATTGGTCAGCCTACTGTTGCACCTGTGACAGCAGATAAGACCAATGTTAACCCTCTATCAAGAAACATAGTCCGCTTTGAAATTGTTCATCTAGTTTTTAATCCTATGTTGGAAAATTATCTTGCTGTGGCTGGATATGAGGAATGCCAGGTCCTTACTTTGAATCCTCGTGGTGAAGTGGCTGACCGTCTTGCAATTGAACTTGCCCTACAAGGTGCTTATATTCTTCGAGTGGATTGGTTTCCTGGTTCTCAGGTTCAGCTCATGGTGGTCACTAATATGTTTGTCAAGATATATGACCTTTCACAGGATAACATTAGTCCCATTCACTACTTCACGCTGTCTGATGATTTGATTGTGGATGCCTCGCTTGTTCCAGCTTCCATGGGGAAAGCATTTCTTTTTATTCTGTCAGAAGTTGGGTCTCTGTTCAAGTTAGAAGTATCAATGGAAGGTGACGAGGGGGCCAAAACATTAACAGACAGTATCAGGGTTCAGCACAAGGATCTTCAGCCAAAAGGCCTTTCATTGTATTTTTCTTCAACTTCCAAATTGCTTTTCTTGTCATATCAGGATGGCACTACCTTGATGGGACGCTTAGATGCTAATGCAACATCTCTTGCTGAGATATCATATATGTATGAAGATGATCAAGATGGTAAAATTAGGCCTGCTGGGCTGCATCATTGGAAAGAATTGCTTTCTGGTAGTGGGATTTTTGTTTGCCTATCAAATTTTAAATCAAACGCTGCGCTTGCAGTGTCTATGGGTCCTCACGCGTTATTTGCACAGAACATGAGATATGGCGCAGGCTCATCTTTGTCTTTGGTTGGCATTGCTGCCTATAAGCCTTTGTCCAGAGATGAGATTCACTGTCTTGTTTTATATGATGATGGAAGCCTTCAGATTTGCTCACATATACCCATAGGAGTGGATACTGCAACAAATTTGAGTATAGACCAAATGAAGAAGTTAGGATCCAGCATTTTGAACAACAGGGGTTATGCTGATTCAAAGCCAGAATTCCCACTTGATTTTTTCGAGAAAACAATGTGTATCACAAGTGAAGTGAAGCTGAGCAGCGATGCTGTCAAAAATGGCGATTCTGAAGGTATCAAGCAAAAGTTATCATCAGATGATGGATTTCTTGAGGGTACCAGTCCTGTAGGATTCAAGGTATGATGATTATTCCTTCCCCAGGTGGTCCTCAAACATTTATATTTAGTTATTTAGGCTGTAATTGCTATTTTGTGTCTCAATGCATGTGTGCTGCTATATGGCTTTTGTTTGTTTTCTTGGAGTTGCTTATTGCTAACAAGAATGCTTATGAAGTTTGCAACTTTTGTATTTGCTTAGGTAACTGTATCAAATTCAAACCCTGATGTTGTCATGGTGGGTTGTCGTGTGCATGTGGGAGGCGCATCAGCAAGCCATATTCCTTCTGAAGTTACAATTTTTCAGAGAGTTGTTAAACTAGATGAAGGCATGCAGTCATGGTATGACATTCCTTTTACCATTGCTGAATCACTTCTGGCTGATGAAGAGTTTACAGTCTCTGTGGGCAGAACCTTTGATGGTTCAACTGTGCCTAGGATAGACTCTCTAGAAGTTTATGGTTGTGCTAAGGATGAATTTGGTTGGAAAGAGAAAATGGATGCTGTGCTGGATATGGAAGCACATCTGCTTTGCACTCATCCTGTTACTGGGGTGGATGGAAAGAAGTGCGGCGCAATGCAAGCGGCTCCTATTCAGGAGCAAGTTTTGGCAGAAGCTCTTAAGCTTCTTTCAAGGATTTATTCATTGTGCAGATCACATCATTCCACTGAAGTTGAGGATGCAATCATGGAGCTGAATAAGCTTAAATGCAGGGCGTTGCTAGAAATAATATTTCAGATTGATGGAGAACGGCTGCTGCAGTCTGCTGCATGCCATGTTCTTCAGGCTGTGTTCCCGAAGAAGGAGATCTACTATCATGTAGCTTCCATTTGCTTAACTAGGATCATACTCTCTCTCTCTCTCTCTCTCTCTTGCACTTCTGAACTTCTTGTGTCTTTGCCAGGTGAAAGACACCATGAACCTCCTGGGAGTGGTAAAATCATTTCCCACGCTTATTTCAAGAGTAGGAGTTAGAGGTGCTGCAGCTAGATGGGTGATCAAGGAGTTCACAGCACAGATTCATACAGTGTTAAAAATTGCATCACATAGGAGGTCAAACATGGCCAGCTTTCTGGAAACTCATGGTATTTCTGAAACCTTTTGCCCATATACACACTTACACATATACTTATCTCTCATATAAAGAATTTCTGAGTGCGCCTTTCTTAGTCTATCTCCAAGATTCTATAGTTTTGCCTGTACTCTTATTGAAAAAAATGAGAAAGCAGCACTACCGTTTGTATGATGCCGCTGTCTTTGTTTTCAGAGCTGGTTACACCCATTCTTGTCCCCCCTTTCTTAATGATAGATTTTAAGCCTGTAACACCCCAAGCTCACATGCTAGCCCAATTAACTTGTTAGCGGACCGAAACCCCGTGGCCCAAAAACTGGAGTAGAAGTTAATGGATAGCAAGTGGACTTGAGTTATAAATACATAACATAGTTCTTTTCCATCCAATGTAGGATTAAATTTGGAGTATCACAATTTTTCTTTCTTATAATGCAACGTCCTCGTCGCACGCCACAAGCTAGCCAGAATCTACCCCTGAGCTGAGTCGTTAGTGCTGTAAGGATGGCTCCACGCTATGGCAGGACTCTACTACCGTCTCATGGGTAGCTCTTTTCTCATGTTTACCAACTTTTGCATATTCGGGTTGGCTCTAATACCATTTGTAACGCCCCAAGCCCACCTGTTGGCCCATTTAACTCCGTTAGCGGACCAAAACTACATGGCCTAAAAACTCAAGTGGAAGTTAATGGATAATAAGTGGATTTGAGTTATATGCATATAACATATTTCTTTCCTATCCAATGCGAGACTAAATTTGGGGTATCACAAAGGCATTCTATAAAAGTCTCCTTTTATGTTTTGCCATGTTTATCGCATGTACCGAGTTCTAGTTTAATAATTGATTTTGACATGCCTAATTTGTGTGTGAGAGAAGAAGCAAGGTGAATGACCATGATTTAAATCTAATTCAAGATTGATACATAGAATATAACAAAAAAAAGATTGATTAATCCACTCCCTATTTTTATTGGCACACTTCTATTTTTTCTCTTAAAGGGAGGAAGGAGGGGGGGGGAGGGAGGGGAGGAAGATTTTTACTGAGATGGGTGTATTAAGGGTTTTTTTTTAAAAAAAACTTTATTGGAAATTGGAATGTCCTCAAGAAGGGGACTGAAGGTCAGATACCAGTCTAGATTTTTATAACACATGGAGACATTGATATATATATATATAAAGAGAGATGAACTTGGCTACACTCACATGCAGTTAAACTCAAATTCAGTCACCTTTTTTACACTTAGATCCATACGGATCTCGAAGCAAAAAAGTTATTTGTTAACTACTGTTTGTTGCATTTGTTCCATCTTTATAAATGTGACTTGTTTTTTTGCAACTACTATGTGTAAAATGTTTCTATTACACCGAAGAACAGAGATATGAGCTATATCTCTATTCTTTTAATCAAAGAAGGATATTTGAGCCATATCTTTATTCTTTTACTCATGTACTTCTTCACTGAAGAATAGAGATATGAACCATATCTCTATTCTATTACTGATGTAATTCTTCGCTGAAGAACAGGAATATGAAATAGATCCTTATTCTTTTAACTAAAAAATAAGGATACGAGTCATATCCTTATTCTTTTTCTTTTATACTTCACAAAGATAATAGGATATGAGCCATAAATGCCTCTCTTTTTTTTTTAAAAAAAAAAAGGGAAATGGTGATTAACAAGTGATTTTTGGGTTTCGAGATCCATGTGAATCCTCATAGTGGAGTGAGGCGACCGGATTTGAGCTTGACTACATGCGAATGTAACCATCTCTCTCTGTGTGTATGCGTGTATATATAAGTAGATTTGGCTACATTTGAATGTAGCCAAATCTAGGATCTGGTCTCCTCCACCTTTTGATCCACACAGATCATAGAGCCACTCACCTTTTCCACTTTTCCATTGTTGAGATCCATGACTGTGTAGATCCAAGGATGAAAGAGGTGACCGGATTTAAGCTTGTCTTCGTTCGAATGTAGCCAAGTCTACCCCCCTCCTCTCTCTCTCTCTCTCTCTCTCTCTCTCTCTCTACACACACACACATATATATATATACACACACACACACACACACACACACACATGTATATATAGGCATAAGAATCCATGTATTTATTTACTTAACTAAAATTGCAAAGTGACACTAGCTCTGCTTGAAAAATGATAATGGTGAAATGTTTCAGTGAATATATATTTTGTTCATGCATAGTGTGCAATTCATTTCATTCTCTGGTGTAGGTTGTGGGGTTGTGGATGGATTGATGCAAGTATTATGGGGAATTTTGGACTTGGAGCGACCAGAAACACAGACGATAAATAGCATCGTGATACCCTCTGTGGAACTTTTATATAGTTATGCTGAATGTCTAGCTTTACATGAAACAGAAGCATCTGGATGTTCTGTTGTGCCTGCTGTAGCTTTACTAAAGAAATTACTTTTTGCACCATATGAGGCAGTGCAGACTTCCAGCAGGTTATTCTTGCAACCAAACTTATCTTCAAGTTTTCCATTGTTGTTTCCATCCATACTGCAAATACAGACTCAGGTGGTATTTTTTTCTTTTGTTGGTTCAGTTTGGCTATATCATCTAGATTGCTTCAAGTGCCTTTTCCGAAGCAGACAATGTTAGCCACTGATGATGCTGCTGAGAATCCTATAACAACACATGTTCCTTCTGATATGAATGCAACCAGTGGCAATTCACAAGTAATGATTGAAGAAGATTCTGCTACATCATCAATGCAATATTGCTGTAATGGTTGCTCAACTGTTCCTATACTTCGCCGCCGATGGCATTGCAATGTATGCCGGGACTTTGATTTGTGTGAGGCCTGCTATGAAGTACTTGATGCAGATAGGCTCCCTCCACCACATTCTAGAGATCACCCCATGTCAGCAATTCCTATTGAAATTGATTCCCTTGGAGTGGATGGCAATGAAATTCATTTCTCTATGGATGAGTTGAATGATGCAAGTTTAATGCAGGTTGTTACCGATGTAAGTATGCAGAATTCTTCATCCTCAATTCATGCGTTCAAAGCTACTGAGACTGGAGACTTCCCTGACTTTCAACCTGACCAAAGGATAGATTCAATCTCTGCCTCAAGGCGTGCAGTGAACTCTTTGCTGCTGCATCATTTAATCGGCGAGCTTAAAGGGTGGATGGAGACAACATCTGGTATTCGAGCTATTCCTGTTATGCAGCTCTTTTATAGACTATCGTCTGCAGTGGGTGGACCTTTCATGGATAGCTCGAAACCAGAAAACTTGGACCTGGAAAAATTTGTGAAATGGTTATTGGATGAGATAAATCTGAACAAACCATTTCCGGCCAAAACCCGTTCTTCTTTTGGGGAAGTTTCTATCCTTGTCTTCATGTTCTTTACTTTAATGCTTCGGAACTGGCACCAGCCTTGCAGTGATGGTTCTCAGTCAAAATCAGGAGGCACTTCTGAAGTACAAGAGAAAGGTTTTGTTCAGGTTCTATTATCAGCTTCAACTGCTCCATCCTCCAGTGATGACCGAGAAAAGAATGAGGTCGGCTCTCAGCTTGTCCGAGCTTGTTCCCTCCTAAGACAGCAAGCTTTTCTGAACTACCTGATGGACATCTTGCAGCAGTTAATTCTCATTTTCAAGTCCTCATTAGCAAGTGTTGAAAGTGGTTTATCTGCTAGTTCTGGTTGTGGTTCACTTTTGACAGTTCGAAGAGAACTACCTGCTGGAAACTTCTCTCCTTTCTTTTCAGATTCTTATGCAAAAGCTCATCACACAGATATATTCATGGATTACCACAAGCTCTTGTTGGAGAACACTTTCAGGCTGGTGTATAGTTTGGTTCACCCAGAAAAGCAGGACAAGTCAGCAGAAAAGGATCAAACATACAAGACATGTGTTGGCAAGGATCTGAAGCTGGATGGTTTTCAGGATGTTCTCTGCAGCTACATTAGCAACCCACATACAGCATTTATACAAAGATATGCTAGAAGGCTCTTCCTTCATCTGTGCAGTAGCAAGACTCATTATTACAGTGTCAGAGATTCGTGGCAGTTCTCAAATGAAGTGAAGAAGTTACACAAACTTGTAAGTAAATCTGGAGGTTTTCAAAATCCAATGCCATATGAAAGGAGTGTAAAACTTGTAAGGTGCTTGTCTGCACTTTCTGAAGTGGCTGGAGCCAGACCAAGGAATTGGCAAAAGTACTGCTCAAAGTATGCAGACCTTTTGCCCTTTTTTATAAATGCGATATTTTACTTTGGTGAAGAATCTGCAATTCAGACTCTCAAGCTTTTGAGTTTTGCCTTCTACACTGGAAAGCATATGGGTCATTCAACACAGAAACCAGAAGGTGGAGATGCAGGAGCTTCTAATGGTAGGCTACAATCCTCTGATTCAAAGAAGAGAAAAGGGGAAGAAGGAACTGATAATGGTTTGGAGAAATCTTGCCAGGACATGGAGCAAGCTGTTGAGATCTTTAGCGACAAGGATGGCTGGGTTCTAAGGCATTTTGTCGACTCTTTCTTATTGGAATGGAATTCAGCAAGTGTGTGCCATGAAGCTAAGTGTGTGCTACTCGGCATTTGGCATCATGGAAAGGAGTCATTCAAGGAGGCCTTGCTGACTACCCTCTTGCAGAAACTGAAATCTTTACCTATGTATGGCCAGAATATCATGGAGTATATAGAGCTCCTGACCTGGCTGTTAGGTAAGATGCCTGATAGTGGCATCAAGCAACATGAATCAGGCCTTGTCAGCAAATGCTTGACGCCTGATGTAATAAGCTGTGTATTTGAGACACTTCATTCACAAAATGAGCTTTTGGCAAATCATCCAAATTCTCACACATATAACACCTTAAGTGGTCTCATAGAATTTGATGGCTACTATCTGGAAAGTGAGCCCTGTGTAACTTGTAGCAGTCCGGAAGCGTCTTACACTAGGATGAAGCTTGAAAGCTTGAAATCTGAGTCAAAGTTTACTGACAACCGCATAATAGTAAAATGCAATGGAAGCTATACTATTCGGTCAGTGACAATGAATGTCCATGATGCTCATAGGTCAAAATCAGTAAAAGTTCTGAACTTGTATTACAACAACAGGCCTGCAGTTGACTTGGCAGAATTGAAGAATAATTGGTCATTGTGGAAACGTGCAAAGAGTTGTCATCTTGCTTTTAACCAAACAGAGATGAAAGTTGAATTTGTCATCCCAATTACTGCATGCAATTTCATGGTTGAGCTGGATTCCTTCTATGAAAATTTACAAGCTTCTTCCCTTGAGTCATTGCAGTGCCCGTGGTGTAGCAGCTCTGTTACTGATAAGCATGGCATCTGTAGCAATTGCCATGAAAATGCATACCAGTGCAGACAGTGTCAAAATATTAATTATGAAAATTTGGATTCTTTCCTGTGCAATGAGTGTGGATACAGCAAATATGGCCGTTTTGAGTTCAATTTCATGGCAAAACCTAGTTTCTCATTTGATAACATGGAAAATGATGAGGATATGAAGAAAGTATTGGCAGCTATTGAGTCAGAATCAGAAAATGCTCATAGGCGATATCAGCAATTGTTGGGATTGAAGAATCCTCTACTTAAACTTGTATCGAGCATAGGTGAGCATGAAATTGATTCGCAGCTGATGGATACATTACAACAAATGTTGGTATCTTTGCATGGGCCTTCGTACAAAATAAATCGGAAAATTGCTCTTCTTGGTGTGCTGTATAGTGAAAGATGTAAAGCAGCTTTTGATTCTGTCAGTAAAAGTGTTCAGACATTGCAAGGACTTTGGCGGGTGCTAATGACTTATCTTCATCAGAAAAATTCTGATGGTGTAGTAGCTTCATTAGGATTTGGTGTTCCAAGATCGCCAAATAATTGTTATGGCTGTGCTACCACATTTGTCACACAATGTTTGGAATTGTTACAAGTGCTGTCTAAACATACACACTGTAGAAAACAACTTGTTGCAGCTGGAATCCTGTCAGAGTTGTTTGAAAATAACATTCATCAGGGTCCTAGAACAGCTCGTGTTCAGGCAAGGGCTGTTCTTTGCACATTCTCTGAGGGAGATGCAGATGCAGTGGCTGAATTGAACACATTGATACAGAAGAAAGTTATGTATTGCCTTGAACACCATTGTTCTATGGACATTGCATTAGCAACATGGGAAGATCTATTGCTACTTTCAGAAACATGCACTATGATGGATGAGTTCTGGGAAGCCAGGTTACGTGTTGCTTTTCAGCTGTTGTTCTCTTCCATCAAACTGGGAGCAAAGCACCCTGCCATTTCAGAGCATATCATTCTTCCTTGTTTGAGGATTATAACTCAAGCATGCACACCTCCCAGATCTGATGCTGCAGACAAAGAACAAGGTATGGATAAATCTACTTCTGTATTGCAACCAGTGAATGACTGTGGTGTAAATCCATCTGCGACTTCACATGGCCTTCCAAGTGCTAGTAAGACTCCAACTGAGCTGACAGAAAAGCATTGGGATGGTAGTCGGAAGGGTCAGGACATTCCACTTTTGAGCTATTCTGAGTGGGAAAAGGGTGCATCATATCTTGATTTTGCTAGGAGGCAGTACAAAGTCTCACAGGCAGTTAAAGGTACTGCACAGAGGGCTCGCCATGATTCACAGAAATTTGATATTCTGGCGCTAAAGTATGCTCTTAAATGGAAACGTGGTGCTTGTAGAAGAACTGCTAAGAGCTACTTTTCAACATTTGCTTGGGGCTCTTGGGTCTCAGAGTTGATTCTAAGTGCATGTTCACCATCTGTAAGGTCTGAAGTGTGTACCCTTATTAGTTTGCTCTGCCAACAGAATTCTTCTAGACGGTTCCAATTATTAATCTTACTCATGTCACTGCTTCCGGCTTCAGTATCTGTTCGTGAAAATGGCTCAGAATATTTTGAACTATTTTTCAAGATGATAGATTCAGAAACTGCTCGCCTTTTCTTAACTGTGCGGGGAGTGCTGACTACTATATGTAGGTTGATAACACAGGAGGTGTGCAATGTAGAGTCACAAGAGAGGAGCCTCAGTATTGACATATCACAGGGATTTATACTACATAAGCTTATTGAGCTCCTCAGCAAGTTTCTTGAGGTGCCCAACATTCGTGTCAGGTAAACTTGCTCCTTTCCATTTAAAAATTTTACTGCTGTCAACAATTCTTTTCCTCTATTTAAATCTTCTTGGTATTTCTGATAGATTCATGCGGGATGAATTACTCTCTGAAGTGCTGGAGTCTCTTGTTATCATTCGAGGTCTTGTAATGCAGAAGACAAAACTAATAGGTGACTGTAATCAGCTTTTGAAAGAACTTCTAGATGGTCTTCTGCTGGAGAGCACTGGAAATAAGCGGCAATTTATTCGTGCATGTATATCAGCTCTGCAGAACAATGGCAAGGAAAGAAAGGGACGGACTTCACTGGTATGGAATTGCTTAGTCCAGATGTGTTTAAGTTATTTATTAAGTTAATTTTTTTTTGAATGAGGTATTTTTCTCTCAATCTCCATCCCATTGTAAAAGATTTTATTTTTAATTCCAACTCCCACCACTAGGAATCCTCCCATTCATGTTGCTACATTGTGAGCAGTTTCACATTGTTCCTTTTTTTATCATGCTATGGATCTAGCACTATTATTTAACCAGTCAAAAAGCTTATTGTACTCAATTTTCTTACACAGTTCATTTTTGAACAATCCGCAATATGTTATGTCCATCAAAGCCAGAGTCTGTTTATCTTCTAATTCACAACAAAGCATGCACTCAGGAGGAGTTTATCAGGGGTTCTATGACAAAAAATCCCTATTCCAGCAATGAGATTGGTCCACTAATGCGAGATGTTAAAAATAAGATTTGTCATCAATTGGACCTATTAAGTCTTTTAGAAGATGATTATGGCATGGAGTTACTTGTTGCTGGAAATATAATTTCTCTTGACCTAAGCATTTCTCAAGTATATGAGCAAATATGGAAGAAATATCATGGTCAAACGCAGGATTCTGTGTCTACTACTGGTGCACCATCTTCTGCTGGGTCCACATCAATCCAAGATTGTCCACCAATGACTGTAACCTACCGGCTCCAGGTTGGTTAAAGGATCTGATAATTTGCTTCAACGCTATTGCTGTTACTTTAGATTCAGTGGAACAATAGCTGCACAGATGGTACAATTAAAGGTCACTGTTCATTAAAAAAGTATGAAGTAACAGTTTTCATCTGTTCTTTTCTCACAATCAAATTTGATTTTAGATATATAAATGTGGCTTTGGTTCCAGTGCTCTGCATTATATGGTTTCCAGTTTTCACCTAGTAATTGATACATAGACTTATATGGGTTTGTTATTGTTGTGCTTAAATACGTAAATATACATTCATTTCCCTGTATATTCACATTCTGTATAAATTTGCAGATATGTTTTTGGTATGTTTAGTAGTATATCATGCATAAGCAGCTTGATTCATGCACAGTCTCATTTAGTTCACACTGATCTCTCTGTCCCTCTCATCTGTCTGTTTGCATATGCCTGCCCGCTCGCCTGTATCTATGCATTTGTGCCTGTCCGTGTGTTGTTTGGCTAGGGTTAGTTTCTTGCAGCGATGCAAGCTAGTTGAGGTGCAAAAACGTTCTCCTTATTTTGACAGGGGCTGGATGGTGAAGCTACTGAGCCAATGATCAAGGAACTGGAAGAGGAAAGGGAGAAATCGCAAGATCCTGAAGTTGAATTTGCACCAGCGGGTGCTGTCCGGGAATGTGGAGGTCTTGAAGTTATGTTAAGCATGATCCAGGTGTGCCCTATCGCTTGAACATATTGGATTGCAGAGGCTCTGTACTGCATGTTTTATTGTTGATTGCTCTTATCTTTTGGTGGCATTGACCTGTGTTAAAATTAAAGAATTTCTTTTAGGCTTATTTCGAAGGGGGCCTGCCTCAGTTTTTAATGTTACAAAGTTCTTGATAGTACTATGCATATGCTTGTTGGGCATCTTCCTTTGAGAAAAGAGTCATGATAGTGAAGTACTTCATAATATATTTTTTTTCCAGGTCTTAAAATCTCTTATTTATTCTTGTGTTTGTGTTTCGATTGTGGAACATGTTATATTGTGCTGCCAATTTATCACATGTTTTACTTAGGTGATTTGTGCAGTTTTCTTCTCCTAATTTCAAATTCTTTGCAGCGTTTACGTGATGATGGCCTGAAGTTGAACCAAGAAAAGTTGGGTTCAGTACTTAACCTTCTCATGTATTGCTGCAAGATACGAGAGAATAGACAAGCCTTACTACAATTAGGAGGTTTGGGCCTGCTGCTCGAGACAGCAAGACATGCCTTTTCGGTAGATGCCATGGAACCAGCTGAAGGCATTCTTTTGATTGTTGAGAGCCTCACAATGGAAGCTAATGAGAGTGACATTGGTATTACCCAGAGTGTATTTACTGTTGCTAATGAAGAAAGTGGTGCTGGTGAACAGACTAAGAAGATAGTTCTCATGTTTCTGGAAAGGCTATGTCATCCCCTAGGTGCCAAGAAGTCAAATAAGCAGCAGCGGAATAAGGAGATGGTGGCAAGGATATTGCCATACTTGACTTATGGGGAACCAACAGCTATGGAAGCTCTTATTCAACATTTCGAACCTTACTTGCAAGACTGGGGTGAATTTGACCAGCTTCAAAAACAGCATCAGGATAATCCCAAGGATGAGAGTACTGCTCAACGGGCAGCTAAGCAAAGATCTGCTTTGGAAAATTTTGTGCGAGTGTCAGAGTCACTTAAGGCAAGTTCCTGTGGGGAGAGGCTGAAGGATATGATTCTTGATAGGGGGATCATCAAGGTTGCGTTGACGCACCTGAGAGAGAGTTTTGCAGTTGCAATGCAGGCTGGGTTCAAGTCAAGTGCAGAATGGGCAACTGGTTTAAAACTACCATCAGTTCCACTAATCCTGTCGATGCTGAGGGGACTTTCAAAGGGTCATTTGGCTATTCAGAGGTGCATCGATGCGGAAGGAATCTTACCTCTTCTTCATGCTTTGGAGGGTGTGTCAGGAGATAATAAGATAGGGGCAAGAGCAGAGAACTTGTTGGACACGCTGGCTGACAAGGAGAGTAATGGGGATGGTTTCCTTGGGGAGAAAATTTGCAAGTTGCGACATGCTACTAGGGATGAGATGCGCCGTCGAGCCCTAAGGAAAAGAGAGGAGCTACTGCAGGTAAATTTTTATTATTCTACAGCTTTTTTATATGTGGTTCAGTTATAGTTTTCATGATAGTTTGGTAATTTACTTATATTGTATAATTGCAATTATTTTTTTCTAGCATTTAGGAGATAATGTATAGTTTTGACTGTAATAATGTCATAAGAAAAAATATATAGTTTTTGACTGTGATATCGCAATATGCATAAGAGTGAAGATTTGTCACATATAAGTGATAAATAAAATGGTGTAGTTTACCACAAAAACATGGTATACAAATTGGTGGAAGCTGGAGATAATATGGATATGTTGCGATGTTGGTTCCATCTTTTTTCGTGTCTTTCTTTGTAATTAAATGACCTTTGAATGCCAAATAGTATAATATTTTATCAGCACGAAGTTTTTGCAACAACTGTGATTCTCCATGACTGAAATTTGGCTCCCTTTTGAATGTAAATAGATGCACTTTTTTGGGTTTGGCTTCCGTGTGGTGGCTGTGTATGATCATCTCCTACTTTGTGACTAGTAGGAGGAGCTCAGATTTTGTTCTCCCCCCTGCTGAGAAAATGGGGATGCCATGTTGTATGTAGTTCTTTTAAAAAATTAAATTTGATAACCATTAGATGGAAATCATAATTATTTGGCTGATTTGGATAAAAGGCTGTTGTTTAGTAAATTATATTTTTATTTTTTTTTAATTACATCTTCTAAGATTTTATTTTAGCTAGACAATACCTAGAATAGCCATTTTTACCAGCGCAAATAATAGATTACAAAAGGTTATAGTGGTTGGAGCCTTAATCATGTTAGCAAAACATAACTCTAAAATAGATGCAAGTTATATGATTAACACAACGGGACCTCTAATTAATTCTGCACATGCAGTTAATCTATTTTCTGTGTTCTGCTTCTCTTGTAGGGGCTTGGAATGAGACAAGAATTTGCTTCAGATGGTCGTGAGCGTATTGTTGTTTCCCAACCTGCCATTGAAGGTTTGGAAGATGTAGAAGAAGAGGAGGATGGGCTAGCTTGCATGGTATGTCGGGAGGGGTATACTCTGAGGCCTAATTACATGTTAGGTGTCTACTCCTATAGCAAGTGGGTGAATCTGGGCGCAACAAATTCGGGAAGTGGCCTTGGGGACTGTGTTTACACAACTGTCAGTCATTTTAACATCATACATTTCCAGTGCCATCTGGAGGCCAAACGAGCAGATGCTGCATTAAAAAATCCCAAAAAGGAATGGGAAGGAGCTACATTGAGGAATAATGAAACCTTGTGTAATTGCATCTTCCCTTTGAGGGGCCCATCTGTTCCTCTTGCCCAATACGTTCGCTGCATTGATCAGTATTGGGACAACCTTAATGCTCTTGGGCATGCCGATGGTAGCCGACTCCGTTTACTGACTTATGACATCGTCCTGGTATGACAATTCTCTATTCTTTTGCTTTTGTTATGTTTTAAAACCTGGCTTGGAGAGGTCCCAAATGGTCTGTAGTGTGTAGTTAGGCCATCCATCACTATGGTCAGAGTCAATGACACTAGAATCCATTGTGCACTAGTTGAGATCTTATATTCTTATTGCTGTGTTGCTTATTGTAATGATTGTTATTACTTCTCTAGTTGTTTTCAATATTTTGTTTATACTCGATAATCATTACCATGGATATTGTTGTTGTCATCATGGTGAACTCATGTAGCAAATGTTTGTACAAAAAAATCACCCTTTACCAAGTGGGGCTTTCTTTGGTGTGCCTATATAGATCTCTTTGATTGGACAGTCATCTTACCATTGCTTTTAATAATGCATGTTAGATTGTGCAATTTGTTTTCCAGCTGGAAAATCAACAGGTTAGCCTCCATCAGCTGCACATATTTATGAATAAAGAAGTGTGAATGCCCTTAAATGTTTGTATAGGTTTGTTGAAGGTTGTTCTGAGCTAGGTAGTTGATAGATTCGAATGGCCATAAGCTTGAGTTTATTTACAGGGTCTGAATGTCATATGGTGATTATTTCTTATTGGAGAAGCAAGAGTTCATGGTTTCTAACACTCTTTTAGGTGCTTTTAATATGCTGCCTCTGCAAATGTTAGCTCGGTTTCTAATAATCTTTTACGTGCTTTTAATATGATGCCTCTGCAGATGTTAGCTCGGTTTGCAACGGGTGCTTCTTTCAGCACAGACTGCAAAGGTGGCGGGAGGGAGAGCAACTCCTGCTTCCTACCTTTCATGATCCAGATGGCTTCTTTCCTACTCGACCAAGGAAGCTCAAACCAACAGCAGCGCCAAGCCATGGCAAAGTCAGTAGCCGCATACCTATCTAATGCCTCTCCCACTTCTGATCCTCCTGTTAGGCCTTCATCCTCTCTTTCTGGGGCTCGTTCTGCTGGGTCCCCCGAGGAGACTGTCCAGTTCATGATGGTCAACTCTCTTCTCTCTGAGTCATATGAGGATTGGTTGCAGCACCGCCGCACTTTCTTGCAGAGGGGCATATACCATGTCTATATGCAGCACAAGCATGGGCCCGACGGTTCTCGTCCAATACATCTGCTAGCACTGTCAAATCAGATGAAGGATCATCAACAGATTATTATAATGACAGCAAGAAACTCTTTGCCATCATCCAGCCAATGCTTGTTTACGCCGGGTTGATTGAGCAGCTGCAACGTTTTTTCAAGGGAAACAATGCATCAAGTCTGGGCAGTTCAAAGGGGTCAGCGGGGGTAGATGAAGGAAGCGGTGGGTGGGGTTTGGAGAGGTGGGAGATTGTGATGAAGGAGAGGTTGGTGAACATGAAGGAAATGGTGGGCCTCTCAAAGGAGATTCTCTCATGGCTTGAGGATATGACTTCAGCAGCTGATCTGCAGGAGGCATTTGATGTTATGGGGGCACTGGGAGATGCCCTGTCAGGCGGATTTTCCGGGTGTGAAGACTTTGTTCAGGCAGCAATTCGATTGTATAAATGTGATGTTCCAAATCTTCAAACCATTCCCCTCTGTTGTTACCTGACGTTATCTATATGCTGTCAAACAAATGTGCGTGCGTAAAGATGAAGATAAAATATCATCACATCCATTCATTATAAAGTCTCTTTTTCACATCACTCCATGATGAGCAGTTGATCCAAATTGGTAAATTGTCAGAATTTGTTTAGGAATATCGTGCGCAACTGATTGAGGTGATTGCAAGGCTATTGCGACAAAACGCATGCAGCAAACTTGCATGCAACGTCTCCTCTTCTATTCTATTGCTATGAATTGAACAACACAGCCTCACGACTCCTCAGAACAACACTCATCTATTATTAAACTAACTTAAGAGTTTGGCCTGATTGTGCTTGTTGAGGAAAGGAGATTGCTCACCAACAACAAGCGAGGCAGCAGCCAACAGTGGCCGAGCGGACACTGAAACAGGTGGAGAACCATACGTGCTCCATGGAAACTTTGTTTCTAGCATCACAGTAATCAGTTAAACGGTTCCCTGATGTTTCACTTCAATCAACTCAACAACCCAACAACTGAATCAAATAGGTAACAATGCGAACGAGTAAATATAATTGACATCTAATGATTTCCATGATACACAAACATACAATTGTCTGATGCTCCACTTCGCAACCCAACAGTCAAACAGCTGAATGAAATAGGTAAAACAAGTAAATAATTGACATCTAATGATTTCCTTAATTCACAAAACATTCGCTGTAATAACAAAGATCAGAATATCCAGAATTCCTTGCAAGGCTGTACTGTTGTGACCTGGGTATAGGAGACTCCTAACCGGAAAGGAAGCCCGAAATGAAGTAGCTTCTATCAATTTGTGATGGCCTCTTCGCTCAAAGACACACGAAGGACTACAGAATGCCATTATGCCCCTCCCCCTCCGCAAAAGCTTGAACATCCATCTTAGATTCAGCATGAGGATGATTACAAGATAAATAAGACGATCCCAGGATGTAGCATTAGCTATCTTAGATTCAGCATGAGGATGATTGCAAGATAAGTAAAAGGATCCGAGGATGTAGCATTAGCTGCTATCAACTTTATGCCTCTTCAGAGCTTGCTCAGATTCCTCAGCACTGTTTCCTACCCTTGAGTCCACCATTAAAAGATTAATGGCTGAGGGGTCCTCATGATCCTACAAACAAAGGGAAAAAACGGCCAAAAAAGTAATTGTCATATTGATTCTTAAGTCATGAAAAAGAGTATTCATGCCCTGAAAATTAATGCTACATTGACCCAAGTGCACAGCTAATTTCACCAAAGGGCACAGACCCCATCTAGTGGAACTTTTGGCGACAGAGTTTTCCTAAAAGGTTAATCATTATTTGGGACTCTAAACACATGTTTGGTAACCAAACTGGAAAAGCATTGTTACAATGTGAAATGACAAATATAAAAGACATTCTACTAATTTTTGTATAATCAAAAACTATTATTATTAATTATTCTCAATTTATAGATTATTATAATAATATTATAATAAAATAATAATATATTTTCTTGTACTAGATTATAATATTATAATATGGGATAGCATATTATTATAGTAATATTACAAAATTATAATAATAAAAATAATATTATATTAATATACTATATTACTGTATTATATAATATTATAATATTATTATAATATTTTCACATGACATTTATTATAGTATAATAAAATATAGTAGTGATACTATTATATTGTATTGTATATAATTATATTAAAATGATATAACGCTATAATTATAATATTCGAAGTTATGATCTCTAAATCTAATGAAAGCAGCTTCCCAACAAACTTGGGAAAGCTCTTATAAGCAGAAGCTCCAAATTAGAGCTTTTAGCTAAAAGCACCATTTTCTTTTAGCTTCCAATTAGAAGCAGTTCTAGCAGAAAGTTGGTTTAAAGGCACTGCTTACCTCTTTATCTCCCAAAAGTATTTTTTAGGTTTGGAAAAATCCTTTTGGCCCCTCCAAAAGCATTTCCAAATGGGGCCTCCATCCTAAAAATCCACAAGCAAGAAAGGATGATCACAACATGGACCCAGCAAGGGGTGAACTCGAGGAAAAATGAGCATGAGTTTTCATCATTTGCCGTGTATTTCTAATTTTGTTTTAATTTGAGATGACATACAATCCTAAGAACTTAAAAATTTTCATGATCATGATGCATGGTTTTTGAGCACCAGATTGCATGCTTGACAAGAAGACTAAATGAAGCAAGTTGTTCGGACACAACTTGGGATCATTTTAAGGCTTTCATTTATATATTTTGAACTGATTATACTGATCATATCTTAATATTATTCTAGTTGAAATATTATAGGTAAATTAAATTAATTTATAGTAAACAAATATAAAAAATATACATAGAGAATTAATAATTAAAAATAGTATTGACAATATATATATATATATATATATATATATATATATGAGAGAGAGAGAGAGAGACTTGGTTACATTCGAATGTAGCCAAATCTGAGATCCGGTCACCTTCCTCACCCTTAAATCTACACAGATCTCAGAGTACCCCATCTTTTTCACATTTTTTATTTTTAAGATCCGTGAATTATGTGGATCTAAGGATGGGAGAGGTGACTGAATTTAAACTTAGCTACATTCGAATGTAGCCAAATCTACTTCTCTCTCTTTCTATATATATATATATGTATATATAAACTATTTATATATAAACTATTTATAAACTCTATATATATATAAACTATTAACTATCAAGCTCTAGCTCAGCTAATTTGCTATTTGAGCCAAACTTGAGCTGAATCTTGAAATTTGGCCTGACATGCAACCAGCTAGCTTGTTCCCCTACAGCTAATAGGAGAAAAGAACAGGTAGTTAGGTTCGAATATCCTTAAAAGTTAAGATAATGCAAGTCATTTTTTATTCTAAATTTGAATGGACGTAGGCAGTCTCCAATCCAATGATGACCAATACCAACTGCTTCAGAGAACAAAAAATTGGGTAATATATGATGCCCTGGTTATATATGCAGGGGCACTAAAAAAAATGCAAATAATGAAGTGGAAGTGAAAGCATATTAGGAATGTCTCGAGGAGCTAGTAATACTTTCTTCTAGGTGAAGTTATATAATAGCTGGTTAACATCAATAGATGGATTAGAAAAAGCAGTCATGAGAGCCACTTTGAACAAGCAAGGAGATGAACTAATTATTCATTATGTAATGTGCATTAGTTAGATACTAACACATAATTGTACTGTATAATGCTTATTCATCTAAAAAGAATTTACATTACAAACATCTATAGAAGAAAAGAGATGGGCCATGAAATACATTGTCATGAGAGCCATTTCCAAATTTAAGGAGATCAACAAGTAATTCACCTTGACAGAAGCAATTCATCAAGTAAATAGTGTATTAGTCAAATAATAACACATATACTCGTTGCTAAAAGTGTTTATTTAGAAGAACATATGAAATAAATCTGAATCTATACCTTAGGAGCGGACATAGCAGTGGTGACATTTGGTCTTCTTCTGACTGCTCGTTTACCCAGATTGATCTGCACTGAAACGCTGGCTTGAGACAGATCTATACCTGAACTCTCCAATGCTTGTGTTACTGTAGTCAATATCCTATTTCACGTCAAGTCACCCAGGAACCATGTTAAAGTTTCAGGTAAATATTAATCTCAATGTGTAAAATGTTTGAAAACAAGGTCCAGTTTGTTTAAGCAAATGAATTGCCTGCTATGAAAAATTTGAAGTTCATTAAAACATATGTTAAAAATGACAAAAGTGGAGATTTTTAATTTGAAAGCCTAAATTTTCTCAGTCAAGATATTTGTAAAATGTATCTCAATTTAAGTGAGAATAACAGTAACAAGTATCCCAAGGAAAGCATTAGGAAAACATAATTCCTTGCTAAACTGCATTACTACATCTTAGCATGAACTTTTGAAGGACAACATTGATAGAAGCTTGTCTAGTTGAAAAGGCAAATACGGCTTAATAATGAAAATTAATGCTTGCAACATTCAGCAGATCAAACCAGAAAACAAAATTAACAATCTGATGTCCTACCCAACATCCACACAGATACCAACAAATAGACAAAATAAATAAACAAGGGGGACAGCTCTTTCCCACCCATTAGTCATGGGAAAAAAACAAATGCAGTGATAGACAATTTCATGTTTAACAAAATTCCAAACATATTACTTAAGAATAAAAAACCAGGGCCAAAAAGCATACCAAAAGTAGGAAAGCTGAGTTGCCAGTGTTCTAAAATAGAACATAAAAGAAGATAGTCCACTAATATAAACTCACCCTTGAGTATAGACACTAGAAATACTGATTGTGCCCTCATCGATGGCAAGCTCTTCCTGTTCACTCAAGGTATCGCTGCCAATATTACAGTCAGCTGGGCCTGATGGTCTTTGCCACTGAGATTGGGACTGAGATACCATGTTTTCTGAATCTGATATTGACATCTCCTGAGGCTGTGTTAAACCAGATTCCCTTCCAATAGAAGCACAATAGTTTGACTGCAAAGGAACGAGCACTGCACCTGCACCAGCACCAGCATTCATGTCTGGTTCTGCCACATCCTGTGTGTTTGAGAGCATTGTTGGGGCAATAGGGATGCTCTGGTCAACAAACTTCCCAGGGAACATAAACCCAGGGGGAACAGGGCCATTTTTTAAGACATTAGACGAGTCAGATACACCATCTGCAGGGCCTTGGCTATTACTCTGTTACAAGCAGGTTAAAAGTGCTAAATTCCTTAAATGGAATATTAGTATAAAACCTTTAGAGATCATATTCATGTCCAGTCACATTCCATGCCCATAAGCAATAAATAGCAGATACAATGAATCTGCACCAAATGATTGCAGGAGAATTTCACAAACTAAGAAAAAGTATTTAACATAATATTCATCCTGTTTTTTGTTTGGATTACAATACCCAAAAGACCAGATCCTAGGTTTGTTGGAACTAAGATGCTTGGGCTTTTTTTTTTTTTTTTTTTTTAGAGGGGGGGTGGTTGGACTTGTGCACAAGGGGGGGGGGGGCGAGAGAGAGAGAGAGAGAGTCATGAATTCGAGAATGATTACTGTCAAAGAAAAGACTTGTAAGTTATGGAACCTCAGTACAAACAAAAGCAAAATGGTCGCATGGAAGTGTGAATACTGATAGTTCTGGAAAAGAGCAAAAGAAATTGATAAAAAACCAATTTCATAGTCAAAGGTCCACAATTTTGAAAAGAAAACATAAATGCTGTATTAAATACCATGAAAAATGCCATCTGAATCTAACAATTTATTGCACTGAGTTTTTACAAAAGATTTAAAAAATGAGACAGATCTAAAAGCATACTGGTCATTTAGATAGGCACAAGTAGAGTAATACTCATACAGCCACACAGCCATGGTATCACCACCAATTAATTAATACAAACTGCACTGAGGGTCTTTGAAGTTGATCCAATCTTTCTAATATATGGAATATAGATAAACCAGAGCATGCATACAAAAAAAGTGCAATGAACCTCAGGCCAAGCAGATCCAAAACTGTATAAGGACAGGTTTCTGTGAAATGAATGCATGATGACATGCACAATCACCCAAAGAAAAAGACTTAAAAGTATCTAGAAATATGTTACATGCTATCTCATCCACAAGCACATCGATGCACCTACAAATGCAAATTACATGCACATAAGCATCTCATATGCTGAGTATTATTGAAAGAAGAAAGTAAATTAATTACCCATGGCATTAACTTTGCATTTTCCTGACCCCATCCCTGGAATGATTCATACTTTTGTACCTTCTCTTGTAAGAATTTAACGTACTCAATAACCTACAAAAAAAGGTTACGTAATAAATTACCCCATACAATTTGATTAGCTGCAAAAGACATATACAAGCTTGGGATGATGCTATTTACCTCCAAAAGAAATGAAGCTTTATCTCGCTTCTGATCGCTATGTGGTATGAGTTCTCTAAGTATCTGAAATCTGTGTGCCAGATTTACAGTACATTAAATACAGCTCATGACAGATGGAAGGCAATCAGATAATGTTAGAATTTGTACAATTTTTGATGTTCTATTTCAAATCAGATGGTTCTGTACTGAGAAGCAGGAATAAGAAAATATATTTAAAGTTTAAAAATAATAAATTCAGAAAAGTTGAGGAAGAAATAGAACTTCTGCAACATATTTCAGTGTAAATCAGAATAGCACTTTACATGATCACTGTGCTAGTTACAGTAAATTAGCAATCCATGTGAAAGTAATTTTGTAATTCAGTGGGCATGTAGCTTGTGTTGCAATGTCCAAGATGTGTGTATGACACATGTCCATCTTGTCCAGCAATCCTAGAACATGTAAGTGTTGCTATTATTGACTACATACAAAACAAACATCTCCATGCATGTAGATGTGCACGTCATGTGTGTACATGTTCAGATTTTAGGAATTTGTGGTGTTTGACACCCATAAACAATCATACAAGTCACCATGCGATACTCATATTAGACAAACCATATCATAGCAAGTCAATTTAACAATATAAAGTGCATGCATCACATTCAATTTAAACACGGTGCCTTACAAGCTGGTAGCTTTAATAATATGGATCGATGGACCATACAGAAGAGTGCCAATCAAGTTGTATTTATTACTATACTAGTGTTGGACACGTGTGATACATGTGAAAGGAAGAATGGTGTCTATGATCCATTATTTGAATAAAGATTATTACTGCCTAATATAACCTGGTAGATATATTCCCCCTTTTGGCTGGTGCGCTTCTCTTGCTTCTCTCTTTTACCGTGAGAGCAAGAACTTAACCAAGAAGAGTGCATTAATATAGACAGGTTCTCTATAGTCATGTGGTTGGCAGAGACTTGTAGAGTTCAATAGTTCTAAGCCTTCCTTTTTGTTCTAACATAGCAGATATATGGATCATCCCAGATTATTATTTTCAAATAAAAAAAAGCATGTGATTTTGGTAAGCCAAATGTAACAGGCTAAAGTTAAACTGAAACAGGTTCCACTCCAAATTAGTTTCCAAAAAGCAAATCAGTTCATGGGGAGTACATAAGAATTAAGACTGCCTATGAAGTTATATTAGCTATTTTACATTTTGTAGATCATCTCGACTCTAATTCTTAAATGAAGTAATTCTACCCAAGGAATTATGATTTGGACAAACCAAATTCTCATCATCAGAAGTAGGCCAAAACAAGGCTGAAAAAGGTTTGACTCCGAAGCAGTTGATAGAGGTAGAGAGAAGAAAAAAAAATCATGCATGGTATACAAACGGTAGACCGAGTTCTTACATGTAAATATAAACATGCACATACATACATTTATATGTACTAGCAAAGGGCACCTGCATCATGCTTCTGAAAAAATAAATAAAAAAATATATATGAACATTCAGTATATTATGAAGAGTACATAAAAACATAAAACACAAAGAATAAGGCTGCTTTTGAAAGTTGTAGTGATGATCTTATATATTTTAATGATTTGAAATTTATGAATTTGGAAAGTTAAAATTATCTCGATCCTAAAACATCTTGTATGGCATATGTGGAAGTTTTGTGCGATCACTAGTTTCTCATTTTCAGCATATTAGTCTAAAATGATGTGATTTATATCCATGACAAAGCGAAAACTTAAATTCAACTTTAAGACCTTATGCCATACATGGTGTGCTTTGATATTCAAATGTGGCTCCCGCATAAATTTTTGACCTACAGCTTAACATGGGATAGCAAGCACGTAACTCAAAGTCCACTTCTTACGGCATGCAGGTACAAAGTGGAAATTTAGTTTCCATTTCACAGTGGACCCAAAACAGATCCGCCTTTGAAAGAATGTAATTAAGAGATATTGTTTCCAATTTCAATGGAGAATCTCTTAGTCACCCTTTTGGGATAAAAGGAGAGAAAAACAATAGGAGAAATTGATACCCAACATGCTTTGAAAGGAAAGGCAAAGAAAAATATGGCCAGGAGGATTAGAGGATCTGTGTGAGTCATTTTGGGCCCAAAAAAGAAAATTGAAAACAGAATCATAAAGGGAATATTCCAATTTCTAAAAACTTTCTTTATTGTAAAAATGTGTGTGTGTGTGTGTGTGTGTTTCTATTTTCAAATGAAGCCAAAGAGAGTTTGTTTGGAACATGCAATCGAGCCAGATCAAAAATAGATTGATTTTATCCAAAAATAGGCTTTAACCAAGGTCTGTTTGTTTCCGTGTAACTCAAGGTGGAAGTCATGTAAGTCATGAAAGTAAGTAACTTCCATGAGACAAATCCCATAACTTATATATTCCAATTAATTAACCACCCATAATCCCTATGAGGAGAACTAGAATTAAAAAAAAAGAAGTTATTTCCCGTGGCAAAAGAAGATGCCCCATGTTCCCATTCCACCATAGACAACCTCTCTACTCTAAGAAAAAAATGAAAATGCAAAACAAATGATTTAATTGTAGTTCAAAACAAGAAGCTAGCATAGCAAACTCTAGCAAGTGAAACTCACATCCGAGCATTGCACCTCCATTACTTCAGGAAGTTATGTTGAAACACATACACATGAGCCAAATTGTGTCCCGTTCTAATTCAATTAGCCGAAAGAAAAACATTTTGGTAGATGAAATACACATTTTTTATCATTATTGGAAACAATGCAGTCATATTGCATGCTCCTCTAGCTTCATAGTATTACCCAAGTTTTTCAGTCCCTGTTTTGGTACTCATGCCTTACCAGAACACAACTAGCACAGTGTTGGTGCAGTCTGATTTTTGATACTGATGCACCAACACTCAATACAGGGTACCTACAAGAATCGATTTCCTACCGTCACAACTTACTGGTTGGTACAGTCGATACGGATCAATAAGGTCAACTACTGAAACACTGGCATTAGACACATAGACTCATAAAGCACATTGCTTCAAAGGGGTAGAATGCACAAAATAATGTAGCCAAAGCCTATACTAAGATATGAATTAGAACCATAAACCGCCAAATTGGTAACCAAGTAAAACAAATATACCAAACATGTTTTGCACTCTCCAGATTTAGGAATTTAAGCTTCCTATTCCTTTCCCATAACATACTTATATCAGCCCATAGAAGCAATCTATGATTATAAATGAGTTTGGCGCAGCATATGAGGATGATAATGAGTTTGGTTTGAAAGGATGCCAAAATGATCTATTTTTCTGGTATTCTTTGCTGTCGTTTTGATTTTTGAGTCTTAAGAGTGGTCTTTTTGCTAGTCCCAACAGATCTCTTGTTCATATATAGTGCTTGTCGTATATATTGTTAGTTAATGAGTATCCATAAAGCTGACCCTGAATAGTTGTGAAAAGGTTCGATGACTGCAGTTATTGCACAGATGGTACATGAAGGATGAATCATCATCTCACCATGTGATCAAAGAATATATTATGATCACTAAAGAATAAATTAAGATCTCTAATTTATATAGTTGTAATTGTGCATGCGATGCTACACAGTTCAGGATGTATTATGAAATAAGTTTCATCTACAGATGGCATCGATGTGAAAAGGAATCTGTTCTAGGATCAGTTCTCAGTCACTATCTCAAGTCGCAAGATTGTTTAATGATATCATTCAGTGTAAAAGCAAACTTTGCTCAAAACATGTAAAGAGAAGATAATCTTAAAAGACATGCGAACAGTTTAATTGGCCAATAATTTGGCCAATTGTTCCACTTAGTTGCATTTAAATTCCAATATTTCCATTTTTCTCATTTTATATTTCGTTCCTTTTACTCAACTTTAGATTTTTATTTCATTTTAACCTAGCTGCTTCTTCTTAGTCTTTCTAAATTTTGATTTCTAAAATCATATTTCTTTCTTGTTTAGTTGGAACATGCCCAAAACAGTAAAAGCATACAATATCATCAATGTCGCAAGAAGACATACCAGTAAACAGGATGCATGAAACACAATCTTATGACAAAATACAGGATAATATTTTTGATGCAGCATCAAAATACCTTCTTTCCTTTTTCTGAAACTAAATCAGCATACAAGATGGAAAAGAATAACCAAAACATAGATAGATCCGTGACATCCATAAATATACTGCTAGTGGAACAAAGATTAGGATACTAGCACCGTGATCAGTGAACTCACTCACCTATCATTAATTTTGCACCTTCGGCGCTGCTCGGTTGCGGAGTGCTTTGATCTTGGCGTGGTTGGTGTGCCCGGCTTCTGCCCGCTACTCTTCCCATCCACTTTCACACTCAATTCCGCTGCCCAGACCCCAAAAGAATTAAACCAAAAAAAAAGAAACCAAAATTTAGACCAGGGAAAGCCCGGTAATAAGCTGCTTTTAGATGAAAAATAGACTAAAAACAAACAGCCCAAAATAGACCAAATTTATCTTTTCTATCAGAGAAGTCCCAAGAAAAAAAAAAAAAATCTCATAATCGAAGGCATTGATACCAAGGAAATTTACAGCTAGAACAAGAAGAAAAAAAGGTGAAGGTATCACCTAATCTTTGATTTTTGTGCTCCGAAAAAGGATAAATTCTTTTTTGAGAAAGCATAGATTACAACGAAGAAAAAGGGATTTATCCCATGCAAAAAAAAAAAGAAAGAAAGAAAGAAAGAAAGAAAAAGAGTCCAGAAAGCAAGCAAAACAAGAAACAGTGAACAAAAGCTGGAGAAAACAAAACAAGAAAGAGAGAACCTTTCTGAGAGGAGCCCTGCATCCTCCCAAACTCATCCTCGTCTTCGCTAAATCTCGCCGCCGTTTCCATAAATCTCTCCCTCTCCTTCGCCCCGGCGATCCCTCCTTCCCAAACCCCCAACTCTCAGAGAAACCCTAGCGAGAGATCCGCGCAAACCCTAACGAGAAGAGATGAAGCCCTAAGCAATCCCCCCTCCCCCCTTATTTCTTCCTTCTTCCCCCGCAAAAAAAAATAAAAATTAAAGAAAAAAAAAATAGGGGACAAAATAGTGGAATAGAGGTCTCGCTAACGAACGCTGATGGGCGTAGGATAAGTACGTACACCCCCGAGAGTTTTCCCGAGTTTTCATCGCATCAAAAGCTATTATAAGGGTATATTGGTAATTTTAGTAAAGTTAGGTCCGTAGCGCGATATCGGACCCGCCCGACTGCCCCAACGACGGCCGTTTTCGCCATCAACCCCGGCGAGCGGCGGTCATTGGAACCCAACGCTCTCTTCCACCGTTGGATCGTTGCCCTGATTGGATCGTTGCCCTGATTGGATCGTCGCCGTCGGTCTTCGGTCCTCGGCATTCCTCCGCTTGGGTCTGGCGCGGGCACTCTCACCAGATCTTGGTCCGCGGTGAGTTTGCTTCCTGCCGCCGTGTTCCGATCTCGCGAGTCGATTCGAGGCCTCCATGCAACCTCGCTGGGATCGTATATTTCTTGACGTACGCTTCGTTTTGTTCCCTGAATCGACGGGACTTCAATGATTTATTTCGGAATTTTACCGGATTTCTGGTTCGATGTTATCTTGAAATGAAAATTGCTGCCTTATTATCAAAATCATATGTATTGATTTAAGTTACTGAGGGATATCTGGTTTTCGAAATTACCTTGAACTGGGAATTGTTGTTTTATTCTCGAAATTATGTGTTTTGATTTGTGCTGCTACCAATAAGTTACTCCATTTTGCCTTTTTTGCTGTAGTTTTTAAACGAAATTAACGGAATAAATGCACAAGAATTCACCTGATGCCGTTTTGTTTCTAGGTTGTCTTCTCTGGAAGTGTTTGTTACCTTTCTTTAGCATATAATGTGATGGGTTTATGTATAACTTGTTAGTTTCTTGGCAACATTCTTAACGGCAGTTCCAATGTGGATTGCAATTTTTACTGACCATGGGCTTATCATTTTTTTAACAATTTTTTCTTGATTCAAGAAAAGGAATCATATCTCTTGCAATTATCTATCCATGCTTAGGACTTTTATGCACATGAATTGCAAATGCTATTTGTTTTATTTTTGTGCATTAATCGTCAGTTAATTGGTTCAGAAAACTTACGATTTTCCTTCTTTTTTAGCTTCTTGTTGCGATTTTTATCCCAAGTGTACAACGCAACAATGGCAGCAACAAAATCCTAATTACTGGCTTAGCCAAAACGTTCAAAATTTTAGTTTTTATTATAATATCATAAAAATGAAATTTTGTAGTATTGTAAGTCACACACTGATAAACATTTTTTTGAACCATGAAGATGATAAGATTTTACTTCTTTTATGATTGACCTTGATTAGGTGGCAGATGTCATCAATTTTTTCCATTTCCCTCCCCCCTCTCTCTCTCTCTCTTTATCTCTTGGTGTGGGTTGCTATCCAATTCATGGTCATCACCAGCTATTCAAATCTTGATAGGATGGAAGCTCTTTCGGCCATCCATTCTATTCTAGATAGATTTTGAGACCATTTCAACCATAAGAAATCGACATTTTAATTTTAAATTAATCTAATTTATCATAAAAATATAAAAAAATATAATTTTTAAAGTTTAAATATATATAAAAATCAAATAAAATACTAAAATTTTTCAAATAATTTTTTTTAAAGAAAAAAATATTCTAAGCAAGTATCAATACATCCAATCAAGTCAAAGTTTGGAATGGAATGAGTCAAAGTTTGGAATGGAATGAGACAGACTTGTCTCATTCCATGAAAAAATCAAATGTTTCTATCCTATAAGATTTAGACCGCACATTTTTCTCTCTCCATCAGCAGCCTGTGTTCGATGTGCATACGAAGAAGAGGAGGAAGGCTTTCCCTGTTGCCGCTGCAGTCCTTGGCAACTTTGTTCTACACTTTCCCACATTACATTTCTCCCAACTTGGACAGCCCCGTACAGACCCAGATGGCAGTTCCAATCCCAAACCGAACCCTTAACAGTGTGTGAAAGAATGGTGAAGGGAAGCCTGTGGGAACAAGGCCTGCATTTGTCCAAACTGAGATGGTCTGTGTCTTAAGGAATTGAATTGGACTACGCCCATACTATGAAGAGGAAACCAGTTAGCCCTCAATGTCCCTACCAAGCATAGCTCACTCACATTTGGTGGTGCAGTTTTAAAGAATGATCTTAATGCTGTCTGGAGTGATTCTCCACTTCTCACCAGGAATCCAACACACCGGAGCTTCTCCACCCCATGCCTCTCCCCAGCCGCAGGGGATCTCCAGCAATGAGACCAGAGTAGTCCTATTGAATTCTTAGGGTACTTGAGCCACTGCTCCTGAATGAAAAAGCTGGTTAAAGATGTTGTTGAGGCAATCAGAATTGTGGATCTGATACCTGTGCACAGTGGTTTTGGTGGTGCATACTACTTGAGGAACAGCAGAGGTGAGGCTGTTGCAATTGTGAAACCAATCCAAAAGGTTTTGTTGGGGAAGCCCTTGGCCAGCCAGGTCTTAAAAGGTCAGTTCAGGTTGGTTGAGACTGGCTTTAGGTGAGTGCGATAGCCTGTCTGTTCTTATTATTATATGCCCTTTTAGGTGATAGTTGCTAAAATAAAACATGAAAAGGCATTTGTTTGAAATATTATAATGGTAAGCAACTTTCTAGACTGCTATTTATGATGATTTCTTTTAAAGAATATATTCATCTTTATGCAGGATGCCCATCTTTTCAGAGGTTAGAGATCATGGTGCCTGCCAAAATATCTCCTGCTTTGATTGAATCCGATATCTGCAGTTGTCCCTAGGTACACCCCCTAGGCTTCAAATATTGATTAGCAGTTTCATTGTTGCTTATGTTTATCATTGAGTTGATCATTTGATCTTTTGATTATGATGTCATTTGGTTTTGGGATTCCTTGAATTATTTTATGTGCCTATAAAAATTGGATTTGCAGAAACTCACCATGCTGTCAGTAATGTCCAAATCTAAATTATAGGACTTAAAAAAAGGTTCTAAGCATAGGATTGATTACAACCAACAATTGGAACTTGCACATTGTTTCACTTTTTTTATGACTAGCCTATTTTAACACTTCATGCCCTTATCACTTCATGCTAGTTGTGTGATTGTCTAGGCAATTGTTTCCTTCAACTTGTTCATGGTTACTGTCAGAAAAGTTCTTTATGTTTGTTGGGGGAGCATGTTTGAAATTTGTAAAGCTTGTCTGACAAATCACATTACCACCAAGCGCTTACTTGTGTGGTGGAATGATTTCTTGGTATTTATTCAAGGGGACAGGATAAGTTGCAATCCTCAAGAGTAGGTTCAATGTTGGAAAAGATAGGAATTAGCCCCTTCTGATCTGGAAAAAAAAATGTACTTTTAAAATTTTCTTCAAACCATGAATAGTTGGAATTATTGCTCCATAGCAGGTCTGCTCATGATCACACATAGACTGATTGTCGGAATGTTTGTATGCATGTGTTGGTGTTGGGGGAGGTAGAGAAATCATAAATTCTTTATTTTCTCATAATTGTTGGGCTTGCGACAGCACTTTTATCATTAGGATAGTTTTCTTCATATTAACGAGTTTAAAAAGAATTTGTTAAAATATCTAATTTATCAATGGAACTTAATAATGGGCACATGTGGTTTATGGTATGGGGCAGAATGGGAATTGAATTCTATTCTCAATTGAATGAGTAAGCTATTTTGATTCCCATACTCATGTTTGGTTCGCGTAAAAATCAAAACAGCAATAGCATTTCAATTCTCATTGTTTGTATTTAGTCTGCATAACAAGAGAGATGGGAATCAATATATGTTCAGTATAAATGAAAAAGACGGCAGGCGGTGCAAGCAGTCCAGAATATATCCATCGATCTCTTTACTGTGATGTAGCCTCCTTTTTCTTTGTGAGGCAAAGGAAGATGTCGAAGTTGTGCTTATGGGTGCAATCGAAAATAAAGAAAAAAGAGTTGGCAATGCACTTAAAGGCCTTAAGAGCGACTGCAGTGATGGAAAAATAGGATGAGGACCAAAGCTTCTCTTTGCTAAGGATTTTAGCTAGAGGTCCTTCACTTTCTGATCGTTTGGCATTAGTACCTCCTCAAGCACTACATTCACCGCCTCCCTGTGTGGTGGTGCCATCGGTAGCATTGGTGGAGGTGGTTCGACGTATAAGGTAGAGAAAGAAATGAAAGAGAGGAAAAAGAAAGGCGATACCTTGCACTCCTTTACTAAATGCAGACTTTGGATAATGGGATTTTACATGAGAATGAGAGTGACTCATAGGGGGATTGGGCGAAATGCCAATCTCTCAAAACATAGGTTTGTCATTCTGGATGGAATAGTGATAGGAATGAAGACTTTGCGAATCAAATACATGGAATGAGAATGGGAAATTGTCGTTCCATTCTTCTATCCCCATGCTCGTGAAGCAGACACGCGCAAAGAGTATAATGCTTATAGATACAATAAAGGAAGTAAATGCAAGAAATGTGCTTTAAGAAAAGCCATTGTTTATGTCATTTCTTTTTGATGCACTCCAGTTTTTTTTTTTTTTTTTGGTTTTAAGACATAAAATTCCGTAGGTTGGCTTGTTATCTTATATTTTTTATTGCAGCTGTGAACCTGCAGCTTCTGTAGCAGTCAAATTGCATCCTATATTATGAAATAAATACTGATATTTATCCTTTAAATGACCCAGAATTTTTCCAGTAGTCCAAATCTTTCAATAACTCCTGACGATCAAAACGTGAGCTGGGACTAGGAACAGACTGTTAATATTAATACATCCCTTAATGAATTGATTGGACAAATTATAAGTGCTTTCAGGGTGAATGACTGAATGTTGTGTGGTCATTATATAAGTGCATAAATTAAATTGTAATTTCAGTACTTAATAGAGAAAGGCAGAGTGCTCATGTGGTATAAGGTGCTGGGAGGTATGAACATGGTGACGGTTAAGCAAGGCTTTGAGTAAGAACTGATCGAATTCAATTCCATGTCAACAATCATTGGAACAGACTGAGCTACCAACTACTCCACATTATTTTCCATCCTTAGCTAGTAGTTCTGGAAGTCATTTATCATGATCTCCCAAACTATTAGACTATAGTTTATAGTGGCACCCACAGATAATAGTTCAAACTTGAATAACAAGTGTAAATTTTAAGATCAATTCAATCAATGAAAATTTCTATATAGTAAAATGTTGTTTTTGGGTAGACAAGACATGACTCAAGTAAGAGAGGTGAAGCTTGTCTAGTTTTAGGGCATAAAGGAAGGAGTGGAGACTACATGAATAATGCAAGTCCAAGAAGGTTTCATTAACTAGCTAAACGCAGCACAAACATAGCTATTTTATTTTAGCAAGATGGTTGATATTTAGAAGTAAAGGAGGATCCATGTCCTACGTCAAAATTTAGCAGATTAACTAGGGTTTCACATTGATGGTCCCTAAAGGTAGGTCATTGTTGATCGGAGGCCGGCGATGGGCATTCTGATGGTAGTCCTTTTTGAGCATTTTGAAAATTTCAGCAGTGGCTGCTAGTAACCTTTGAGTTTCATCTGTCTGAAATTGACCAGTTGATGGTCCTGATACTTTTGAAGACCCCAAGCTTGCAGGAGTGGAAGATGCCTCAAATGCTTGGGATTTGCTTTGAGGAGAATTTGAGAGGTTTACTGGTTCAAGATCATTCCCTTCAGTAGTTTTCATGTTGAGACTGGTTAATGAATCTGACTGCAATTTGGTGCTACTAGAATCCTGAGGACAAATAAGGTAAACTAGTTAGTTGCTAGAGTGGGTCAAGAAGCAAGAATATGATAGATAGGACAAACTATGTTAAGAGTACAGAATCTTAATTGCCACATTGATGAAGGGCACCTCCTCATGATCAAACATTGCTAGTTCTATGTGAAAAACTAATTTAGTTTTAGACAGGATTGAAACGTGAGAGATGTTCACCATACTTGCACTCATAATAAAAGGTTGTTTGGGAAAGGAAAAGAGAAAAGAAACGTCTCAGCATGATGGCCCAATTATATGGTTATATACAAGAAGGAATATGGTTTCATCATAATGAGAATACCATAGAGAAATAAAAGAACTTTCTTAGTTGCACAGTGATGTAAACGTTCTAATAAAGTTGAAATAGAATCCGAGGATCCACCAGAATCGTTGAAAACTGGTTTAAAGAGACCTTCCTTCTTATAAAACAATAATCCTGCTTTCTTAACATGAACCCATGACCATGTCTAGGCCTGACTAAATTTTGATTACAGAAGTTTCAAGCGAAGATGCAAGCATTGGCCTCTAAATTATCTTCATAAGACTCTATTTTGTGGCCCTCAATTGTTGGAGATATTCCAAACTAATCAAACTGTGGTCTTTATATGTGTATATTTATGAGTTTGTGGTGCCACCTATCTTATAGAGGGTAGAGAGAGAGAGAGAGAGAGAGTATTGGATCATTTACCTTTGTAATTGATGACCCAGATGAGTTATTTAAAGAATTCTTTGCCTTTCCTGCATCCAGAAGAGCAAGTATTTGAATTGAACAAAAATTCATTTGTCTTTTCCTACATCCCACACTGTAAACACCTATAAGTAAATCCCATCATTCAAAATATATTTATAAGAAGACTGTTTTGTGGCCATGGCAGTGTCAAATCACATTGTTAAGCATTTGCTCCTCTGAAAAATAGTGCTAAAATTCTTAGCTCGAAAAGAAGATGTAAATCTTACATTGCTAGATTTGGTAAGTAAAAACTTTAATTGGAGTCCTGCCTAACATAATATATAGCTGAGATACCTTGTTATACATGAGCATCCATTTAAACATCAAAATCATACGGCATGCTCACACACTAAAAGAGTTTCTCTCATATTATCACATAAGACATGAACCCCAACATAGTTTTAGGAGCCCTTTGCTTTAGTTGTTCTTTGGGGGATGGTAAACGGGTTTGTGGTAATCAGAACTGAAAGGTATAAGGCCGACAATATGGACTCTTTTAGGGAGACCTCTATTACTCGGTTTACACCCTACCCTCTCTCCTCCATGGCCACATTTTCCAACAGAATAGTTTGCACCTGTTTTCACTGGGCCTTTATCTTCCTTCACCTTCTCCATCCCCATCTTCCTTCCTCCAAGCCAAACGTTTCCAGTGGCATCAACCATCTTGGTCTTGTCTCGAATGCCCTGGGAAAAAGTTGCAGCTCATAAAACCAGATTCCCACGAGGACAAGAAGAGATCATTAGCAGATGAAGAAGTTACAAAGGAAATTAACAATGCATACCTGACCACTCTTGAGAGCACCATCATTCTGTGCAAGTGTCACCATGCCTGCAGTAGAGAAGAAATTGGAAGAGAGAAACCATTATAATATTTTTCTTGAGACTCACCATGCATGCATGCATGCAAAATTTTTCAGATGAGTTAAGAGAGGCATGAATGGCTGGCTACCTCTTTTAGCAAGTGCAAGGGAGTCCCCAGGAGCAGCCAAAGAGAGCAAGAGTCCTACTGCAAAGCTTATGAACCTTAAGTAGTGCACCATGGCTTTCTTCTGGCCTGAAGATATGCTAGCTTCTCATTAACAACGACAGCAAAGAGTAGGAAGAAAGAAAAGGGAAAGGTTGGGTTTTATAAGCTATAGGACTAGCTCATTGGTCAAAGCTAGGTTTCCAAAATCTCATCTCTATACTGTGGTCCTAATATATTTTAAGTTGTCCTTTAAACAATTTCTTATAGGATGGTTATGAAGTGCTCAAAAGCCTTGGCATTGCGTGGAATTGAAGATACGAGTGCTTTGGGCCTGTCTGCCGCCATGCACGCTACGAGGAGACGGTGGCACAGCTTGGCAGGCGAGGATTTTGGCAACCAGCAGAACCCTAGGGTTTTGGAAACTTTGGCACGCTTTCTTAAGAGAGTCGGGGGGCAGCCCATGGCTTTTGCTCCAAGCTTGCATGTCAAGATGGTACACCGTATCGTACTTTTTCGCACTTGGCTTGGATTTGTTCCCCTCGCCATCGCTAACTCAGGATCTTTCACTTTGACTCGAGTCATCAGACCAGTGGCTCTGTTTGCAGTAAGTTTTTCGGTTTAATTTATACCAAGAATAAAATTCCTGGCCAAATCGTGTCATATGGAAAGATACAGTGATTGAGCATTATTATGATAATGTGTGTCATCCTTTTTTTTTTTTTATTTTTTTTTAGTGATATTTTATGGTTTCTAAACTAAGAATTATTTGTTTGACCAGGTCAAGCTCTGATCGGAAAAATTTATGTCTAAGGTATAGTTTTGATCCTCAAATTTTTACTTAATTTTATTTTAATCTTCGAGTTTTTAACCATTGCAGTTTAGTTTCTCATGTTGCATTCTTAATTTTTTATCATTATAAAATTTGTTAAAATTAATAGGATAACTAATATTTCATTATAATACTAGCAATAAACTAGTTGATAAGATGATACAAACTGTTTCTTCAATTTTAACTGATTTTATATAAAATCAGACATGTAATATTTTTTAGGATTAAACTACTTTAATTATGAAAATAAATTTTGAGTAAAAATTTGATGAACAAAAGTATATTTTTATGAATGTAAGAGCTGATTTATTCATCGAAAGATGTGTCCAAAAATCTTTCTGATCTCAAATACTTTGTGGATATAATCTCCTGATGGCATCACAAATATATATTATAGGAGAAATAATTTGTTTAATGATTATACTTGTTAACAAACTGAAGTTTAGGAGTGAGCATGCATTTGTGGTAAAACTTGGTAAAATATTTCATGTTGAAAAGGAAAAAAGAGAGGAAAAGATAAGAAAACCAACCTTTGCTCAATTGACGAGTATTCCAGGGGAAATTTGGTCTTAATCTTAATAGTAACATTTCCACCATATTTCTCTAAAAATAATAAAATTAAAAATAAAATAAAATAATAGTTTATAAATGTGAAGACCCCAGTGAACTCTTTGCTGACTCAAAATTAAAAAACTTACACATGCATGAGATACTAAATTTAGTGGTGTGGGCCCCAGAAAATGGATGGAGGAGATTTGTCGTCTTTAATCAAGGAAATCATCTATAGGTAAGGATCCTTTGAGGTACCAACTTGATGCTCCAAAGTATCATACATATTTAAATGGATATCATGCGTTCTATTTTAAATATGGATGGCTATGATGTGCTTGAGAAATAGAAAAAGGACTTATTAGATGCTTGTTGCAGCAAGTGAATATTTGGTACAAATAACATCCTTAGACGACAGGATGACTTAGCTCTTACTTCCCATAAACAAATAGGAGTGAGTTACAAGGTATAAAGTAGATTGGGATTCTGCTATGCTACAACAACAGAAGTTACTTGTAAACTAAATAACAAGGATATGTTCTACAACCATATATAATCTACAACCGCCAGGATCCTCCACGCAACTTTTATTTAGGTTTGGATTCTGCAATCATCAAAAATTTCCATTAGAATTGCTGGAGCTTCCACTCATGTTTAAGTCTAGACTTTTTATCCATGCTTTTGATCTGCTTTCTTGACATGTATTTTATCTGAGCTTGTTGACCGTTGTTAAATTTATAGTTTATTGATCAAAGAACCCTAATGTTTGCATTTTTTGGATGATAATACAGCCACTTCTCTTAATCAAAGAATTTCCAATGGATGAATTTTCGATTTATATTGCTCAGGTAACTGTGATAGTAATTTTCTGGTTCCTAAAACAAATAATACCGAAGCAATATTTTGGCTTCGGATCAGAGATAAGGCCGAAAATATGGTATCAACGGTGCCATACAAGTATAGATTATAGATAAGAGTTCGTCCTCCACGTTTGAGATAGATTAAATGTATGCGGCACTCTACCATCGTCTGTAATCACTGATTTAGCTATTAAAAAAATGTTAAGCTTTTGTTTGTTTGGATCAGCCAGCAGCTAATCCGAAAACTCTTAATCACGAGTTAGCAAATGGAATTGGACCAACTTTGGCCCAAGGGATTGCAGCTCCCAAAGCAGCAGCTGAGAGCATCAAATCCACGACCGAAAGAAGATGGGGCCCCTAGAATTGATCAACAACCCCTGTCGCATCATGATTAGGACTAGCAAAAGAAATCCATAATTAATTTAAGGGTTTGAGAGCACGAGGGCGTGCCGCCCAAACTATTGAACCAGTGGGCGCCTTTTGAGAACTGGTCCAACTCGCCGAGTCCGGCTCCGTGTTGGGTGGAAGACCGTCCACGTGCTGCTTGGTGGTTGGCCCTCCGTCCTCCGCATATCCTGCCACGTGGAGCAATACTACAGCTGAGACGTGGCGACCGCACACCATCGCTGATTTCGGGATTCATTCGAAATTGAAACCTATCCTTGGGATTTTACGAAAGAATATATGTTTTATTTTGATATCAAACAAGAATTGTTCGTTTCAAATTGTTTTTGGAGTAAATATTCCTGTATGCTTAGATGACTGTGAACATTTGTTTTAATTCGTACATATATTTTCATAATTGGTGCATGTATTATACAAATTAAAGAATATTTAGAGATATAAATCTCATAAGGATGAATATTTTTATTTTCAACAATTAAACGATTTTTTTTTTTTTTTTTGATATTATACTGAATGGTGCTGTTAGCCCTCCAAATATATCATAAACAAGGTAACCTATCTTTCTAGTGAACTACTAAGAGCAAAATAAGGCTTGCAGTTCTCTTTTTTTTAATTAAATATATATATATATTTGGCATAGAGAGGCAAGCCTTATTAAAGAAAAGAAAGGTGGGAAAAAAAAAATTTATAAAGGCGGTGGTGTTGCTCAAAAGGTATGTGACGCATTGCAGACTAAAAAATAGCATGATACGAAGGAATGAACCACTACATAGATTCTATTAAAGAAAGAAGTCTCGATCATGAACGACTTTCATCAAAACCGCGACTTAATTTAGAAGCAAGTCATGTTAAAAGTATAAACTATTTTGAAAAGAAGTCCATGCATATAAAAGGATTATTAAATTCTATACAAGAGAAACTATATTAAAGGGTTATTTTTTTTTTTTTTTTTTCTTTCATCAAAATTCTATGCTGACTTGAATATTGGAGAGTTTAACAAAGACATCCTCAAGGCCTAACATAGAGTTTAAGAAGAAAGAACTAAATGATTAATAAAATGAGTTACAACCTGGTCAAATCCTAATCCAATAACAAAAGATCAATTAATTGACAAAGATCCAGATTCATGCTGATAACCAAAACGACTTCATATCATATAGACGAAGATCTAAATGCAAATACTCTTGAATTGCCAACAACGCCTATCTCACTCTCCGAGAATACCTAATGACATCCATGAACCGTTCTAGTTGTCTCCGTGGCACGCACGCGATCATACTTCTTCCAAGGGGAGTGCCGCGCTTCGTTTGTTTAAGCCTCTGATCCCCACGCCGTCGGCAACCTCCATGCATGAATGCCGTGCTGTGCAACTTAGCTCCCCGTGCCACCAGGGGACCAGATTTTCCGTACGCTTCAGGGGAATTTAGAAAGACCAAGGGTGGCTTCCAAGGCCCTCCTTGGTGCAAGCTCCAAGAGCGAGAGATCTTTTCTTTTTATCTGCTCTCTCCAACTAAGAGCTGATTAGATCGAGATATTGGACCGATCCATGGTCGATCCAGTTGGAGTTGAGAATCAAAGGCGATTTGGAATACAAACTTGAGTAGGACTCTAAATTTAACCTTCAAATTTGTGTCAGACCCAAGCTAGAATACAAGATCAGATTGTGGTCCTTTCGGCTAGAATGGCATTCTAGGTTCAGTCTTACAGCATGTCACCTTCAACCTGTCTTTCTATCTCCAACAAGGTACTGGACATGGAGATTAGGCTTCTAAAGTCCAGAGTGAGAATTCATGACAAGATCTACGATGCCAACCTATATCGATTCACACCAATCTTACCATACTACTAAGATACGATATAATATTGAATTTCAATTTAGAATATATTAAATCAAATCGATCTAAACCGAATGAAACTATCTTGCTTCCCCGAGCACTAGATGGTATTATGATTAAAGGTAAGAAAAGAGCGCTAGATGGTATTATAATTAAGAATAAGAAAGGAACTCATTAAGTGGCATCATATCAATATAATTCACAACAATTTTGCAAATCTTGGTTCATGGTATTGCTTCATCTGTTTAATTGCTAATTCTTGGCCACAGGAAGCATGATGAGAACTTAGGACCTGAAAAAGAGATTCTAACCATAACCAATGATGCTAGATGCCATTCTCACCATTTTCTTTGCATATCAAAAGAACCCCACCAACATTATATGAGAACTTAGGACCTGAAAAAGAGATTCTAGCCATAACCAATGATACTAACTGTCATTCTCACCATTCTCTTCACTTATCGAAAGAACTCCACCAACATTATTTGAATGCTTTTTCTATAATGCTTCGATTGTATATAAATGATGCCGTAAATAAGCCAAAGGCAAAGGGCGAAAAAAGTGGTATAAGAGTTAAAAGGCATTAAGTTGATTTGAATGGTGGGATTGAAGCCCCGTTCCCCAAAAACCCAAAAAAAACCATAAAGAAATAGCTTAGCTGAACTCTTATTTGAAACTTGGTAGGAAAAAAAAAAAAAAATCCATTTAGGATAATATACTTACTTCAAAATCTTCACCGAAATTGCAAACCAACACTTGCTTCTGCTAAAAATATGAATTGCCAACCAACACTATATTTTTTTGAAAATATTTTCAGAACATCCTCTTTCCCGCACCAGCATCCATTCCCAATTCTGGCAGCTAAAAAATGAAATAATTTCAGCATGAGATCAGTGCCCGTGTAAGGCTTGCCAGAATCACGAATCCAACTGAGACAACAGAAGCAGGTTAGCTCTGGTTGCTTAAATTCTTTTTGTTGTTTGAATTTATGTTATTTCTAGAATTCTTTCCCCTTTAAGTCTCAACGCCAGAGATCAATGAATCCTCTAATATGCTTTTGCTCCAACAAAGTGGCCAAAATCATCAAAGTCAAAAGGTCAAGCACCTAGGAAAATCCAACTACCATTCAATCAACGAATATGGGGGGCAGGTCCAGATATAGATTCCCTGAAAAGAAAGTAGAGTTGGATGGAATACAAATTTTTTCCAAGATCCATGATATTGTGTTGGAAGACCAAACAGGATACAGTATGAAGAGGATAAGTATGACTTATTTGTACCCACCAATCCAAAAGCAATGCAGCAGTAACTTTGCAATATTGTTTGTTTTGTCGCCATCCAAAGATATCAAGAGTTCAGCCACCCAATAGAAGTGATAAGGTATAACAGAACACCAAATAATTGTTATTTCAGAAGGTGGATGGTGGGAAAATGAGAAGAGACAAGCAATGAAAACATCATCTATTTACAGAAGCATCATTCTTCTAACAGATCCTTTGCTCATGGAAATATGGGGAGAAATCCAACCAATACAGGAACTTAGACAACTTCTGGATAAATTTTCAGGTCTCAGCATGCATCTAAACAAGCTAACTGCTCTGCATTCCTGGCAAATACAGGCAAGGTACTGATTGTCGGAAGATAACCACATGAGCTCGCTGATGCATCTGTCAGAATTTTATGGTTTGGTTTGAGATGGCCCACCACACAATCTAGATCTCATCCTCGGATCAAGACTGAATAGAATCATATTATCTACATCTAAAATCATATTACAATCATACAATCCCTTGAATCATAAGATCTTTTTTTCATAATTCATTTGAAATTTTGACCTTTCCAATGACATGTTTACAACCAATGAGCCCCTAGCACATGCATAAAAGAAAGCGTGAACTTCTGGTAGCCAAAAGAGCAAGGCAAAAATGTTCATATTCTTATGACCATTCATAAAAATTCAATTATTTTTTCCTACATAATTCTATCTTGAAGGACAGAAGAATTGATAGAGTGACTGATCAATTGTTAAGCATCTTCAAAATTCTTCCTTGATTCATGCACAGAAGCATTAAAACTTTTGCTTATGGTGCCATGTTAGCGAACTATAGGATGACAAAGAACATTTTCTTTCTACCTTCCAAAGTAAATGAAAGGAGGAGATTTTACATGGCAGATCCGATGATACATATAAATTGCAGCATAACAATTGAAGCACCTAACTAAATGTCTCTAATAACCATTTACAGTCAAGATAGAAGCAACCAAACAAAGTGATCTTTCAAATCCCAGGAGAATGTAAAAATGCAATTCAGCTTAAACTTATTTTTATGAATTTTTTGCCGAAATTGCCAGTCAGAAAGCATCAACATGTCATTGCTGGCCCATTACTTACACCAAAACATACAGCCTCTAAACCACAGAACATGAACATCAAAGAAAATGAAAAGAGAAGTTGATAAGCAATACAGACTGGATCACTAAAATTCAGCTAATTAATACAGGGCCCTTGTTATACCTTGAAATCTTGATCTAGCTACTTCATGCAGAAAAAGTATCTCTAGATGATTTATGAAATAAAAGCAATGTAGAGAAAATTTAATATATATCAAGCTGAGTAAATAGCACAGACTGTATAAGAACATGGAACCAAAAGAAAATTGTGAAATTGTGATATGTTCTCTTCAGATGGAAACATACACATGTTGACTAATGTAAGTGCCAGTTGCTTCAGAATATCCACAGCACCACCGCCTTCTTCATCAAATTACATGCATTTGTTCAGTCACTTGTCTTGGTATCTGGCAGCAAACCAATGTTAATGGATCCCAGTAATACCAAAAACAGCAAAAGAATGTTTCTTTGCCATCCAGGCTGGTGGAATGAGAGTGAGCAGGTGAGTTTTCAAAGGAATTGCAACAAAAATAGTTCCTTGTGACAGAGATGCACTTGGTTTACAACCCATTTCCAGACCTACCTTAAGAAGAATTGATGGATTTCCGAGGTCAGAACACTCTCGCAGCAGCTGCAAGCATTAAGATAACTTGCTTCCTGCATACCTTGACATCTGCAAGATCATGTCATGCCTATAATACCGCAAGATCTGGTAAGTTTTCAAAGGAATTGCTGCAAAGACAGTTTCTTGTGGTAGAGATGCTTTTGATTTACAACCCATTTCCAGACCTATCTTCAAGCAGAATTGGTGGAGCTCCCTGAAGTTAGAACGCTCCTGCAGCAACTGCAAGCATACCCTGTTAGGATGACCTGCTGCCTGTAAACCTTGACATTTGCAAGATCATGTCACGCCTGTGGTACTGCTTACTTTTCTAAATATTCTCCAGTTATGTAGACAAAAGATATTTGCACTTAGCAAGAAGGAATATTTTATTATCTCAGCAGTAAGTGATCAATTGTCCTTAATTATGGCATAAGCAAGAATAATGGTCATGTCTCCAAACACCACCCTTTGTCAACCTTCCCCACCCAATGCTGCCCAAGCACCACCGCTCAATAGATGGACGCATCAAATCTTGGTTCATAAAAGCAAACTTGACTGTTACACAACTGAATTGCACAGCCTGCAATCCATGACCATGTTTTCTTATCCACGTCATACAGAAGACCCTTCCCTTGGTTCCATGATGTAAAGCATATAAGGTTATCCTGCCCAAAACACTCAAACCTTTCAGCTGATAACCTTAACAGAGCTCTGAAATACTTTGGCGGCATCCTACTTATTTCCACCCACACAGTCCTAGCATGATCCAACTCCCATATTCGCATGCTCTGAAGAGTGCTGTAAAGTCCGATCCTTCCAACCAAAAATAAACGCTTTTGTGCACCAGCAACCAAATAGCCATCCAACAATGATCGTGGAAACTTGGCTGGAATATGTTCCCAATGCCCTGTATCCACTCGATACATCATCAAGCCAAGCGGCGAAAGAGTCTCAAGATACAATCTTGAGTCACAAAACGCCATCTTTGATGAACATAGATTAACAGCTGGCATTGTCTGATGAACAGACCAACAGTCAAGGTTTGAATCGTAAACTTCTGTAGGCAGTGTTTTGTCTCCATATATATCGCTTGCTGCAATCACCTTGAATGAACGATCCACCCTGTCAACAACCAATATCAACTGCCTTTGCTGATTATAATGCATGCTTGGCAACGTCCTCCATGCCTGAGTCAGGGGATTGCAAACAATGGTTTTAAAACTAAGACCATCAAATCCACAAAAACAAACAAGACCACCAGAAGAACCGACCAACCAGAATGCCCAATCTGGTAAAAAACCAAATGGGATCTTATTCCACGTCTTCAACGGTAGGCTGAATACAGAACACTGATGGGCCTGCGAGTTCTTCCAGAATGTGAGAAGGCAAGGCCCATGTGAAGGAACCTGTGAATGAGATGTGAGAAAGCTACTGTCTTGAAGAATTGAATTCCATCGCTTGCAAACCGACCTCAGCCTAAAGATCAAGAATGGGGTCACCCTAGCAAGAACCTCAATTAGTAAGTCCTCGGGCAACAGGGCCCATATGCTATCTTCCATTTGGATATCAGCATGAACAACTTTCCCAAATGTTGCAACGGTCTCCTCATCAAAACCCCTAGGTTTGGTCTTGATAACCTTCTGACGAGATGGGCTTGTATTTCGAGATCCAGTTCTGGGCAAAGGGACCGAATATCTCTGAGACTCACCTTCTCCAAAAGCACCATTTTTCACCACTTGCAACCCTACTCCTCCGGTTCTTTCCATCACTTCAGAACTCCAAAGTGCAGAAGCTAAGAGTACAAGCTATGAGTCCGTGATGGTAACTGCAGTAGAACAAAAGGCAAATCAGAGCCCTGGTTCTCCACTTCTACCAACCAAACTTTCCGCTTGATTCACAATTTACAGCAAAACCATAAATTTTAAAAACTCAGTCGATTGAATCGCTCGTTACACCAGGAACAGGCGACCCACTTCCAATAAAAGTCAACATGATCCAAATCCAAAGCCTACAATCCAAAGATGATAATCAAAATCAATCATTTAGGTGATTCATATAGAAAACTATTCCAGGCCCCACTAACCCTAACCTTGATATCCCACCCAGCGATCAAAAACTAATTTTGAATGACAAAAAGAATCTAAAATCCGCATTGCAGATCAGAAACTCGAGCACGACAAAACTGAAACGAGAGGAAAACAGACAGAAGGCTCCCGGAATCGAAAACCAGAAACACGCCCCTCCCAAATCCCTAAAAATCTCAGACCGCTAATCCAGAAACCAACAGAACGAAGCTCAAAACCTAGCTTTCAAGATTCCAAAAAATCGATCCCAGCATCCCAAAAAAAAAGGGAGGAAAAAACTCATCCAAGAAGCCATCAAACAGATTCCAACAACATCGAGCGAAGGATCTCATACAAAAAGCTCCGAAAAATCGAATCTTTGCGGGTTTCAAGGGAGAAATACCTTTCGAGAAGAAGCCCTTTCGATCAGGGGGAAGTGGGAAGGGGAGAGCTCCTGCCCACGGCCGCTCCATCTGACGGCCCTTTCCGTTTCGATCTCCGAGCTGGGTCCCCGGTTTGTTTCCGGTGCTCCTCGGTTCATCATACAGTGACCGAAGCCATCTACGTGGCAACTTTCCATTGGTTGGAACCTTATGAATTCGACGCGCGATTTCGGACGACACTTGGCGTTCAAGTCATCCGCGAGGCATCCGTCATGAGTTAGGTTTAGGTCAAGCGCGGTGAGACTAAGGACATGCTCACCGAATCCGGTCGGTCAAGTGGGAACGTAGGAGGTGTTAGGTTTATAGTTTAAAATAGAATAACATAAATCACCCAGCATTCTTAAGAGAGACATTATCTTGCAAGCAATATGGATTGAGAATTTGAGATTCTTTGACAAATGAAAGAGCACATGAATAAAACCTTTTTGGCCTCATCTTTGGAAGAAAAATGGCATCCACATGAGGTTCATGGGGGATGGAAAAGCCCATCCCAGTGAACCCTTTTGAATTATTGGAAGCCTTTTAGGTTATTTATCTTTGTTTGATGGGTAGGATGATTGAGTTTGAATTATTTTTGAGTATATATAAGTCGGAATGAATTTTTAAGATCTTAATTTTATAGCTTGTACTAGGAGAGAATGAGGTGATTTTTTTGTCTTAAATTGTTTTCAACTATATTGGATATGTTACCATTTTTTTTCTTTTTTTTTTTTTTTTTCTTCGAGAAATATCAAGATCGCGCTTGTAGGGATTATTTAAATGCATTAGGTATGAAACAATTTTAGGATGATTTATCTCTATATTAAAAATTTTACTTATTAAAATCATTCAAAACCTCTTTTTTTATTGAATCTTAATTTTGCATTAGAGAGTTTTTTGTAATCTTATAATATCTTCTGATTGAAAAATAGAGATATCCATCCAAATACTTAGCTAGATATTTTCTATGATATTTTAAATAATCTTTCGCTCTAATTGTTATTTTATTCATTAGATATCAATATCCATTTAACAATCTATATTTTTTTCTAGAAAGACATTGATCAAATCTCTATCATTTTGCTTAGAAATTGAGATGGAGATAACAAGAAACAGAGTAGGGTCACTAAGGAGGAGGAAAAAGACCTTCAATTGAATATCTAACATTGATTTTTCCTTTGATTATTTTGCATGCATCATCCATCTATTTCATCAATGTAAAATTGTTTGATTCTCCTCCATTTTGGTCAATAATTGATTCTCCACTCACATTTCTTTCCCATGCACAAAAATAAAAAATAAAAAAAAACTCCTTATAATTATAAATTTTCATCACCTCCTATATCAGCAAGTCAGCAATCTAAGAAGGAAGACAATCAAATGGAAATAAAAAAATAACAAGATTAATCTCATACAAGCCTTTCAATTAACAACTTGAGTATTAATGAGCAAGAGGTTACGATTTGTTTTTCTAAATTCATCATGATCCACCAATTAGCCTAATTATCAATACAAAACTTGTCCTTTCCCACACCTCTTTGGATTGGCTAAGGCAAACCCTATTTCTTGATGCTTTTGATGTAAAACATGAAGTTCATAACATAAACAGTGTTCCTACTTTTACAAACCAACCTCACTTTTGATGAGCATGAATCAATGTGAAATTTTTTAGAAACCAATTTCACTAAAGAAAAAGCTTTTATTGCAATTAAATATTTATTTTTTTCCTTTAAGATGTTCCTATGAATTTTTTTTTTTTGACATAAATATATGGTTTTTTACAAAAACTACAATTCAAAAAAGGCTTACTCATTTTTATTTATTATATGTGAAAGGCGTGTATTGTTTAGAATATATCAATTTTTTAGTTATCATCTATACTTTTTTTATTTGCTCCCATTAGAGCTTCGTATTTTATCTTTTTTATTTCTTACTCAACTCTCTCACATCTTCTAACAACATCCATTTTTCTTACTTTCATAGATCGGTTTAGTTCAATGGTACAATTGGAATTGCATTTCATTGGAATTGAAATCAAAATTAAAATCGCTCATTCTCTCCATCTATTTAATTCATAAAAAAATCAAATCAGATTAACTTCTATTATTATTGTTTAGTTCATCGAAACCTTAGAATCGGATGCAATCTGAATTTTTAATTTTGCTTCAGAGTCAAAAACTTTAAAATTTAATTATTTTAAAATATTTTTGATATATATATATATACAAATTTAATTTAATATTAATTTCATCAATAAATATACCTAAAAATTGTTAAATAAGGAAAGATTGTAATAAATCATAACATAATAATACCTTCGACATTTGAGTACTCTTAAGTATCGAAGAAGAAAAAATAAAAAAAGTGAAAAGACTTGAAGGTTTGCATGAAAAGGTTTGACTAGAATTTTATTTTTTTTAGTATGTAATTACAACATATTGCTTATGTTTTTTTCTATGTGTGATTATAATCCATTGGCCATCGTGTGGAGAGAGAGGAATTAAGGTTGCTAGGATTTTTTTTTTTTTGTTTGTTTGTTTGTAATATGTAATTTGTTGCTTTTATTTTTGTTAAATGATTTGACGATTGCAATCATCCGCAAGTATCTAAATTTTTAGTACTTCATAAAACATAATTTTAATTGTAGATGAAATTGGAATCATATTAATTCCATCCGAACTAATAATTAGAATAAAAATTAGCAACTTTAATTTTCATTCCAGAATTTAATTTTTAAGCACCAAATACCCTCTGAATTCTCAACAGCACCATCCTTTTGCCTTTCAATCCCATTCCTTAAAAAAAAAAAGAATGGAGATTTCGTATGGGGGGCATGCTTGCTCTTTGACAATCAATGATTCATAGCAGAGCAGCTAAAATTGTTTGCAAAATTATTGTTTAGATTCGACAACATCACACTATTCATCGACAGCACCTATTCCATGGCAAAGCCAAAGAATATGCCATGATAGAAAACGACCGAATGAATGATGGGTCTCGCTTTGTTTCACGTCACGTAAGAGGACCCTCTAAAACCGTGATAGCGATGCTGTATTGGCCGTTGCATGGAACTACGTCTCAAAAGGTGAAGCCAGACTTTTTTTCTTTGTTGAGAGAGGAATATTTGAACGAGGATAATGAATGCTAATGAATGGATGAAGTCCCCATCAGCCTCCCAAATGGATGCCCCACTTGAAGCCAAAAATAAGGGCCATCTTTCTTTTATGATCCACATCCATTGGCATCTAACAAATTATTTTTTATTTTTTTAGATATATTATAATCATTCATATTTGAAATAAAATATAAAGTAGTTATATAAATGGACTTGTGTGTTTATTATAAATAGTCATATCTATAATATAATAATAATAATAATAATAATAAAAAAGATTTAATTAAATTTTTTTTTTTAAAATATGGCACTTTGTTTTTCTAACCAATATCCTTGCTTTCTAGTTTAAATTTAAATTCTATTTAATCATGATCAATCATCTTAATTCTCTCTCTCTCTCTCTCACTAACTCACCTTATTATGGAACCATTTTTCTTTTTAGTTTATAAGGCTCTGCTTACTCTCCCATAACCTTCCCACTCTTTAATTATTGGTTTACTTTCTTTATGATATGTCAGCCTAATTTAACAAACGGGCAATTTAGCCATTAACAAACCGAGCATGACAATTTGTGGGAGAATCTAACCCTCGGTCTAAGTCAAAAATATACCAGCTTATCCTAGCCCAATTAATGATAAGAGTTGAAATACTTTTAGATTTGTTACGAGAAATCCAATCTACAAATCATAACCATCCATGTGCTGCATGCAGACCGGTGAACGTTTAGTTTGACATCAAGCACATGCTCATAAGATTTTGAGTGCTTTCAAACGATCAAAGAAGTCTAAATAATATCTTTTAGACTAATCTTTTTAAAAGAGATCCTGAATTATGATAGGTAATATCAGAGTAAACCTGACTCGTAGCTCTATATGAATCAAGGAACAATGCATAGAGACTCTACGTATGAATTTAAATATAGACCATTAGCTTTATGAGAATGTCAGGCATGATAAAGCCAATACAAAGAGAGCAAAAATTACAACATGCCAACTAACTAAAATTTTAAGCTACTTAACCAAGCTATTTATACATTTTTTTAAGATGTTAAAATCATTCATTAGAAGTAATGCTACAATAACATAAAAAAAATTATTTAGCGAACACACTCAAGATACTTTGATATTAAATTAAAGGCCATATATAGGATGGCATGAATGGAATTGAATTAAAAATCTCTAACATTTTATCACTGTTTCGAAACTATAAACATGAGGTTGATAAACCTGCTTTACTCTTAATATTTTTCAATCTTATCAAATTAAGTGGGTAATTTTGTATTACTCCAATCCCATGCTCAATGGACTAATAAGGGTGCCCCATGCTAATCAAGTGATATGTTTGAATAAATATGTTTATTTATTTATAGTTGAAACTAACATCATATTTTGATTTTTTACGTTATGGCAAGAAAAATTTTTTATTTTCCAATTCGATGGCTACTTCAACGCACCTTATACCTAAAAAAAAATTTCTACCATTAAACAAATAATTCGTCTCACTTTATAATCCATCAGTAATGATCACTTGCTGATGATCCATTCATCCGTCATACCCCAATCAATAATTAGTACGATATGCGGAAGGTTGCCAGTGGTCAGTTGGACTCAACCAATCATCAACTCTCACGTCCTTCCAAAAGGAATCAATAATGGATGAAAAAAATTCTATCGTCAAATGGTAAACGGCACCCCATAATTAGGTCAGTTGTCCTTAACTAATTATGCATGACAAATATAAAGAATATTAATCATCAAATCATATATAATTAATTTTAAATTAAAATATATTTTAATTCTTCAACTTTCACTCATTATTTATTATATAAAATTAATTAATATATTTTTAATATTTTAATTTATATAAAATTAGTAAAAATTAACAAAATAATTTTGCATCATTTTATTAATTAATTTATATATTTATAGTATGATAATAAATCAATTATTTTATAAATGTTAAATATATTTTATGTGATGAAATATTAAAAATAAAATATGAAAGATTAAATAATAATAATAATAATAATTTAAGAATCAAAATAAATTTTGATTAAAAATTTAGAAAAATATTTTAATTAATATTTTGTTTTTATTTTTTTTAAAATTTTTCCTCCCACAAGAAAGTTGCAGTGGCCACGCCAGATCACGTGCTTTTTGGCGCAACGCTTAAAAAAAAAAAAAAAAAAAAAAAAAAAAAAAAAACTCCGCAACCGCGTCCTTCTTACCTCCCTCCTTGAAAATCCTTATTTTATTAATTTTTAAAATCAGAAATAAATGCCCATATTTTCTCCCTCGCCCTCCCTTCCCCCTCCTCTCTTCCTCTTGAACTCCCTCCGATCCCAAGAGTAACCAAAACGCTAGCCCTAGAATCCAATCCCTTAACCCCTATCGCTAACCCTAACCCTAATCCTAGTGTTTCCCCAGTCCAAAACCTACCTTCGATCCCTCTCATGTTGAATTGGAGTCTCTGTTGCTGTCCTCGCCGCCGTTTCCACCGCCCGATCTGACATCAGCTCGAAGGGAGGAGCTGAAAGTTGGGGTTTTTGGGGATATTTGGAGCGTGGATGGGAGGAGTGACGTCTGCGGTGGCGGCGAAGTTCGCGTTCTTCCCGCCGAAGCCACCGTCATATGGGGTGGTGGTGGTGGACGAAGTGGCCGGGAGGCTGGAGATGACGGGGGTGCCGCGGCGGGAGAACGTGGAGGTCCGGCGACTGCGGACGAAGCGGGGGACGGCGATAGTGGCGATGTATGTTAAGAATCCCGCAGCGAGACTCACCGTGCTCTACTCTCATGGCAACGCTGCTGACCTCGGGCAGATGTATGAACTCTTTACCGAGATCAGTTCCCGCCTCCGTGTTAACCTGATGGGGTGAGGATGCCTTCATTTAATTGAGTATTCTTTTTTATTTCTTAATTGGTTTTTGTCGAATTTTGGTTCTGTTCGGTAATTTCGTGGAGAAAAAAAAAGTTTTGACTGTCGTTTGAAGGAAGACAGCCATGTGGAAAATTTTTAGTTGAAATCTCTTGTTTGATCGCTTGCTGGGGCAGAAGACGTTATCAGCTTCATTCCATTGATGTTCAAATTTGAACTTTCTTTTTTTTTTTTTTCCAATTTGAAGAACTTACATTGCATGACTTAGTGTCCTTTTTACCCTTTTTTTTTTGGTGCTGCTTTCATTTTTTTTTCACTGCAATCAATTTGTTTCCTTATTGGTTGGAGCTAATCATTCTTACTTTTATGTAGATAAAAGGCTGTATTGTTGATAAAATATTACCACATTTAATAAGTAGTGAATAAATAAGTAGAGCTGATCACGGGCCAATATCCAGCTCACACCAGAAATTTGCAGCTTGGACACTAATATAGGCCTGTGGGATGGGCCAGGGTAAAAAAGAAAATAGTCCTAATCTAAAATTCAGGCTCAGGTATAGAAAAATTAAAAAACAGTCTGGTTGGGCACTGTATATATATAAAAACAAATCACGGGCCATGTAGCTCATGCAACCTGAAATTTTGCAGGTTTAGTTATTAAAAAAAAACTAATTAGACCTGATGTTTGGGCCGGAATTGGCTCTTTGAGATTGGATAGGGTCTGATAAAGAATATGGTTTTGATGATCAGATTGGTCCGAGCTTGGGCAAGGGCATGGAGTCTAGCTACCGGTATGTAGCCCAACCTATGCCGTGGCCTGGCCTAATGTTTGATGAGCTTTAATAATAAATCATACTAAAGGTATCTGTTAATATACTCTCAATTTAACCATAAATGTTGCTATGGACAAAGGAAACTATCCTAGATATTTAGGGACGAGCTCCAGTGAGCTGGCAAGACTTCTTGCATTAAGAGGGTGGAAGAGAAAATACTTGTATGTTAGAAATGCATCTTTTCAAATCCTTCTATGCCTGCTTGTTCCTCACCCAATCTCTGATGAGAAAGTTTTGTTGAAGTACTTAATCTATACTACTTTCTCGTTGCCAATATAGCCTCCCTATATTTCCTGTAAGGCAAAGACTTTCTTTAACACCAGGAGACTTATAATGAAATTTCATTCCTAAAGCTTATTGGATCAAATGATTCATAACCATCCACTCTTCTAGTAACTCTTCTGGAAATTGTCTTCCCACATTTTCTTCTGTGTCTGACGCTAATATTTGTAACTATATATTTTTGCATGATAATTGCAAATTATTAACCCATGCTTGAACCACCCAATGAACTAGACAATTGGTTTGTCACATATGCCTAGTTGCTTTTGATGATATGATTGATGAGTCTAGAGGCAGGCTTAATGTTTTGCAAGGTGGGAGAAAAAGGAGAGACATAAGACACAAAAGTTTAGTGAGAAAGAAACTGTAGAATATGCAAAATAGAAAGTAGTTTATGGTGGTCTCACCTTCAGTTTAGGTAGTGTCGAAGTGATAACAGAAGTGCTATTATTTGGATAAGTTTCATATCTCTGATCAACTTAGCATAATGATGTCACATAAATGGATGACTCTCCAACCTGCCCTTAAAGACTATTTCTATCCCTTGAATCTATATGAAATTGTATTGGAAGTTATTGATTGCTAAGCTTTAACGCCATCAGTAAGGTTGACCAGATTTGAGACCAAATATGATCAGCCAAAATTTGAAGATGAGGTTTCCAAAACAAAGATCTAGGCCTTGAATGTGAGTTTTTATTTTTATTTTTATTTTTTACATTAGGAACTTCCGAAATAGTTGAAATTTGATAATGTGTAGTTAATATTGCCTAGATCAAGATCAATGGATCTGATTCTCAATTTATGTATCCTATTACACATTTTCATACACTAACTCTGTTTGCACCTTCCACCACGGGTACAGGAATCCTTAAAACATCATATTTGTAGTTTTTAAGTAGTGAACATTTTTTTGAATCTGACCAACTTGAATTTGCCTTTCTTTCATAAGACATTTCAGTGATGATAGAAAGCAGAACAATAAGCAAACCTTAAGAGGCAAAGGTTTTGAATTCTGTCCCATAAACTGGTCCATGCTGGCCAGCTCATTGCATGCCAGGCCAGTACCATCAGCTAACCAACACACTGATTAATTCTTTTTTAATATATATAATTTTTTAAAATAAGGGTATAAAACTCTTTTTTATGTTTTTATTTCAGTATGGCAGTTGGCACAATGCTACTGATTTTGTGCTGGTTGGTGGCTGGTGGAACACCCATCAGCATCAGCACTTAGATCCTTGGTTTAGACAACTCACAAATTAGTCAACTTGGTGTTGCTAGGTTTATAAAATGCACATCCTTTTTATATTTTTCTTTCCACAATAGAATGGCTTAGTTTGTGAACTATGGTAGCAGACCTAATATATTTGCTTCCATGCACTGAATAATGTATAAGAATTATTACGAACACTTAATGATATACATACCTCCTTTTAAAACTGATTCCTCCTTATTCATTCTCGATCAATTAGATGTGGACAGCTGGAACTTGAAGTGCAGTTGACTCAGAATATAAAATGGTCAAAAAATTTTCCTGTATGAAAAGGAAGGTTGAGAGAGAAATCATAGTTCAAAACACCTATTTTTTTTACTGTACAAGAGCACTTGACCTATGTTATATTATCAGATTCTGAGACTTGAAACAGTCCCTGAATCAGAGCTTCTTTGGTTGTTGTCTTGCTGCTGATTCATTTTATATACCTTTAATTGTTGTGCTCCATTTAATTCATATATCTTTTTCTTCAGGTATGATTATTCTGGATATGGGCAATCGTCTGGAAAGGTAGGAATTGATTTTTCTAGCTTGTTTGGCATTTGATATTATTAAAACAACAGAGAATCTCATCTTTACCATTATCTGCTGGCAGCCGAATGAGCAAAATACCTATGCAGATATCGAGGCCGCTTATAAATGCGTTGAAGAAACTTATGCAACACATGCAGAAGACATCATTTTATATGGCCAATCAGTTGGCAGTGGCCCAACATTGGAATTGGCTACTCGTTTGCCAAATTTTAGAGCAGTTGTTCTTCATAGTCCCATTTTGTCTGGCCTGCGGGTCATGTACCCTGTGAAGCATTCATACTGGTTCGACATATATAAGGTTCCTTTTTATTTCTTTTAGTCATGTGAATATATTCTTTCCTGTACACTAGTACCTAATGGGTTTTTGTCTTTGCTCTGCAGAACATTGATAGAATTCCTTTGGTCAAATGCCCTGTGCTGGTCATTCATGTAAGTATCAACACAAAGGCTATTTGTGATCTTCTTTCATAAAAGTGCCTACTGAAGCCTCATATTTATCATATTAAGCTTCTTCAGCTTCTTGTTGTTATTTGTTTGTGTAGCTTGTATACTTGTTTTTGTCTGTGCTGATGTTGGTTTCTGAAAGTAAAAATTCATCATGTCTTTGTGTTTGATTTCACTATTTTACCTCAAATCAGTGCAATCACTGATCCATGCACACCTGAAAGTGGAAGACAGTGGAATAATTACTCATAATGAGACAACTAAGGCTGTTGATGTTGTAATGGTTATTCACTTAATTGTTTTATACAAAAGGTTAACGAAAAATTTCTAGGAAGTTGAAAGCTAGTTCTGACACCGTCTCTGTCTCTTTTAGAGAAGTAATTCCTTGTAGCTCATGGAGAACTGAATAATGATTGGTATTCTCTAAGTTTGATGTTATAGCATGGTTTCTGAGTCAGCTGTGCCAGCCCATGATGTCTGTTTTGTACCATGCCAGGCTAGTATTGGCACTTAAACAAGTTGTAATGGCACCTGTTTACCTCTTTATATATATACATACACACATATAAAGAAGCTGGTGTAGAACCAGTAGAGAAGGAAAGTAATTAGAGCGAAGAAGGGGAAGTTCATGGTAGAGGAAGAAAGATAGAGAAGAGAGAGAGTAAGAAAATGTAGGAGGACTGTGAAACACGGATAAACTTTTGATTCACTTCATGAACTTGTTTTGGCAACTACCATAGGAAGCCTTTTTAAAGGCACAAAGTCAAATAACAAGCACTTAGGAAAAGATCAACTTAAATATAAAACAAGTTTCAAGTTTAATGGAAAAAACACACATATACACAAAGTCAAATAACAAGTACCTAGGAAAAGATTAATTTAAATATAAAATAAGTTCCAAGTTTAATAGAAGAAACACATCCATAAACTCTAATACATAATTCCTAGTTTTTGAAACTTGTACCTCAAATAAAATTCTTCCAAAAGCTTTGACTAAACCTCCATCATTGTCCTCTAGTGGAAAAGAACTTGACTTCAGAGTGTGAGGCTCAAGATAATGCTCCAAAAGAGTAGGTGCCAAGTCATGAAGCTCATTCGTAGCAATCTAAGTGGCATCGAAGCCATTTAACAAGGAACCACTAAAAACCATTGATGGAAGAAGCAACATACTCATCATCAAGGACTATATCAATCTTAAGCTGTTGGTTTAGAAGAGGCTTAGGCTCAAGCTAACCTGCAAGAACACTAATAGGCAAAGAAGGCTCAAAGATGCCTCGATATGGGGTCAATTCCTCCCCATTGAAAATAGGATTAATATTTATGTGAGTAGGTAAATCAAGTCAGTATGCATTAGGTCGAAGTTTTCGGAGAATAGAAAAGGGACCAATGGCTCTTGCATGCGATTTATTGAAGGAATTTTTGGGAAATCTTTCAAAGCAAATCCGAACCATGATATATCACCTTTATTGAACTCTTGAACCTTACGATGTACATCAACAGCTAGTTTATAACTTTCATTACTTAATGCAATCTTTCACCTAATCTCAACATGCAAATCATGTATGTGTTGGATAAAAGAGTCAATAGTCTTAGAGATGTGGCTCTCAAGTAAGGGCACAACATTAACGGGTGTACGAGGTGTATAGCTACAAGCAATCTCAAAAGGGACTCTTACCTATAGGGCGATTGATAGAATTATTGCAAAGAATAAAATATGCCATGTTGGAAAACCTATCTACAACAACTAGAATGGATTCGTGGCCTCGTGTTGTCTTGGGCAATCCAAGGACAAAATCTAAGCTCACATGTTTCTAAGTGATAAGTAGAGAAGGAAAAGTAATTAGAGGGAGGGGAGGGGGGGGGTTGTAAAACATTGATAAATTTTTGATTCATTTCATGAACTGGTTTTGGCAACGACAATAGGAAACCTTTTTAAAGGCGCAAAGTCAAATAATAAGTACCTAGGAAAAGATCCACTTAAATGTAAAACAATAGTCAAGTTTAATGGAAAAAACACACCCATATATAAAGTCAAATAACAACTACCTTGGAAAAGACCAACTTAAATATAAAATGTGTTCCAAGTTTAATGGAAAAAACGCACACATATAAATTCTAATATATAATTTCTAGCTTTTGAAATTTGCACCTAAAATAAGTTCTTTTAAAAGCTTTGACTGGAATATGCTGGCTCCACAACACGTAATATGCTGGCTGGTGACTAGAATGCCCATAGGCGCCTTGTGTTGAAGTTTTGAAACGACATTTTTACTGTATCTCTGAATACCATTAAAAACTGCATGCATTCTTTCTACATCAGTGCAGCATACTTGATTTGAGAGGGTATCTGGTTTTGAACACTTCATCTATGTCACTGGATGAGTCTTAATTAAATGGTTGTTCATCATTTCATAACCAAATGGACCATCATGTAGACCTCCACTTTTTCTTGACCTTTGAACATAAATTCAAGTACCATATCAATCGGTTCTTCAATGTTTGGCCATAGCCAATACAACACCTATAACCTCTCCCTCCTAGCATACGTGTGTGTCACACGTTTTAATGTATTTTTGTCTCACCATTCTCATCTTTGCCATAACACCTATAACCTCTGCCTCCTACCATAATTATGTGTCACACATTTTAGTGTATTTTTATCTCACCATTCTCATCTTTTGCCATATTCGTTTGGGCCCCTTTCATGTCTCTGACTCTGATATCTGAACTTTCAGCATCGGGGATTGTATTCATTTTATCCGATGTTCTTGTATGTGCCCAATGCATTTGCCGATTTTGTAAAAGTGCAGGACCTTGAGACATCATCCACCCTAATCTATTTCTTTTACCCATGCCATTTTGTTCAATTGTGGAAAAATTACCATTCTATTTAACATCGTCCAAACTACAATTCATCTTAAAAATGTTTATTATATGACTGAATGATAAGACATAATGGATACAAGGCAGGAGTGATTCCTGAGTAATCCGTCTATGCATCTTGTGCTGACATAACAGAAAGACTGGCTTGCTATTGCTAAAGTGCAGGATGGTTGAGTAGAAAATCATATGTGAAAGGAAAACCGTAAAACTTAAGCATTTGTGGGTGGGAGCAAAGGAATCTTTCTATCTCAGTTCATGAATAAATGAGTTAATGTTTCCTATTTTTCTGACTAACCAGACTTTAGGAAGAAAAGCTTTGAAAATATGCTGCACTTCTTGCATGGAAAACCAGCTCTCTTAGAAGTCATGTGCTGCCTTTTAATACATAAAAGGACTCGTGAAGTACTAAGCTGCTTCTTAGCATTACTCAGAGGATTAGTTAAACCCTTAGTAAGTTCTCACATACTCCTTTTTTTTATTGAGTTATTGATCAATTTTGACGTTTTAGGGGACGGTTGATGAGGTGGTGGATTGGTCGCATGGAAAGCAGCTCTGGGAGCTTTGCAAAGAAAAATATGAGCCTCTATGGATCAAGGGCGGAAGCCACTGTAATTTGGAGCTCTACCCGGAGTACATAAAACATCTTAAGAAGTTCATAACAGCTATGGAGAAATCACCTTCTAATGGAAACAAATCTGCAGAGTGCTCAGTTGTTGCTGATCCTCCTCGTACAAGCACCGATCGTTTGGATCTTCCAAGAAAAAGCACTGATCAGCGGGAGAAATCCAGGCAGAGCACCGACAAGAGAGAGAAGCTGAGGCACAGCACAGACAGAAGAGATAAGTCTAGAGTCAGTACTGATAGAAAAGAGAAGTCAAGGAAGAGCCTTGATCGTTCTGACAAGGCAAGGAACAGCATGGACCAGCCTGATAAGCCGAGGAAGAGCTTTGACCGGTCTGATAAAACTTAAAAGACTGGCTAAATTTGTTTTTCCTGATCCAATTTGTTGTTATATATTTTGTATAATCACATATCTGTTGTCCATGGTTTTGTGCTGTTGGAATATCATCTGTTTTTTTTTTCTTGACTGTGGTAATCATATGGTGGCAGCTTTGGAGAGGTGATGAGGTCGGTTGGGTTATGCAATATCGACTGTTTCAAAGTCACAGCTTCGGGGGCCTGATGAATACAAAGGTCAGTTTTTTCAGTATTTGTTGGTGTTCATATTTGTAGTGTTGATTGCTCCATTGGCGGCGCAATCAGTTCATCAATTGGGGAATGGGGGCTTCCGCTTGCTGGGTTGGCTATTTCGTTGAAGGAAAAATGTTATCTCTTTGCACTCATTTGGAGGAAGAAGGCAGGGGATCAAGTTAATGGCCATACGGTTGCTTTGTTTTTTCCCTTTTTTTTTTTTATTGCAAGAAGGAAGTTATCTTCTTTTTTTCTCTTCTTTCAGAATAATATGCTCATTTGAAGTAATATATGCTGTAGACTGAGAAAACATGTGGACATTTCTACTAAGCATATATTGTCATTTTGGTGGTTAAGATTTTTGTTGAAAGCTTAATTAATATATCCAACGTACTGAAAATGCTACAAATAAACATCAGTTTATATTTAGAGGGAGAAAATTTTATGGTTAACTTCCAAAAACAAATTCATAAGGGAGGCCTAATTGATGGTTGCCAACCAGCATGACTTGGTATAAGAGCCAAGTTATGCTTGATGAGTCCTAGGATAAACTAATTTGTTCATGTACCTAAATGATATGGATGCTGTCAAATATTAAGGACTCAATAATCACTGCTTTATTTACTTTTGTTATTTAAAAATTCTTGCAACTTACAAAAATCGTGTTCTTTTGTTATTTTTGTGTTGAATTTGAGGAAATGACTCTCATTAAATTTGTATTGCATCAATGCACCTGATTTGAAGGTGCAATTTTTCAACTTTGTAATTTTTATCAAGAGTTGTCATTGAGGAATATATGATGGGACCTGCTTTAAATTTAACTATGAGTTTCAAATCATAGATCTTATTTACTTAATGTTAGTTTCAAGTCATTGAATCACCTCTTTTAAATTTCATTTGTTAATGCTTGTATCAAGCAACAAGGAATGTATGTGGGAAGCAGGAGGAATGGCTTGTGATCTCAATTAAATTCAATGAACTTGTTGAATTATCATTATTGTATGATAATGGTTGTTACTACAATCTATATAATATATAATCATAGTCATATCATAATAACCATTATTTGTGATTGCATTAGTATATATATTATAAATGAATGTTTTTGATAATGACAACGATACACGTTATTATTATAATATCACACTATTTTATGGTGGCATGAATTCTATACTATTTATTGTTGTGATAATCTAGTCATGGTAATTATTATACTATCATAGCAGAAGTAAACAATTTACTACTTCCGAGGGAGTGGCCTGATCACATCATTTACTGCTTCATCATCTCTCTTTAGACGTAACTGCAGTTGGGTTTGCAGTATTTAATTAAAGACAACCAAAAAGAAGTGATTTTAGTAATTGTAATTTCAATTCAGTATTTTCAATTGTAGTTTGTATTTGAGTGTTGTGTAATTGAATTGTAGGCGAACAAATAGTTCCTTGGTGAATCCATAAACATCCTAACAAATTTGGGTCTTGATTTGGATTTGGGTCATAAAGTGCAGACTTCAAATAATAGCTTGGAATAAGGCCAGTGTAAACCATCTACCAAACTACTTGAAGTAGAACAAGAGTCAAAAATTGTCAAAGAAATTTAACCATTGCACCGCTTGATCGGTGGACTTGGATTATTTGGTTTAGATTCGTGCTCAGATCCTGATATATCAAAGTTGAATTGGAGTTGGCCGGAGTTGGTCCCTGATTCTTTTCTCGCCTTACCTAATTTAAAGTTGACCATGCCTTTCCTTTTTCCTTTTTCTTTTTTTTTCCTCACTCATGGAAGGTAGTCCATGCTTGCTAGTTAATTTATTACAATTGCTTGTGTAAAAGATTCTACATTCTCTTCTAAAACTATGCATCCTGGGTTCTGTAAAATATTTAAATAATTGAAATGAGTCCTAGCTCACTAAAAATCTCTCCACTCACACACTTGCAATGCACACTTTTATCATCATGAGTATTCAACAATTAACGATGAGAATAAATAAATAGTAAACATGCATATTCAAACTTAGGTAACATGTTCATATTTAATTGATAAGCAACGATCAATTTGCTTCAAAAAAGTATGGATATTAAGCTTGATAGGAGGTAACATTGTTAGCACATGGTACTTAGCATCATATTCCAGCACCTTAACATTCATTTTATGAAGTAATGCAAAATCATCGTGACCAGAAGAATATAAGTGAGTAATAGATGAGCATGCTCATCTTTCCAATACATGCTTTAATTTATGCGATAACCCAATTGCACGTTAACCACAAGCTTGGCTTGATATGCTAGTCACATGCGAGCATCCACTTTTTAAATAAACATATAATGCTATCCAATTAATTTGATTAGATTTTAGACTAATCACAACCATACTTCAGCCCAGGATTGGTAACTACAATGCATAGAGTCTTGTATGTGGTGAGACTATCAACAATATCACACTCCTACCCATGGTTGGCTACCATTATAATACCAATTTTCTACTTGTGGCTATGGATGGCAAAATTGGACACGACATACGAAAACAACTTAAATTCAATACAAAATAAATGGGTTTGGTTTAACTTAATGTAGGTTTATATCATAATCGTGTCGACATGATTACGATGCAAAATAATTGTATTGTGTCATATGTTGGCCCACCAATTCGAAAATAATATGGCAAGATTTTTAGCAAGATTAGGGATGCATGACTAGTAAATCAATCATGGAGAAAGAGGGATCTGAGGCTTGGACTGGGTTGACTCAGCTGAGTTGAGATTAAGTCTAGAATCCAATTCATTATATTGAAAAACAGGGGAGCCCCCTTTATGAATGAAGAGAGAGAGTGTAAACCCCCCCACGTATTAAGCTTTTTTTATTGCGACGCGGCGTGGGTGCATGACACGCGGTGCGCTGCATGCGCGTCAGCGTGCGCGCACCCACGCGCGCACGCATTGGCGCAGGGGAGGGCTCAGCCCTCCCCTCGCTGAAAGAAAAGACAGGGAGGGGACTGGCAGTCCCCTCTGTCTTCTTCCCTCCTCTTCGCGCGCTCCCGTCACTGTGCCGCCCTCCGCTCGTCCCCGATACCTCGCCGCCGGCAGGTAATTTTCCCCTCACCGGCGAGGGGAGGGAGAGAGAGAGAGAGCGTGCAGAGAGAGAGGGAGAGGGCCACAGGAGGGCCCTCTCCTGATGCGGGAGCTAACCGGTTCCCGCGCTTGGTTTGGGCCTGGCGGCGTGCTCGCCGGCTCACCGGGCCCGGCCTCTGGGCGGCAGCCCCCACCAACGCCGGGGCGGCGTTCGGTGGGGTCCGGCCGTGTCGCCGACAAGGGAAGAGGGGGGGAGGGTCGTGGAACGGCCCTCCCTTCATAATGGGTTCAGGCTGGGCGACGTGCCCGCCGGCCTGCCGGGCCTGAACACTGGCCGGCGACCCCCGCCGGCCGCCGGGGCGGCGTCCGGCGAGGTCCGCCGGTCGGCGCCGGTGGTTGGCCGGTCGTCGGCAGGGTGTGTGGAGGGAGAGGGCCGAATGGCCCTCCTCCGTCGGCGGAGCTGCCGCCCCCGTTGGTCCGGCCCGGCGCCGCCCGCCGGGCTCGAACTCGGCCGGCGACCCCCGCCGGCGCGGCGTCCGACGTCCCGGCGTCGGGGTTCGGCCGCCGGCGGTGGAGGGAGAGGGCCGAATGGGTCGCGGGAGCCAAGGGGCGTCCGTGTGGAGGAGCCCGGGCCGAATGGCCCGGGTGGCGTCCCGTGAGGTCGCGGCGGGGTGGCCAAGCGGCTCCGCGTTGGTCGGGCCCGGCGGCGTGCCGGCGGCCGGCTTAGGGCTCGGCCGCTCCGCGGCCGCCGACCCCGGGAGGGCGGCGGTGGCCGGAGGTTTGCCACCCCCGGTTCACCCGAACCAGGGTGAAACGGTGAAGAAGGAAAAAAAAAAAAGAAAAGAGAACCGGGCCGGCCGGGCCCGGCCCAATAAAAGAAAAATAAGCCCCAAGTCGGGGATTATGTGTAGGAGTCAGTTTGACATGCTAAAATTAAAATTTAAAAATCTAAAAAATTATGTTGTAGGTACCCAGAGGTCCATACAGCTGATTTACGCTTTTGGATTAGCATTGTGAGGTAAGTAAGCTAGTTATAATGATTTTTTAAATCATTATTAAATTATACCATTATTGAAATAATGAAATTGATTTATAGTATTATTTGAAAAATGATATTGGTGGTACCACATTTATGCAAATGAATTATTTGACTTGATTATTGTTAATTTTGGTAAATTAAATTGGCATTTTATACATGCAACTGATTATTACATGATTATGTGAAATTACCAAATTTGGTAAAATATGAAAAGTAATTTGATTTATGTTTGTTGTTATGCGAATAAATGTTATTTGTGATTGTGTTATTATATGTTATCACGGTCCACATTACATGTTATATGACTCCGGAACCCACCTCCACAGGGGGAATATGTGGAGAACACACATCTTAGGGATGTGCTGTGACAGGATATAGCATTATATGCTAATTGACTCCGGCACCCTTCCTCCACTGGGGGCATACAGGAAGGTTACGTCCTTGGGATGTTTATTACGTGGACGTGGGACATTAGTATAAAATGAGATTTACAGTGATTTGGAATTGAAATGGTATTTTGAAATATTATTTCATATTAATTGCTTCCAATTTATTCGAATATGAGATTTGTATAATTCTATAATATGATGAAATATTTTTAAATTTGGAAGCATGACATGTATTTGACTTGGTAAAATTCTTATTTGGCTATATCATGTAATAGTAGGCTTACTTATTGAGTGTAAACTCATTAAATTTTACAATGTTTTTTCCAGAGCCATAAAATTATCAGGAGCAACAATAGGGGTAATTGGGAGCTTCTTGATGTAAATTGATTAAATTTTGTTATATGTAACCCCATTCGGATTTATTTTGGATCTTTGGTTCGTTGCCCAACATTACATAATTTGTATTATGGAGGATTAAATTTTGTATGTTATATAGTTGTTAACCCTTCTTGTTTATAAATGATACTGTACTGGATGCCTTGCATGCCTGGCATGCGGCGGGCTGTCACCCCTGGGCCACCACCGGTACCGGGTTCGGGCGTGATGTACCGTAGTGGTATCAGAGCAAGGTTTGACATTAGGGCCAAACACATGATTAACTCTAGGCCAAATATTGACACGACATTAGGAGGGTAATAACTCTAGGAAAAATTCAAGTGACTTGTTTAAAAATGCTTGAGATTTGGTGGGGTATTATGATATTGATTGGAACCTAACCATGGCAGGATTTCATAATGCATCGTCGCACCAGTGGTCAGCGACATGAGTGGGACTCTTAGGCTGGTGACCCTGACCAGCAGGGAGGCCAGGAAGCCTCAGCAGATGCGGTTCCGTTGCCCCGCCTGGCAATGACCCACAAAGAAGCATGCAGCCGAGTTGCTCCGGCCTTCTTGGGAGTGACTCGGGCGTACGAGCCATGCAACAGGCGGCGATTCAACAGATACTGCCTGCTATATCTGGCTCTATCCGTTCGGAGACTCGCCCCGCCCTCCTACTCCTCGCACCCGCCCGGCCGCCCGATCAACTGCCTGCTCAGCCCGCTTCATCTCAGCCCTGGCAGGGAGAGGGTCGTAGCTTCTCCGAGTTTAAGAGCATGGCCCCTCCTCCCTTCTCTGGATCCACCAACCCACTTGATGCGGAGAGGTGGATAAGAGAGATAGAGAATGGCCCTTGGCAGCCAGGAGGAGGAGCGGATTAGATTTGCCGCCTACCTCCTCCTGGGGGAGGCATATGATTGGTGGCTGATATTGGAGCAGCACTATGGAGGTCGGGCCATCTCTTGGGAACAGTTTAAGGAGGCCTTTTATCGCCAGTATTTTTCCAGGAGTGTACAGAGGCAGATGGAGTCTGAATTCATGAGATTGGAGCAGAGGAACCTTTCTGTGGCCCAGTATGAAGCCGAGTTCAGACGATTGGCCCGATTTGCTCCAGATTTTGTTATGACTGAGAGAGCTAAGATCACCAAATTCACCGAGGGACTGCACCCCAGGCTGAGGTAGGCAGTCAATACATTTGAGCTCCCCACTTACAGTGAAGTGGTGAGCAAGGCTCTGGTCATTAAGAGGGACATGACTGCCATTCAGCAGATGAGGGAACAACAGATGAAGAAGAGAGGACCTCCTTTTAGCCAGTCTTTAGGGCAAGCTAAGAAGAAGAAGGGTTTCTTTCAGGCTCCCTCAGGGAAGAAGGATAAGGAGACCCGCTGTCCTCATTGCGGGAAGGCCCATCAGGGCAAACAGTGCCGCAGGCTGACTGGTGCCTGCTATATTTGTGGGAAGATGGACCACAAGATGGCTACCTGTCCCCTCCGAAAGGACCAGCAGCCCCCTCCAGATCAGGGGAAGAGTCAGCAGCAGCCCAGGACCCAAGGGAGGGTCTTTACCCTCACTCAGCAGAACGCTGTTGCCTCTAACACTGTGGTGACAGGTATGTCTGTTAAATTAAATTATTTCTTTAAAAATTATTGCATTCATACCTGGTATAATGCATGGATTATGGTAGTAAATAGAGGAAAAACATATGATACTGCATGACATCTAAGTTAAGTTAATTTTTATGACAGGTATGTTTAAAGTAGGCAACACTTATGCTCAAACTTTAGTTGATCCGGGTGCCACACATTCATTTGTATCCGATAGTTATCTTGCCAAGAATGCATCATTGACACCTATTCCTCTAGAGCAAGAGTTGCATATTACATTTCCAAATGGAGATGTCATGATGGTAGACTCAGTGTGTAAATCCTGCTTGATTGACATGGAAGATAAGAGGTTGAATGCTGATTTGATAGTCCTCCCACTGAAATTCTTTGATGTAATCCTGGGGATGGACTGGTTGGCCTCCTATCATGCTTCTATAGACTGTTTCAGGAAAAGAGTAATCTTTAAAATTCCTAATCTTCCTGAATTCAGTTTTAGTGGGAGTCAGGAACATCTGGCTTCGGTATTAGTGTCAGCTCTGCAAGCTGGAAAATACTTAAGAAAAGGTGGTCAGGGGTTTCTTGCTATGGTCAGAGACCTTCAGCAGGATGAACACCAGTTGGAAGATATTCCAGTGGCTCGAGAGTTTCCTGATGTCTTTCCAGAGGAATTAACTGAATTACCCCCGGATCGAGAAGTCGAGTTCACTGTTGATTTAGCCCCTGGCACTGGACCTATATCCAAAGCTCCTTACCGTATGGCCCCAGCTGAGCTAAAAGAGTTAAAATGTCAGTTGCAGGAGCTTCTGGATCGAGGATTTATCAGACTTAGCGTCTCTCCTTGGGGTGCTCCAATATTATTTGTCAAAAAGAATAACGACAGTCTTCGGCTCTGCATTGATTACCGAGAAATTAATAAGGTAACAGTGCAGAATAAGTACCCTTTGTCGAGGATTGATGATCTATTTGATCAACTTTAAGGAGCTCAGGTATTCTCAAAGATTGATCTTCGATTAGGGTACCATCAGCTTAAGATAAAGGTTGAGGATGTTTCTAAGACTGCATTCAGAACCAGGTACGGCCATTATGAGTTCTTGGTGATGCCGTTTGGGTTGATTAATGCTCCGGGAACATTCATGGACTTGATGCACAGAATCTTCAAACCATACCTGGATTAGTTTATAGTGGTCTTTATTGATGATATCTTGATATATTCTAAAAGTCATATGGAGCATGAAGACCACTTAAGGATTGTTCTGCAGACTCTTCGGAAGAAGAAACTTTATGCCAAGCTGCAAAAATGTGACTTTTGGATAAGCCAAATATCCTTCTTGGGTTATATCGTATCCAAAGACGGTATATTTGTAGACCCTAAGAAGATTGAGGCTGTCGTGAACTAGTGTCGGCCTTCCAATGTATCAGAAGTCAGAAGCTTCTTGGAGCTGGCTGGTTATTATCGCAGATTTGTGGAAGGCTTCTCTCGCATTGCTTTGCCTCTGACTCGCTTAACTCAAAAGCGAGCAAAGTTTGTTTGGTCAGAGGAGTGTAAGGGAAGCTTTCAGGAGCTCAAGCAGCGCCTGGTGTCAACCCTTATCCTTACTCTTCCATCTACATCTGGAGGATATACTTTATTCACTGACACCTCTCGAAAGGGATTGGGAGGTGTTCTGATGCAGGAAGGGAAGGTGATAGCCTATGCCTCTAGGCAGCTAAAGCCTTATGAGCAGAACTATCCTACTCATGACCTGGAATTAGCCGCCGTGATCTTTGCACTGAAAATTTGGTGGCATTATCTATATGGGGAGACTTGTGATGTGTATACAGACCATCAAAGTCTGAAATACATTTTCACCCAGAAGGAGCTAAACTTGAGGCAGAGGAGGTGGCTGGAGCTACTAAAGGATTATGACCTGAACCTGCATTATCATCCAGGGAAGGCCAATGTGGTAGCTGATGCCTTAAGCAGAAAGTCCTCCTCAGAGCTAGCTTCCATAATTACTTCTCAGCCTCACATTCACAGAGACCTTGAAAAGTTGGAGGTTGGTTTGCGAGTACAGCGATCTGATGGGCTTCTTGCAACACTTGTACTTCAGCCAACCCTGATTGACAGGATTAAGTCTTCCCAGAAAGAAGACTTGGAACTACAAAAGATAAAAGAAGCTGTGCAGTCAGGGGTTCAGAATGAATTCAGAATAAATGAGGATGGATCCCTGAGATTTGATACTAGGCTCTGTGTGCCAAATGTGGAGGATCTAAGGGCTGAAATTTTGAGGGAGGCTCATTATTCTCCCTATACTGTTCACCCAGGAGGCACCAAAATGTATAGAAACCTACGAAAAAATTTCTGGTGGAAAGGAATGAAAAGAAAAATTGCTCAATATGTGGCCAAGTGTTTAGTGTGCCAACAAGTGAAGGCCGAACATCAAAGGCCCGTGGGACCTCTTTAGTCTCTGATGATTCCCCAGTGGAAATGGGAGAAAATCACTATGGATTTTGTGACTGGTTTACCCAAAACTCCCAGAAGCAATGATGCGGTCTGGGTTATTATTGATAGATTGACCAAGTCAGCCCATTTTCTGCCGTTCAGAGTTGGGGTCTCTAGTGAGAGATTGGCCACCATGTACATTGAATAGATAGTGAGACTTCATGGTGTCCCCGAGTCGATTGTGTCAGATCGGGATACCAGGTTTGTGTCCCAGTTTTGGAAGAGTCTTCATAGGGCTATGGGGACCAAACTGAATTTCAGTACAGCTTTCCACCCCCAGACAGATGGACAATCTGAGAGGACCATACAGATCTTAGAAGACATGTTACGAGCCTGTGTAATGGACTTGGGTGGTGCTTGGGACAACCACCTACCTTTGGTGGAGTTTGCTTACAATAACAGTTACCAAGCCAGCATCAAAATGGCTCCATTTGAAGCTCTGTATGGTAGAAAATGCAGATCTCCCTTGTGTTGGAATGATGTGGGGGAAAGAAAATTGTTGGGCACCGAGCTAATTCAGCAGACAGTAGAAAAAGTACAGCTAATTAAGAAAAGACTCCGAGTAGCTCAGAGCCGACAGAAAAGTTATCCTGATGTTAGAAGAAGGGAGCTGGAATTTCAAGTTGGGGACCATGTCTTCTTAAGGGTTTCACCAACCATGATGTGATGAGGTTTGGACTTAAAGGAAAATTGAGTCCACGATACGTTGGGCCGTTTGAGATCTTGAGCAGAGTAGGGGAAGTGGCTTATAACCTGGCATTACCTCCTACACTCTCTAGGGTACATAATGTATTCCATGTCTCTATGTTGAGGAAGTACATTTCTGACCCCAGTCATGTGATACAAGCGGAGCCCATTTTGCTAAAGAAGAACTTGACATATAAAGAGCATCCGATACGTATTGTGGACCATAAAGATCAAGTTCTGAGACGGCGTAGCATTCCCTATGTTAAGGTTCAGTGGAGCAATCACTCTGAACGGGAGGCTACGTAGGAACTTGAAGAGGAGGTGAAAAAGAAATATCCTCATTTATTTGTATCTGAATAGATATTTGTATATATGCACAAAAGTGTATTTACTGTTGTATTTTGATCAGAAAGATAGATAAATACAGCTAGTAATTTCCATTTTTAGCCTCAAAAATTTTATTCGTGTTATGCATTAATTTCGAGGCCAAAATTTTTTATAAGGAGAGGAGGATGTAAACCCCCCATGTATTAAGCTTTTTTTATTGCGACGCGGCGTGGGTGCGTGACACACGGTGCGCTGCATGCGCGCCAGCGCGCGCACCCACGTGCGCTGCGACACGCGGCGCGCTGCATGCGTGCCAGTGCGCGCGCACCCACGCGCGCGCGCATGGGCGCAGGGGAGGGCTGAGCCCTCCCCTCGCTGAAAGAAAAGACAGGGAGGGGACTGGCAGTCCCCTTCGTCTTCTTCCTTCCTCCTCTTCGCGCGCTCCCGTCACCGTGCCACCCTCCGCTTGTCCCCGACACCTCGCCGCCGACAGGTAATCCCCCCCTCACCGGTGAGGGAGGGAGAGAGAGAGCATGTAGAGAGAGAGGGAGAGGGCCGCAGGAGGGCCCTACCCTGGCGCGGGAGCCAGCCAGTCCCCTCCGTCTTCTTCCCTCCTCCTCTTCGCGCGCTCCCGTCACCGTGCCACCCTCCGCTCGTCCCCGACACCTCGTCGCCGGCAGGTAATCCCCCCCTCACCGGCGAGGAGAGGGAGAGAGAGTGTGTGTGTAGAGAGAGAGGGAGAGGGCCGCAGGAGGGTCCTCCCCTGACGCGGGAGCCAAGCTGGCTCTCGGGCTTAGTTCGGCTCGCCGGGCCCAGCCTCCAGGCGGCAGCCCCCACCGGCGTCGGGGCGGCGTCCGATGGGGTCCGGCCAGCCGGAGGAGGTCGGTCGTGCCACCGGCAAGGGAAGAGGGGGGGAGGGCCGTGGAACGGCCCTCCCTTCATAGTGGGTTCAAGCCTGGTGGCGTGCCCGCCGGCCCGCCAGGCCTGAGCTCGGCCGGTGACCCCGCCGGCGCCGGGGCGCGGCGGGTCCGCTCGGCCGGCCGGTGGCCGGCCGTGTCGCCGACGGGGAGTGTGTGGGAGGGAGAGGGCCGAATGGCCCTCCCTATCGCGGGAGCCAAGCCGGCTCCGCGTTGATCCGGCCCCGCGGCGTGCCCGCCGGCCGCCGGCCCGGCTCGGCCGGCGGCCCTCACCGGTGCCGGGCGGCGTCCGTGATGTCCTGGCCGCCGGGCCGTGGCCGGCCGTGCCGCCGGCACTATGAGGAAGAAGGAGAAGAAAAGGAAGAAGGAAAAAAAAAAAGAAAAGAAAAGAGGGGGAAGGGGGTGGCCGCCGGCGGGGGCCAGCCTGGGGCCGGCCGTCCGCGGGCCGGCGCCACCCCCGGGAGGGCCGGCGGTGAACCAGGGTGAAACGGTGAACGAAAAAAAAAAGAAAAAAAAAATCGGGGACCGGGCTTCGGCCCTTGGCCCCCGCTTAGTCCCTTTGGGCTGAATTTTTGGGCCCCAAACTGGGTCCGACCCAATAAAAGAAAAATATGGTCGTGATCAGCATGGATCCTAGTTTGTTGGGAAATTTTTATTTCCCCATTTGGGCTTCTATATTTGGAGATATTCAAGCCCCAAGTTGGGCCTAGGATTAAGTGTAGGAGTCAGTTTGACATCCTAAAATTGAAATTTAAAAATCTGAAAAATTATGTTGTAAGTACCCAGAGGTCCATACAGCTGATTTACACTTTTGGATTAGCGTTGTGAGGTAAGTAAGCCAGTTATAATGATTTTTTAAATCATTATTAAATTATGCCATTATTGAAATAATGAAATTGATTTATAGTATTATTTGAAAAATGATATTGGTGGTACTACATTTATGCAAATGAATTATTTGACTTGATTATTGTTAATTTTGGTAAATTAAATTGGTACTTTATACATGTAACTGATTATTATATGATTATGTGAAATTACCAAATTTGGTAAAATATGAAAAGTAATTTGATTTATGTTTGCTGTTATGCGAATAAATGTTATTTGTGATTATGTTATTATATATCATTACGGTCTACATTACATGTTACATGACTCCGGGACCCACCTTCACAGGGGGAATATGTGGAGAACACACATCCTAGGGATGTGCTGTGACAGGATATAGCATTATATGCTAATTGACTTCGGCACCCTTCCTCCACTAGGGGTGTACAGGTTGGTTACATCCTTGGGATGTTTATTACGTGGACGTGGGACATTAGTATAAAATGAGATTTACAGTGATTTGGAATTGAAATGGTATTTTGAAATATTATTTCATATTAATTGCTTCCAATTTATTCGAATATAGATTTGTATAATTCTATAATATGATGAAATGTTTTTAAATTTGGAAGCATGACATATATTTGACTTGGTAAAATTCTTATTTGGCTATATCATGTAATAGTAGGCTTACTTATTGAGTGTAAACTCATTAAATCTTACAATGTTTTTTCTAGAGCTACAAAATTATCAGGGGCAACAATAGGGGTAATTGGGAGCTTCTTAATGTAAATTGATTATATTTTGTTATATGTAACCCCATTTGGATTTATTTTAGATATTTGGTTCGTTGCCCAATATTACATAATTTGTATTATGAAGGATTAAATTTTGTATGTTATATAGTTGTTAACCCTCCTTGTTTATAAATGATACTGTATTGAATGCCTTGCATGCCTGGCATGCGGCGGGCTGTCACCCCTGAGCCACCACCAGCTGGGTCCGGGGCGTGACAGAGAGGGACTACGAAGGAGTGGGGAAGGCCGGGAGAAGGTGAAAAGGTCCTCGGTGTTGGGCGAAATTAGGCTACAATGCCACCCCTCCCTCATATTGGCTTATCCAAATGATACCAGAGTGAGCTTATAACCCATATAGAGTAGAGGATCTTGTAAACAAGCTTGTGATGGTTGTGAATTGGATTGGATTTGACTTAGATTTAGATCTTTGGGCTAGTGATGACGTTATGACTTAAAGGAAAGAGTATGAGAGCGCATCCTCAGGGTGTTTAGTCTAACATTGATTACGCACTACATAGTTCTTAGATACTTATACACAATCAAAAAGTCAATATCTAGCTATCTTATATAGGTGAGGCCTTGAATTGTTACAAATAATATTAGAGCAAATTCAATTATATGTAAATAAGGAAACATTGCAAATGAACTCTTAAGGGATGAGCCACATGACAATCGTACGATTTGTAATTGTGATTGGATTGATTGAATTTATATTTAGATTCTTAGTAGCACTTAAATAGAGGAAGTATATAAAGATTTCGCATCGATAAGTATTTAGTCTCATATCAGCCATGTATTAAATAGATTTTAAGTATTTATATAAGATTAAAAAATATAAATAATATTTCTTAGCTAGATGGCATGAGTGGTTGATGATTGGGCTATAACTTTATAATTTCAAATCCTAAATCAAAATTTCAAGAATACTTGGGTATAGCTCAAGAAGGTGGTGGCTATATTGTAAGACGAACATATTCCAGGGCTGCCACATAGACACACGTACATGACTTTATGAATGGACTTGATTATAGATATATAACTTGATTGAAAATTAAAGCGTTCACGAAAGAGCCATACTTACAATTTAAAAAAAAAAAAAAAAAAAAAATCCGGAACAATTATGCAGCAGACGCCATTAACTGTTCAAGGAGCCGACAAGGAGACGCACCTCGCCATCACGTATTGAGTGACGACGACACGGCAAGCTCATCAAGCAACGACGACCGGGTTGCTCCAAACCCCAACTCGGCCGAGCCGGGCAGACCGGTGTGCTCTTGGACCCGGTTCGGTTCTAATTCTTTTTTCCAAAGAAAACGCCAAAATGGGGAGAAAACTCCTCCACCCTCTCATAAAACCCCAGCAAATAAACGAGAGAAAGGAGAGGGTTTAAGGTCGGCTGGGCGGGGGCTCTAAAGGCGGCGCGCCGGCGTCTCTCTCTTCTCCTCTTTCACCCCTCCGCCTTACCGCCACCCTCTCCCTTCTCTCTCTCGTTTCTTGATTCCTTTCCTCTATTTGATCACATGAACTCCTCTGTCTGCCCTACTCTCCATCGCCGCGCTCCCTTTTTCTCCCCTTCTCGCTCTCCGAAATCTCGAGTTTGATGTGTAGCAACGCCGCCATCATCCTTCGAACCCCTAAATCAGCTCCCGTTCTCCAGCCCAAGAAGAGCCCCGGTGACCTCGACTTCAATCCGACCACGATCCCCAAAGAGATGTGGAGAAATCTTGCAAGAAAGGCATCGTTCTCCTCGCGATATCCGAGTCTCGTCGGCGAGCCCTCATCCCTCCCCGCCCTCCCCACCATCTCCAGTTTTCTTGGTTCCGCCCATGATTCAATATCTTGCGAGAAAAGTAGAATCTTGGACCTCAGAACGCCCTTCAGTCGTCGGTCCTCCGACATGGGCTTTCGCCATAATGGGGACTCATTGCCCTTCGTCAGGCACCCCAACTACTCCTCAATTGGGTCGATTTCGGCTCACTTGGTTGATTCCAGGTTCTTTGCTAGCGTCGCCGAGGCTGTTTCCTCTACCGACGTGGATGAAGAAACTTCCTCGATAGAAGAATTCCAAGGCATGCTGGAAGAGATGAGCAAAATGAACGTGAGCAAAGACGGTAAGATGGGCGGCAATCTTGAACAGCTTCGGTCCCCGAGGATGGTGTCCGGAATGGGCTCAGGCAAGTACGCGATCCTCCGGCGAAGGCAGGTAAGGATAGAAACTGAGGCTTGGGAACAGGCGGCGAAGGAGTACAGGGAGTTATTGATGGACATGTGTGACCAGAAGCTGGCTCCAAACTTGCCATATGTGAAATCTTTGTTCTTGGGTTGGTTTGAGCCATTGAGGGACCAGATTGCCGCGGAGCAGGAGCAGTGTAGGGGTCCGAAGAATAGGGCGTCTCATGCTGCATACTTCATTCAGCTTCCGGCTGACATGATGGCAGTGATTACTATGCACCAGCTGATGAGTCTACTGATGACGGGCAGTGGAGATGGAAGTATTCGTGTGGTCCAGGCTGCTTGCATGATTGGTGAGGCTATGGAGCATGAGGTCCGTATTTCAGTTTCCCTTTATGATAATTTGGATTTGGTTCATCTTTATGAACCGTTACCAAGGATATGTACTTGGTGCATGATACAAAGTGTTGTGCTCAGTTACTTAATAAATAGAACCTTAGAATTTGTACAGCTACTATTTTTTTTTTTTTATTTTTTTTTAACCTTTTTTGGTTTTCAAGTAATTTATATTGCATTTATCTCAACTCTGGTCGGCTCTTTGATGAGAATCCCATTCACTCATTCACACTGTATAGGTTAACATGTTTGGATTTGTAGTGATAAACTGACTATTTTGTACCTCATCTGACAAGATATTGCAACTATGTCTCCCATAAGACCTGGGCTAGACCTGCTTACTTTGAGACTTAATCATTAGTTTGCTTTCTACCATATGTCTCTCCACCATGCTGAATGTCATGAGTAGCTTGTGTATGATGATGTGGAGAAATAAACAGCATTTTGTAAGAACGAGAAAGGGATCTCACCATGTGCATTTTCAACTATACAATGAAGATCTTAATTTCAACCAAAGGTTAGGTGTGTATACAAGAATCTACAACTATTTTAGGAATCATATATGGAATTTCTTTTCAGGAGAATCATAGTTTCTGGACTTGTTTCTACTATCTTAGAATAAATAGACTTTTTAAGAATCAAGGCTCATAGAAGGGGTATCTTCAAGAGTATTTGGTGATGATGGACTGCTATGAAGGATAGCCATCTATCATATTTAAGACTTTAGCTTAATTTATCTTATGCTTTGAAGCTACTACTTTTTTGCTTGGTAGTTGTGTGCCTTTGTTTTGCTCAGCATAGAAGACTACTTGAATCTGCTCCAGCTTCTTGATTGCATGAAGTTAGAAGATTATTTATGCTTGAACCTGACAAAAAACCAAATAATGCAAATTACTCCAAAGGTTGAAAAGAAATGAAAATTTACATAGGCACAGAGGACAAAGCAGTAAAATGTGAAAATTACCTGGCAAAGAAGAAATCCAGTTGAACTGTATATGCATCCAAGATCCATCCGGTGCACAATAAATCTAGAACTAAACACACGCTAGCATGGGTACTCACATGTGTAGTGTTTGAGACTACTCATAGTGGCTTTGACATTAAAAAAAGAAAAAAAGTTCAAGACTTATCACTCATCATTTTTGTAGCTATAGAATTGTCTTCTGACTCATGTTGAGGTCATTCTGAATTTGCTAGTACATTCTTGCCCATCACAATGGCTGTTCGGACTCGAGAGGTATGCTCTGGCTTCCTTTAAATTTCTTGTTTTTCCCTTCTTTTTCTGCTATATTCAAAACTGGGAGTGATCCACCTCTTTTTTTTTTTTTGCTTCTGCTTTAAGTTGTGGTTATCTTCACTTCCTTTCCTGTCCTTTCTTAACCTTGGGCATGCTCAGCAGAAAACTGAATTGCTAGACTCATTACTAGTCAGATCTGTTGCTTATAATTCTAGCAATTCTTTTTGCATCTATTGCAATATATTTTGAAGAGTATAACTCATGCTAACAAATTTGTGAGCTTTTAGCTGGTTTGCAATTATTTGGTTGGTTCTTGGGAAACCAAGAACTAGGGAGTTATCTATCAAGTTATGCCTTTTTGAGGAGGCAGTGGATCCAAGGAACTGATAGATTGCAAAGTGTGCTTGCACCAGATAATTGAAAAGTGTGCTTGCACCAGACACCCTTTCTATTGAAAATTTTACTAATTTTTATTGCAGATTACCCGTATATTTCGAGCACTAGGTTAGTAAGCTATTGTAAGACTTCACATTCATGATCTTGCAGATTTTGTTTATTAATGATTGTACCTGTTCTCATTATGGAGCTAGGATATATTATTATTGGCAAGGTTTGGAAATCAAGGGCCTTGAAGAATCTGCATGTGCCTTTTGTTACAGCACTTGACTATGTTATTTGCACATTATACTGTTTTGCATGTTACATGGTGACTGGGAAACTTGGTATTTTGGTGGTTATAGCAACTGATAGAATTTTGCAAGTTCATATTATTCTTCACATTGAACATGCATGCAATAGTTCACCGATATCAAGATTCTGGCTTTAGCATTGTGATTTTGATTGCTGAACTGTGGCATTTTCTTCTATCTTGATTTCTTTGCAATCATTTGATTTTTCTGTTGAAATCAGTCATGTTTTTTGCCATGATTTTGATATTACCAACTTGCCTGATGTGCTGCAGTTCATCTTATGTTACTATTCTTCATTCAAGCAGTTGTTTGTCACACATTTCTGGCGTCTTCTTTCCTATTTATGTTATCCCTAGCCTCAGTTTGGCATATAAGTGTTTATACCTATATTTCTGCCTTGAAACAGGTTAGGATTCACAAGTTTCTAGAGAAGACAAGGAAAAAGACTGAGAAGGATAAGCAAAATGAAGGTGTGGAAGGTGCTACTTTAACCAAAGATCAGGAGTTTCTAAGGAAGAAGGTTACAAATTTGATGAAAAAGCAAAAATTGCACCAAGTAAGGAAGATAGTGAAGGGACAAGATGGCTCTAAGCCATGGGGCCAAGATGCTCAGGCCAAGGTTTGCATTTCCCTTGGCCAGTACTGGTTACTCTACTTTTATCTTTTGCTGTTACATAAGATAGAATTCCCCCTTTCCTTCCCCCCACCCCCTTTTTTTTTTTTTTCATTTTTTCTATCTTCATTTTTAGGTAGGGAGCCGTCTGATTGAATTGTTAATGGAGACAGCTTATATACAACCTCCCGTTAGTCAGTCAGCAGATGGTCCGCCTGATATTCGACCTGCATTCAAACACTCACTCAGAACCGTCACAAAGGAACAGCAGTAAGAAGTCTTACCATAATTCAACTGAGAGCGTTTAACATTACTCTTTTTTCTATATATTATCGATAATAATTCATCATTCAACAGAAAACAAAGCAGGCGATATGGGGTCATTGAATGTGATCCACTAGTCCGTCAAGGGCTAGATAGAACTGTGAGTAGAGTTTATTATTGGTTGAAGTCTTGTGATTTTTTAATATTATATGTCTTGTTCCATGCCAATGTTTATATTTGAAATGGCCCTTAAAAGTTGCTTTTTTCACAGGCAAGACACATGGTTATTCCTTACATGCCAATGTTGGTCCCTCCAGTAAATTGGATTGGGTATGTGGTCTTGACTTGTTCGCTTGAAGTTCCAAGTTGTTGAATTTAGTGCTAAATCTTGACTATCTCCATTTGAGCCCTCTCAAATAGTGGCGATGCATGATTATAATTGACATTACTAGTTATTCTACCGCACAATGCATCATGTCCATGCCTTCCAGTTTGTAGTTTCTCTATTACTACTGGCTATTACCTTTAACCACATTTAATTAAATGTATTGATGCTTATGATTTCTAGGTATTGTTAAGTATCATTCTGCTTCGATGAACAGTGTTTTTTGTAACATTTCATTGCAAGTATTCAGTAGCTTTGTGCAGCTAATATGACCCTTCTGCAGGACTGATAGTGAATTAGTCAGGTGATATTTTGTTGATATACTTCCATGTTCTCTAATATCATTATTTGGGTATTGACAGGTATGACAAAGGAGGACACTTGTTTCTACCATCTTACATCATGCGTACCCATGGAGCAAGACAACAACGTGAAGCAGTTAAAAGGGCTCCAAGAAAGCAAATGCAAGCTGTTTTCGAGGTTTTTCAATTTCTATTGATTGCATTTGGTTACAAAAACTTGAACATAACCAGAGAATGAGTTTACATTGGACAGAGATAAAACATAATCCTCGTTTAAATATATGCTCACTAAGAAGTGTTTGTTTTGAAATCACTTCTTTTCATGATGGATTTAGTTTTTCAAGATGATTGTGAATTTCCATTGTAGAGCATTTAAATTTTATGCTGGTTATTATGCTTAAGCAAATATTCACCAAGAGAGTTCAGTCAGTTCCAATTAACTTGCTGCATCTGGCTGATCATTACAAGTCCTTAGTCCTTCTAAATTTGCATCCATCTTGGGTTATTCTTTGTTATCTTCAATATGTTGTTGCTTTGTGCGTATATGCATATGTGTGTCCATTTTGGGATGCTTGTATGGAACTTATCCAATATCCTAGTTATTTGAGGTTGGCCTGAACAGCACCATCTTTACCTTGCTTTTGCTGTATTTTTCATAATCCTATGTAACTCTTTTCCTGGAAGCTAAACCTTGCTGCTTTGTTAATCATACTGTAACCAAACATTGTTTTGTAATCTCCAGGCCCTTGATACATTAGGTAGTACAAAATGGAGGGTTAACAAAAGGGTGCTTAGTGTCGTTGACAGAATATGGTCTAGCGGAGGTCGTCTTGCTGACTTGGTTGATCGTGATGATGTGAGTTGAATTCATAGCTGTACCATATTCAGGCATTCAAATTTTATTTTAGCAGGATGAAGGAAATTTATTATTGATTTGATAATTTTGATTAGATATTCTTGATTAAATTGGCCATGTTTGTGACTGGATAGCTGGCTTAGGTTTTGCCCTAAATATCTTTGTTGCAGATTCCTCTGCCAGAGAAGCCTGACACTGAAGATGAAGCTGCAATTAGGAAGTGGAAGTGGAAACTAAAGTCAGTGAAAAAGGAAAATAGCGAAAGACATTCCCAGCGGTGTGATGTGGAACTTAAACTTGCTGTAAGACATTATCAATCATCATGTTGCTATATTACAGTCATGACAACGTGGCTTTTCTGTGCAATATGATGCCATTTGTTCTTCTTTGGGAGCAGGTGGCTAGAAAAATGAAAGATGAGGAGGGATTCTATTATCCACACAACCTAGACTTCAGAGGCCGTGCATATCCCATGCATCCTTATCTAAATCATCTTGGTTCAGATCTATGTCGAGGAATTTTAGAATTTGCAGAGGGTCGTCCACTAGGAAAATCTGGCGTGCACTGGTTAAAGATACATCTAGCAAATTTATATGCTGGTGGTGTGGACAAATTATCATATGATGGGCGGGTAGCATTTACTGAAAATCACTTGGATGATATATTTGACTCTGCGGATAGACCATTGGAAGGTAAACGTTGGTGGTTAGGCGCTGAAGATCCCTTTCAGTGCTTGGCGGTTTGCATCAATCTCGCCGAGGCACTAAGGAGCTCCTCCCCAGAGACTACAATTTCACACATACCTGTGCACCAGGTTGTTTTCAAATGCAGTTTCTGTCCGCCCTCTTTTTGTGATCAAGTTTGTGCTGATACCAGATGAAAGCATTTTAGATTTCATATGTTACTAGTGTTCAAATGTTGTCTTTTAGATCGAATGCATCACAAGAAATATGATAATCATGCAGTACATAAGTTTATCATTATGTTTTGTTACTTTTAAGCTGCAAACACACGTCAGGTGATGTGCATGTTTTTGTTGGCTACATTACATATGCACATTGACATACAGAATTCCTATATGAATGATGTTAATACTGTAATACTTTCTGAGGAGTAGATGCGCTCCATCATTATGGAAGGCAAATCAGTGATTGAACTACTTGCAACCTGGATTACTTTTCTGTTTCTGCCTTTTTTTTTTTTAAGAAAATGAAATAGACCAAAGGAGAACTGAACTTAACTGTGGCTTTATTTTCTGCAAGTTAATGATCTTGAGCTTAATTGATGGTTCCATATTGCAATTGACCTATTTCAACAATTCCTTACAATTTTCATATGTTTGTGAATGCTATTTTTTCGTTGTCTTGCATATTATTCTCCTGGACCTTTTCTCCTTGTATCTTCGGATGCTTTGTAACTTCTAACTTTGGAATGGGGAAAAGTGTGACTTAGCAATAATAAAATAGTAAGCCTAAGATAAGATAAAAGAATATTGCCGATATGTGAATAGAAGGAAACTTTGTATTTGCATATTTCAAAACTTTTCATTTGATATGCTAATAAATTTTGTATTTAATATGCTAATAATATCTGTGAAACTATCTGAAATGTGTATTTAATCCAATTAAATATTGGTATCAAAATTTCTCTTGGAAATGTTATTAAAAAGTTAGATGAAAGATTTGAGGATAATTGGAGAATTCTTGGGCAATTGGAAGCCTTGTGTCAGTAGTAAGGTCAAAACTTGAGTGAATGGTCTCAAAGGTTACCTATGGCATATTTACCACATCAAACGTTGTCATGCACTGGCATAGCAAGATATGTGTCTCTAAAAGAAAGAAAAGGCAAGATAAAATATGACAGGAAGGCCAACTTCTATATCATTTAAGCAACTTATTAGTTGGAAACAGACATCTGTTAAACACTGAAAAGTATAGGTCTTTCATGTAATATATTAAAAGAAATTAGTACACATGCTGTTACTAGTCTATACGACCTAAACATATTAGAGAAATCTAATTGATGAACTAGCACTTGTTAATATTCTATAGGATGAGAGAACCCAGAATAAAAAACACAGAGTAAAGATGAATTCATATTTTAAATTGAAAGCATATTATTTTTAATAAATTTTAATGCAAAGATTGTTGTAATATTTGATAAATTATGTGCGAATTACATTAATATCTGGATGTTTCATCAAATTATATCCTTTCAGGAGAAAATCCTGTTTTCAGTAAGGGGAAATAAATTAGGGAACCAAGTCCTCACCTTAATTCTTCCAGTTATCTTGATTTGAGTCTTTGTTTATCTTAATGCAAACATTTACATATAAGAAACTTATAATATGAAATTTCAATTCCCAAAATTCATGTGACCTCATTATTTTGTTAGATTAATGCGTGACCTGATATTTTCTGATGGCTGAGGAGTGTTTGGGAGAATAAACATTACATATTTGATACTTTAGCAGCCTATTCCAACCTGTATCATAGTGCATCTCTGCATTTTGTTGTATTGTGGATTGGTTTGGTTGTTACGGCTTGTACAAACCAGGACATGATGGTCACCCTTGTATTCCAATTGTAACGTTGAATATTATATGATACAGTATGAAGTGGATTGGCATTTAATATTGATCATTGTGAAGGACAGGGTTGTGCAAATGGCTTGGTGAGAGTACTAGAGGATAGCAATTTTTAAGTATTACGACACAATGGAGGAAAAGCTTAATAAAATTCCCTGCAATTTATATAAACTTTCCAATTTGGAAGAAATGGTTCGTTTTGGATATTGTTTGTGGATTGTGAACTATCAAGTAAGAAAATTTCAAAAAGGGCAAAACTGTTCTCCTTTTTTTTTTCCCTTAAAAAACCCCTCTCACATAAAGGCACTGAAAACATGAGGTAGACTTGGGTCGGGGGTGACCTGCTCATCTTTGTTGCCTGGCTAATATATGGTTTTATAATCCGACTTTACATTGGAGATAACAATAATGAAATAACTGTAAGTTTATTTTATCACCGGATTTTGTTTTCTTAGGAACTGCTTTATAACTTCAATGATGCATGGTTATGTTTATGGAGCGAAGAACTGTAGTAAGTTCATGGTATGGTTATGATTTTGTCAATTAAAGAATATTTAATAGAGGAACCATTGTTTTCTCAGGATGGATCGTGTAATGGTTTACAACACTATGCAGCTTTGGGAAGAGACCAGGTGATATTCTCATCCTTAATATTTAGTTTATAGTTGACAGTCATATCCTGGTGATAGATATGTCGTCTCAGTACTTTTTGATAGCGAAATATTTTTTCTCCTTTAGTGGAGAACAGATCCAAGAGCAGGAGAGTTATTTTTATAAAATCACATAAACAACATGGCTTAAAAGGTTTAATTTGTTATCCTTTCTAATTTTTCCCTTCTTGCTTTTTATCTACTTATTTTATTTTGCTTTCTTGAGTTTTTTTCCTCTTTCATCCTCCTTTAGACAGCTTTTAATAACCTTTCTACCATTCTCTTTTTTCCAGAGACTTTCACTGAATTCTACTGCATTGGGTGAAAAATAGAATAAAATAGCATATCTTATTTACTAGGGTTTTGCACTTAGAGCTATAATGATGAGAAGCACATACATGATTATTTACGTTAGCTGCTGACGAGCTCTTACTGCCAAAGATCATGTGCAGAACTGATTTTACCTGCTAAGATCATACTCTCTTGTTATTTTTATGCATCTGATATATTTTCATATGATCTGGTGAATTAGAAATACTGTATTGCTGTTTTATGACAGAAGTTATTTCATGTTTGTTCCATTGTTATATTCAGTTGGGGGCCATTGCAGTGAACCTGGTTGCTGGAGATAAGCCTGCAGATGTTTACTCGGGAATAGCTGCTAGGTATGATGTTGTTTTGGAATGTATCATTGATTTTCTTTTTCCCCCCCAGAGAAGTCATGTTTCTCATATTATGAACTTGTATGGTTTGGAAAATCTATATGGCCGCACAGAGACTCATCATGATTGTAATGTTGTGGCACTTCAAATTCTTCTTGACCCTTGGAGATTCTCTGTCCAAGAATTTTGAACCTAAAATTCCAATTTTAGGGGGCTGATAACTGATTATTTATTTATTTTACATTGTTGTCCTCTACTCTCAGAATTATTTTGCCATTAAATAGTATTAGTATGTTATGAAGAACAAAGATTCACTACTTGGATGTTATGGCTTTGTCTTCAAATATTCTTAGGTGTATTGACTACAATATAAAGGATTGAAGCACCATGTGCTGGTGTAGTGCCGTGATGTGCTAGTGCATGGTTCTCACTAGCACACATACATTCGCATGCGTCACAGCAGCCATATGCCTGTGAGCTACTGTTATGTATGTGCCAGTCCATGCCGATCATCATAAACAACTTAATCCTTGCTAAAAGATGCAAATGTTTAAGGCCAATATGAACCAATAGCCACCGACACAACTTAGCATGCAATAGGCACTTGTTTCCATTTTGTTGTGTGCTATGATGAGGAATGTACCTAAGTGCTTGGTTTGAAGGCCTGATGAAAATATTTCATTGTTAGGTAGTGCAGTAAACTAATTGCTTTATGAATACAGAAGGCTAAAATATTGGTTTTACATATGCAATGCATGTTACAACATGCAAATTTCTCATTTTAAAATTTTGCTTTCCATTTGCCATAGGAGAAAAGCTCAAGCATGAATAGGAAAGTTAAAAGCGAAAAAAGGGAAATTAAAACAGTAGGAGGCTAGCATCATGCAAGAACCATGTGAAGAGGTTACTGTAATGCCTAGTATAGGCAATATCATGTCAAATCGAAAAGTTTAAACCAGATTCACCAGTACCTCCCCAAGTCCTCCCGTTCACACATAAAGGCATTTTTTATGTGTTTCCCAGATTTTTCTATGTAGACTTGACTATAAAGAAAGAACTTTGAAGTGCAGATTCAATATTAACTTCCTCTTTCTTTCATTTTAGCTGTAAAATTAACAGAAAAATCCTTATTATTCCAAGTAATGTTTAAGGGATTTTATTAGTGCTATTTCAATTGGATGTTATAGATAGTTTGTTTAGCTACATTTGTGGACAGTTACTATGGATCATCTAATCCTCTGATTGCTAATTTAATAAAAATGGCATTCATGTGTATCTATGGTTCATTCTTAGCAATGACAGCATCATATGTTTTTCTAAACATTTCTGAACTAAATGTATTATAATTTTAATACAGGGTACTTGAAATTATGCGAACAGATGCACAGAAAGACCCAGCTACAGACCCAAATGCCCTTCGTGCTAGGCTTTTAATCAATCAGGTTCACCTTTTATATTGCCTCTTTTTCCTTAATAGTGGGGATTTCTCCAGGATATTCATGATCTCGCTGAGTGAACCATGGTTTTCATCCTTGGAAAAAGGCGATCTTGTCTCCATCATTTAGATGCTGGTGGAATTTTACATGCCTTTTCCTTTTACCTTCACATGTTTATATTACGATTTTCATGTCTTATAAACAAGTGCCTTTTCTTTTTATCATTATATTTATATGATGATACTTTTTAATATTTTCGTGTTTTAGCTGATTAAAATGATCAGTTTTGCTGCAAAATTTCCATTATTGACAGCAATTTTTGCATAATGACACCTTTAATATGATACTTGCATGGCCTAGATAGCTTATGCAGTCAATAACTTGGTCTATGTTGTTTGTGATGTCAAAATCCTACATATTAAATCATGTTCTATCCTCATCCAAGTTGTGTTCGAATTTCTGTTCTATCCTCTACATTTCAACAGCCAATTCAAAAAGTAATATCAACTTGTTAATTGTTAATTTCAATGGAATGTAGGTGGACAGAAAGTTGGTGAAACAGACTGTCATGACATCTGTGTATGGTGTCACTTATGTTGGAGCCCGTGAGCAAATAAAAAAAAGGTTAAAGGAACGGGGTGTTATTGCGGATGACACAGAGCTATTTAGTGTGTCATGTTACGCAGCCAAAGTAAGAGACAATACCTTGCCAATTTCCAGTCCTTGCTTTCTTTTTATTTGAATTTATGCTCTATGAGATATAAGTGATGTATTGGAATTTGCTGTTCAACTGAGAAATCTTTAAACTTGAACAGATTACATTGACTGCACTTGGGGAGATGTTTCAAGCTGCACGTAGCATCATGAGTTGGCTTGGGGACTGTGCAAAGGTATGTATTTCCATCAGTGTATGATGTAAGCTAAATGACAAATATACCTACAAATGGGTCACAGAAAATCAATTTGCATACATGTTCTTGTAGTGCCTTCGACAATGGGTTTAGAGAGTAAATAGACTTGCAAGTGATTATAGAATGAATTACGCGTGCTTAGAGAACATCTGGGAAAAGACACGATGAATCAATCACAGATGAGGTGTTTGTAATTTGTATGCCTCATCTCAGCTGAGATGAAAACCTTGGTTTTGAGATGAGCTTTGGAGTAAAGCAGTTAAAGTTAATGAACCCAGTAGATGTTAACCTGAAGTAATGCTAGATATTCCAGAACAGGGGGTTTGAAATAAACCTGATAATGGTTGCTAATGGTTGATGCGCACAACAAATGAAGAAGCATTTTTATTACTGGTATTTGGTGCAGACCACCTTAACTAGACAGGCAAGAACCATCTTTCACTGCCTAGATTGGATGATTTCTTAAATGGCCAGTTGTTAGTTGGCCATGATCGAAATACTCATTGGTGATGCTAAGTTGGTGTTGTCCTAGCTTGTGGCATACGACAACGACGCCGTCTGATTAAGAGAGGAAATTGTAATACTCTCATGCATGAATAGTTCCACATCGGATGAAAAAATAATGATTCGAAGGTTATAACTTAAGACCACCTGCTACCAATTAACTTGCACTTAAGCTTCTAAGGCCACATGGATCCGATCTGCTCATAGATTAATTAGACCAGTAGGTGGGCTTAGAGTGTTACAATAGTGTTACAATAACTAATGAGATGATCATTCATGAGAACTCTATAAAGTTGTTTCTATGAGTGTGGAAAGTTCAGTTATGGTGCTCTTGGACTGTGACTCTGGGGAGTATATGTTGGATGGGCTGCAAATAAGCTTTACTATATTGGCAGTAGTTTGGCGCATAAAATTACTAGAGGTATCAACCCTTTCAAAGTAACTTAATATCATTACTGTGCATGTAAAGTAATGTGCACACATTCAATGAAGACTACTGACATCTCTTTCTTCTTATTTTTATTTTCATTTTGAGTTTTCCCTATACATTGTGTGTCAGGATCGCAGCTCTGAACTATGGCATTTTCTGTGAAAAGTAACTCCTTTCCATAAGCATGATACGGCACTGACTTCAGTTTTTGTATATGTCTAACAGATTATTGCTTCAGAGAACCAACCTGTGAGGTGGATCACCCCTCTTGGACTTCCAGTAGTTCAACCTTACCGCAAATTAGGAAGGCATCTTGTAAGCCTTTCTTAAACCTGTTCTCTTTGTTTTCCCAGTGTTCATTTTGTTTGTTTTTAGTCTAAATCAAGAAGGCATCATGTGACCTTTCACTCTTTTTGAAACTAACAATTGCTTGGTGAATTGCTCTCATAGGTTAAAACTTCTCTTCAAGTTTTGACCTTACAACGGGAAACTGACAAGGTTAGTAACTGTTTCCTTTTGATGTTTTCTTCCCAAAAACTGGATGTTTGATATAAATCTGAATGCAAAACAATTCCAATGTGACTTAATATATATAGCTTTTAAGTTTTTTCCCCAAACCTATTTGTTTTATTCTTAGGTCATGGTGAAGCGGCAGAGAACAGCTTTTCCTCCTAACTTTGTCCACTCCCTTGATGGTTCCCATATGATGATGACTGCAGTTGCATGCAAAAGAGCAGGATTGAATTTTGCAGGTTGCTGAACTTTGGCTGATTGTAGAACCTCCTCTTGTTATGTGATATGAACCTATTTTTATCACAAATTTCTTCCAATGTTGCAGGAGTTCATGATTCATACTGGACACATGCATGCGATGTAGATCAGATGAACAGGATTCTTCGGGAAAAGTTTGTGGAACTCTATGAGACACCAATACTTGAAAATGTAAGAATTTTTTTACCATATCCAACCAACCAGTATCAATTTAAACATTCTGACCTAGGAAGTGATTGACTATATTTGTTTCAAATGAAGTGACTGATGTGCCAAGTATGATGCTTCTTTCATTTGTGAATGCTATGTTGCAACTTAGAACTCAAAATTATCTGGAAGATGATTTATCAATGTGATGATGGTATTCAGCCTATCACATTTCATTATTTGTTCTGACAAGAATCTCTCTTTCTCTCTCTCTCTCTCCCCCCCCTTCCCCCCCTCGGTTTGTGCGTGCACTTGCACGTGCGTGTGCACACGTGCGTGCATGTGTGTTACTTTCTCCTTTTATAACCAGTATCTGTGACACATGTTTGTACTTTTTGCAGTTACTAGAGAGCTTTCAGCAATCTTTCCCTACATTAAATTTCCCGCCATTGCCAGAGCGAGGAGATTTCAATCTAAAAGATGTCCTGGACTCACCATACTTCTTCAACTGACCGGGCATATTGTTCATCTCTTTCCTACATCCAATGGCCTCCCTTCAAGAAGTGGCTCTGTACAAATATTCTACTTCTGCCGTCAATTTGCATGATGGCAGAGCTAATTCTTTAGCTGGTGGGCATGACAACATGAAAGACAACTCGTGTGTGCTGCTAGAAAACCTCTAGCAGCAACGTTCCGTTGCATTATCAGGCTGCCCTGAAGTGCTGACAACAGAAATATTGCAATGGGCTTGTATGAGTGAGACCGGAGTCTTTCATAGAATTGGCTGAGGCATTTCCGAGGTTTACTAGATGCAGAGAGATGATTAGGTTGATGGTCTGAAAAATAATAAGTGATGCCAACCAGCAAGACAGTCTAATAATTAGTACAGGCAGGGTGATCGATCCTATTTCAATTGAGCCACCAAGGTCATTGACAACAAAGCCGAGCATGTAAAAGTACGTGGCCAGTTCAAAGCAGCGAGCAGAGTGTTCAAGCATCATCAGGACATTTCTACTTGCATACTACGGATCTCAACCAAAAAAAGGTTCTCTTTGTTGGTTATTGCAGGTGATATTCTTGCCTGATTCGTTATTTAGCTGTGTGTAATTTAGCAGAATCCCTTTTTGATACTACCAGCCATATATAAGATGTATCTGAAAGAAGAGTTAAATTCATTTGGTGATGGCGAAAAATTAGAGTGCTAATTTCTCCCAACAGTTTTGTAGTAAGATTTAATGAATAACATCAATGTTCCGATGTTTATATACCCAATGATTTATCAAGATGGCAAAAAATGTTTCCAGATTTTCTGCTGGAGCTTCCCATTCAAAAGTTCTGTTATATGACCTTAAAAAGTTCTCATTTCCTTTTATCCGTCCCTTGAAGATTCCAAATTCGAAACCCTATTGGTGGTTTACATTAATTACCCTTTGTGCTGCATTGTTATTATTATTATTATTATTTTTCATCATTTATTTTGAAAGGTCCATTTGGTACTCTTTAAAGAGTTGTCCACATTTATACAACCTCTGAGCCTTTAAATTATCTTTGCTGTTAATTAGTCCATATTTTTCTATTGTTGGAACCGGCTGCAAGGATGGATGGCATCTGATTACCAGCAAACAGAGGTCTCTCGCATTCAAGCATTTTTTATCATTCAGAAAGATCACCATCTAATTCTTACCTCAACATCTATTAACAGGAGCATAACTGAAAGAACTTTTCACTCCAAAAAAGTAGTTAAGCATGCTAAATAATCAACTTGGCATCCTTTATGTCATGTCCCTGTCCTATGTAAAGGACCAAAACCAGTCGGTATTGACTTGTTGAGGATGGTTGCATGCCACCAGCTAGCGTTTCTCCTCGTTAAGCATCTCCGTCTCCTGAGGAGAAAAAAAAAAAAAAAAAAAAGGAAAAAGAAATCCATAAAGGCACCTGTCTATTAGATGAAAGATGGGACAGAATTTTCTACCTCATTGTTAGTGGATTCATCCTGAATCATTTACACCTTGCAATTCAATTAATTTTGGAAAACATTGAAAACCACAAAAGACACGAGTCATGCTGGGTGGCCACAGTTTGATCATCTAGGTATCATGCCAATTTAGCAGCCAAATGTGGTGCATGATAGTGAATAATGAAAAATTGCAGTTTTGATTGCTACATGGATTCATCCAAACTTTGACAGCAGGGATAGTTTTACAAACTAAGATTTCAATAAAAATATCTGGAAGAAACTAAAATTAGAGCTAATGGTAGTGGCAGAAAGTTCCAATAACTTGCTAACCTACCATTGAAATTCTTGATCCAGAAGTGGATCATCCACCTTCCCCAAAGCCAGCACCAACCTCACCTCTCTCTATTCGATACCTTCACCAGTCTTCGAACACCCACCAGCCACATATTTGGTTTTTCTATATGCATAAGCAATCAAACAATTTCTTCGATATGCTTAATTCGTCATTAACAGCAAAAGATTGGTAGCCACTAACAAGCTCATTGCTTAAGCAGGTGGTTAGAAAGAATTCAACCAAAAAAAAGAAAAGAAAAGAAACTCGAATTTGTAAAAAAACAAATATTAAGTGGGTATGTTATGGCATTCAGATTGTACTCTTTTTTTTTCCAATAGAGAAACATATTTACCGAGCATGGAAACAACAGCTTCAAATTCAGTAACTTGGTGGTCCATCAGATCAATCTGTTTGACATACTCATCAAAGCCCTGATTTTTCTCACTCGGTTGCTCCATGAAGACTCTTAGTCCAGATGCAACATCACTGAAACCATTGTATTCCTCTGCCACTCTTTGATTCATCTTCTCCAGAAGAAGTAGTTGGTTATTAGTTCCCTGAAACAGAGTGTATTCCTCAAACGAAAACATGATGCTGCCTTGAAGCAAGATTTATTATTATTTTTTTCTTTTAAGGAAAGAGGATCATGTTGTTAGCCAAAAAAAAAAAAGGAAAGTGGATAATGCTCATAATAATTGATATTTTAGCCATGACTGCAGGTTCACTGAGTAAGAGAGGTTATGCAAATTTAGATGTCATTTTGGAAAGAAATAACAATTCCAATAACGATACAGATATTTCCCAATAATGCAATTCTGCTTCAAACTCAAGTTCATAGCTGATAGAAGGACAAAGAGGAAAGTAAGGAGTAGAATTGAGCAGTGAAGTTTCTTGCCAAGAGTTAGCATAGAGTTTCAGCCTGTTGTCATACAAGTTCTCCACAAATAAACAGCAGAAGGACGAACAATCAAATAGCTAAATGAACTTAATTTAGCATTGGACATAAATTTATCTTTGTAACCATTAGTACATAACAAGAAACATTTGGCACATGAAAGCAACCACCCACATGCCCAAAGCATCAAGTTTAGAAAACTAGAATCTATTACAATCTATAGATTTCCCCTAAAGAAACAAAGGTCAATCTCCTTCTTGGTGGCAAATTCAATAGCATCACTTTCATTTCTCTACATTCAAACCATGATATTAAAAACCTTAACATCATTCTTCATTTAATTCTGGAGTCAATCTTGCTGGGGTGAACCTATGTTGCTCTTCCAAAATCCTTTTTTGCTTTAACTTTCTTCTACCACCCCATCCTATATATCCACATTATAACATTTGCAGAAGAGACCAGGAAGGACAGAACACCAACAAGCGGTTCAATTTGATCTCTAAAACCCATCTGATTAGTTTATGAACATTTCTGATCTGAACTCAATGCAATCTGCGCTCAATGATTTCATCTAACCCTGTTCAACAAAATTTGCCTATTTTGTCCGAAACTTATTTGGCACCAGAAAAAGAGAATGCATCAATTTAACCACTGCCAGATTCATGGTGTCCATCTGCATACATGGTGACCTTTGACATACAAAATGCATCATTTTTTTTTTTTTTCATAGATGGCAAGCCCACCAAATGAAATACCAGAAACCTTTCTACAGAGACCAAAGAGGGAAAAAAAAAAGAGTTCAAGGATAACTTTGCAAATGAAATTCATGTTCCACCAAGCCTAAAATACCTAACAAATTCTGAAAAGATTGTAGCTTTCGAGCAAATATAACAAAAGATTAGCTCTATCTTCTAGAATCAGATCATGATGGACACCTTCTACGGTTAGATTAAAAATAAAATAAAACCAAAACAAGACGAGGGACGACCTCCAGCTCGCCTTTGATCATGGCCACGACTTTGGTGAAGAGATCTTCCAGCGATTCCGCGAGCGTGTCTCTCTCCGCCTTCTCCTCCTCCTCCTCCTCCATCTCCCCTTCGCCTCCAAAACCCCTCACCTCCTACGGAGTCCAAATATCACCAAGCTTGGATCCGTTCCGGGCCAATTCAGGCCAGGCCCGACCCGCCAAATGGGCTTTGCATGGATCAAGATATCGCTAAATATTTATAAAAAGCGTGCCGAATTATGACATTCATTCAACTTCAATATTGCTGAGAATGGGACGCTCTGTTAACAGAGAGTGCCATGCATGTTTAAATAGCTGCCATATATTCCATCTCAACCTTAGCGATCTCTTGTCCATATTTTTGGTGCCTAATAAATCTTGTCCATATATATCACACTCGTTCATATCTAAGATAAGATACATGATGGCCAGCTAAATATACATGCATTTTATAATACAAAGCTTGTAATTCACACTGATATTTTTATCATCAAATAATTAAGAGAATAAATATTAAAGATCACCTAGCAAATCACACTCAGTTAACCAACGCCTTGTGATAGTTGATGATTGACTAAATAATGGATAGGACTCCATTAACATCACTATTAAATTCGTCAGTTTGATATAAAAGTTTGACAGTCAACAAGTCCATCGAAAAAATTAGAGATGAGCATAAGTTGAGTTGGTCTGATTTTAGGCGAAAATCTAAAACTGACTTAATCAAAATTGATTATAGAATTTTGATTCCAAAACCAAAACAATCCTATCTTAAAACCATTTTAAAACCGATCCATCCAGACCGGTTTGATTCTAAATTAGTCTCAAAGTAGAACACATTTTTATTGGCTAATTTTTTTTCTCTTTATTATATTTAATAAGAAAGATATATATGAAATATTTATTTGCTAATTTAACCTAAACATCTCTTAGTAGAGATGATTGATAACTCAAGAGATGAATTTGATTTCTCAAGTTCAAGCTTTTATAATATTTTATTTTTTAAGCAAAAATTCATTAAAAAAAATTGATGGTTGACTTTTGAGTTACTCTAGTTCGGTGCACTCTCAGTAAAAGTTAGTGATTAACCGTAACAAGGCCTGATTGAAATAATTGATCCTATTCTTTTAGTTCCTGTCAGCCCCATGAACTAAGCATTGAGTTAAGAGGTTTAAAGGTTACAAATACAGGCCGTTTCCTTGTTACCAACTCGAGAGTGAAATGAAAGTTAGTAAACCATACATTTGGCCTAAAACGACAAAAAATAATCTGTTTACATACTTTATATAGAGAGTTGTGTTCTAATCGTTTATTATCTCTGTCTTGATCAAGAAAGTGCTGCTGTGAAGCTTATATTTTGTCATTGGAGATGCGATGCAGCGAGATGATTTTCTTCAGCTGCATCAAACTGGAGTCTTTATATCCTCTAATTGCTTGATTCTCTCAACTTCTTCTACCTTGAGAGTAGTCACTTGTGACATGTCTCAATCCATTATCCATCTGATTCTTTCCACCTCTATTTCATCTTCTGCTAGCTTAGCTTAGTTTAGTTTAGTTTAATACTGGCCCTCACTGTTACGGTATGACGCAGGGCTAGCTTTAGTTGCATTGATGTAAAAGGTTTTGATCCCACATGAGTCCATGGCTTTGCTTCAAGAGGGAAAGACTGACAGACTGGAAGAGTAGAGGTGTCAAGATATGGACCGTATGAGCATAATCATCTATACTGGTCTAGGTGTTATTTTCTTGGTCTTAATTGTTGTCCCAGACCAGCCTGACCTGACCAACATAACTCCAAATTTCACCGACAAGAATCGGGGTCTAGATCTATATTCTAATTACTGGCCCCACTTGGAATCTAGGCAAACTTGCCCGCTTGCATCCCTCAAGGCCTCTGGCCTGAAGGCGTCCCTTCAATTCAGAAAGAGTCAACCTTACTGTTGTTTGAGAAAATGATGCCAAAAGCCGCCATCATTTCATCCAGCAAATAATTGCTTCATAGAAGACATAATGATAGAGAGCAGAGACAAACCTTAATAATCTAATCTAGTGGAAGTCTCCATCGCAACTAAGCGGTGCTTTAATAATGCAAGAGGCCTAAATGTGACCCACGCTCCTCCAGACAAGAAAGGTGTAGAATCCAGCTTGCTGGCTATGATAAACTTCAATGTCTATGTCAAACCTGCCAACAGACACAAAACAAAGATAGGAAACTTATGGGATTGATCACCTATCAGAAAGTATGAATAATTTAAACACTGGAATGTGTTACACCACTAAAAAGCTTCTCTGAAGTTGTTGCCTCCCTGTCCTCGTACAGAGTCCAGAGCACCTTCAGGCCTAGAGCAAATGAAATAAGAACCTAACAGCATTGGAAATTTCTATGCCACAGTTTTACTCTCACAGTTTGTAAAGACCCCACCAAACAGATGATTACAGGCATCAGAGACTGCACTCTAGAGGAAAATGGAAGAAGCTAAACCAGTTCATATTTCATTAGATTTTATTTATAGAAATTTCACAATGCCCAACTTCCACTGGATGACCAAGTTCAACAATATTCATATATATTTTGACATAAATGTCCATGATCTGTAAAACATTCAGCTCAACTTACGCATTGAGTTACATCTTTTATTACCAAATATATTAGAATTCTACATGCCATCTACAGATCCAAGAGGGATCCAAGATAACCCCAATATTACTACTCTATGCACGATGGTCTCCAGTTGCTGCTGCTCTGCTTTGGCTGAAGATGATTTAAGCCTCCTTGCTCTTCCAGAAGAGAGAGTACGCATCGCTGTATATGGCCACCGCATTTGAGAACACAGCGAGCACAATCATGCAAGCAGATAGGATCCTATCATGTTTTGTTGCTATGCCATGAGGATCCCTGAAATAACAAAATAATTAGAACTGTCATTCTCAGAATCATAGGAGAGATGATATTCTGCAACAGTGGCGCCCATGCAATAGCAGCAGTGGCAGAAATGGTGGAAACAAAAAGAATTTTAGGTCAGGTGTCTCAAGATCAGCGGAAAAATATAATGCTAATCTATACAAGAAATTACGTTTCAGAGGATAAATGTTTAAAGATGTAATCTTGGCTTTCAGTTTCATGGGTCCAGGAGCTAAACCACCATCCTTGACATGTTTGGATTTCCAGAAACATTGCCATGCAATTCAGCTTAGAATTGGAATTCTACAGGGAAATATAGGAACTTACCTGAGGGTAATGGCTGCAGGAAAAATAAATCCAATGCAGACAGCAGCAGTTGCACCAGTAAATTGGAAGGCATCCCAAATACTGGGTATAAAAATTGCAGCAACATATATGAGAGAGAGGAGCATCACTGTAATGAATGCAAATCTCCGGTTATCAGAAGACAAAGGATTTGCTGTGGGAAAGATAAGGCCATCAAGGTTGAGCCGGAGTGGAAAGAAGACAATAGGGAAGACGAGCATGATGTGTACAGCATAGCTCACTCGGACAATGTCATTGAGAAGAGAGCTGTATGGGATACCGAGATAGGAGTCGAAGTTGGCAAGCACATCATCCAGTGTGGAATCACCAAAGAGAAGGAAAGCAAATAAGCTTGTAGCTATGTATACAACAGAGCAGAGGGCTAGTGATGTCTGCACTATCTGTCGAATCTGGGAAGAGTCTTCAAGCTCATTATCAATGCTGTGAACTGCAGAACAAATACATCACCTGGAATTAAAGCAATCACAAAGTACCCATGCGCCTGGAGTCCATAAAAAGTAAAACAGAAAGAAGTGTAAAACAATCATCAAATGACACTGAGATCCTCGAGTTCATTCTGAAAGTTTATCTCCCCTTTTCCTTATAACTGATATCCAACCATTACTAAAGTTCCAACCTCCAGATCCTAATTGGCGCAGGTCATGTTCTCGAACATTGAAGTGGTGGGAGATATGAAGAGCCCTTTTTCAATTACATTGATAAAAGAATAAGAGTTTTTTAAAATTATTTTTATGGTTGCATTAGTGCAATTGAATCACAATTTCTTCCGAAATGTATCAAATGCCATTGGTCCTCCTGAAAGTATAAAGTGCACTTGCATGAACAGAGAAGAACTCAATCATTTGTGCCATAACAGACACTCTTATAAGATAACAAACGATGGGAAAAGGGGAAATAAATCAACACTAGTGCTCACTATGTAATTCTACTTTTGTAAGATTATAGAATGCCTTCATGTCAAAAGCAATTAAATTTGACATAGGAAGTGCATACCATTGTAATGGCAGATAAATGCAGTGACAAGAACAGGGACAGCAGTGAAAAGGTTCCAGACAGATGCTAAATCTGTTAGTTGGGGAAACAATCTGGGCATGGGTATGCTTCCATTCAATAACTTGACAACAGCAATTCCAGCAGTTATAACAACAAAAACTACTGCAAGAGCAACCGATAAAGCTGAAGTGTATCTCAATGAATCTGCAGGCAAAGCAACAGAATTCCAAGTCAACGAGTGGATCTAAAGAGTAAAGCAGAATACATGATTTAAAATATTTGGAAAAAGAGAGAAACTAAAAAAGGGGCTTGGAAAAACAGACATGAAGGAGATGGTCGGATTACACTTACCTACACGCTTAAAGCTTGTCAATGGAGCAAACACAACAAGTGTTGTAACAAGAAGAACAAAAGCACGGGAATTCCACCAATGTTCTCCGAACCATCCTTCCAAGATCCCAGAATGGTGAACACCACTAGAAGATTTTCCAGAAAGTACATCACCTTGCCACAGAGGTTAATTATAAAGTTAAGGAAACATCCTTAAATGTCTAGACAGGAAATTTTTTGGAACAACTGACAATAGGAGTATTTCATGATGCAATCAGAATGGCATTAAAAATCATTATCAATGATAATCAATTAAGGAATAATGGATAAAATTACTAAATTAGATATACAAGTTGCTCAGAAAATATTCTAGCAAGCAACCTACAAGCATCTTCTGTTTCAAAATACCTATTCTACTCCAAAACTGGTCATATGATAGCTTCTTGGACATCAAATGAGCAGGTTAAAAGAGAGAACCATAAGATCCGAGTACCTGAATTAAGTGTAACAAGGAAAAGAAGGTAAACTCTCAAATTCTTAAAGACTGTTATAAATGATGGTGTCAAACACTTGAAAGAAATTGTTTTGCAGGTTAAACATCGATGAATTTTTCCAAATATTAATTGTTTAAATGAGCAGTGATCGAATCCACATGCTTAAGATTGCTTTCAGTAGGTTCATACAACTAAACAATCATTTCAAGCAACTCATTTACCCAACTGACACTACAGAAAAGAATTCACAAATTAAAAGAAACAAAACCATTAAAGGGCTTATCAAATTATTGGTGCAATCATCATGTTCACAAACACTAAAATCCTAAAATACTGAAACAACGTGTTAGAACTTGAAACTGGATATAGAAGAGAAGTATTGATGCCATACCAATGATGATCATGTACACAATCATCATGCCCACATTATTCACAATCACACAAATCTGCAACACCATCCGTCCGACCCTCCCGAATGCATCTCCCATTACTCCTCCATATGAATTCATCTTCCCTGCCCGGCTAAACCTGATCAGCACCTCGATGGAAGACTCAGCCAGGAGGGCAACCAGGATGATCATGGAAATCCCAGGGACCAACCCCAAGACTTTCATGGTGGCAGGCAGGGCCATGATTCCAGCTCCAACAATGGTTGTCGATAGATTAAACACAGCCCCTGAGAAGGAGGCTCCATTGAATTCACTGAATCCCCCGTTATCCGGGATGACTGGAAGCAGAGGAGCAATCTCATCTCGAATCTCCTCATTCTTCCTGCCTCCCTTCCTCTTCACTGGTGGAAGGCTTCCGATCGTCATATTTAAACTCTTTCAAAAGAAGATTTTTTTTTTTTTTTGGATGGGCTCCGACTCTCCGAATCAAGTTCTTGAACTTAACTCAAGCTTCCAGCACCTAAAAACTCCAACAAATCACCAAAAAAAGAAAAGAAAAAAAATCATGGAATCTGGAAATAATTATATATAATAAATCAAGAAACGTAGAGTAATAATAATGGTTTTCAAAAAAATGATATAAAAATCGGACCTTTAACCTTGAAAAAAAAGTTGAATTCGAATTCTAAAACAGCGGGATGCGGGAGCTTTACCATCCCAACAATTTCAACTTCAAATATAAAATCAGCCAGACACAGGTAAAAAATTCAGTGAAACGGGTTCAATCCAAGCAGAATTTTTAGAAGAAAATCTAGAAAGAGAAGCTAGAGAAGCCCACAAACCTTGAAGTCGATCACGAGAAGTCTTTAGCTCGATCAAAGCATCCAATCTAAGATACACAAAACCCAAAACAATCATCAGATATGGAACCCCGAAAGGAACACAAGAGGATGTTCTTCCTCTTTTCCTCACCTATACTAGTCTTTGAAGTCCTCGGAGAGGGGCTTTCCGTATGGTTCAAGTCTCTCTCGCTCTCTTATCTCCGAATTGACTCTAAACGCGGAGAACAAAAGCCGAAAGCTCCTCAATTTCTTCGGCTTTCAGTCGCTATCCGTAAAAAAAAATTTTTTTTTTTTTTCTTACACCCCCGCGTAGAGCACTCTTGTCTCCACCCGGCGGGCATTTTTGTCTCCACCCGGCGGTCGAAAACGCCGCGTCTTGGGCGGTTTTGAGCTCGTTGGATCCGGGAGAGCGTGGAAAATTCGATACCCCTCGCTTCCACTAATACGGCAATTCGAGAGAAGACGGGAAGGAGATCGGATCCCAAATAGAGGCCGGCATGTACCCATCAGGGATTAGGGTTTTACTATCGGATTGCATCATGGTTAATCCAAAAATGAACCAAAAATTATATTTGAATAAAATTTATTTTTAATTTTATTTATTTTAAATTTTATAATTTTATTCAAATAGCATTATATAATTTTATAAATTATTAATTTATATAATAAATATTTTAATATTTTATATTTTTTAACATATAATATATGTGATGTTAATGAGATTTAAAATGTTAGTATTAAAAAAATATATTTTTTTCAATCGAGTATTATTAAATAATCAAGACCAACCTCTTCAAACATTTTTGTAAACGAGGTAAAAAAATAAAATTAAACATGTTTATTCTTTTTTCTTAATATTACGTATAATTTTAATATTTACTTATTTTGTTCCATAAACTTATTAATAATCTGATATTAATATTTTTTTAATTTTAAAAATATATTTTTATTAACTGTTGCTTAATTATATTATTTTAATATCTTTTAAGTTTATAACTATTATTTTTTTCGATGTTAAATGAATAAAAGAAGAAAAGAAAAAATTGAATTGATTATTAATAAATTATTTTAAAAAAAATATATTAAAATTTTTTAAAAAAATTAAATTAATCGAATATGACCAATGTATTGATCCTGGCCTAAATCTAAAGTGATTCGAATTTTCACATGATCTAATGGGATTGCCATCTCTAATCCTAAATCTAAATTCTATAGCGTGGCCCGTCTAATATTTCTGGATTCTTGACTCCGTGCGGGAGGTCAGATACGTTACGAGATGGAAACGGGTTGTTAGATTCTTGATGGAAACAGGTTGTTCAATCATTAGATTCTTGTTAAACGTTATAGATGTTGCTACAGATGAGCCTAGTTTCTTGAATTAATTAAGGTTATATAAATACTTGGATTGAGAAAATTATGGTTCTATTTCTTAATCACTTAATTCTGTTAATAATTCGGATAGGAATTGATCTTGGAAACTGCTCGATGTGCGTGGCATTGTGGTCGGGTATGATATTTCAATAGATATATGCTTCTTTTTTTTTTTTCATTGATCATAATTCTAATGAAATCTATTTTATGATGGAGGGGGAAAAATCAAGGATACATTTCATGAAATTCTCTGTTACAAAATGCTAGGATGGTATTGAATCTAATGTTTTACCGTGGCTAGTGCTTGCCAAGAGATGCAAGTGAACTCTAATTTTAGAGAGTGGCCATTTTTTCCCTGCTACTTATCCAGGGCTGGAAGTAGTCCTCCTTCCCATCCTCCATTGTCCACTGATTCACTCTACTTAAAATCCTAAATCTTAGTCTCAATCTCTGCCTAAACCTTAATCACTCCCCCATCCCTCCCCTCTTCACCAAGCTCTATGATTTGGAGTTCCTCTGTGGCCATCCACCTCATCCCTCACTTAATACATTGAAGATTTAATCCTAATGCTAATCTCCAAATTCTACCTAAACTTTTACCTCTATGACAAGAGCCATGGACCATAAAGAGCTTATAGGCGTATCCATGGACCATGGAAATGCATGCAATCAATACCTCATCATAATTCCTTAGAAGTAGAGGGCTATTCTAAGATATAATGTACCTGTTGAGAAATCACTTGACACTATGGATCATAATGTTAAGAACGGAGTTATTGGTGTCAACTTCCTTTGCTCAGGGAGACTGCCAGATGCTATTTTAATCATGTGCTGAGAGAGTAACAAACATATAAATCTAACACAAGTCTGAATAAATCTGCACCTTTAAGCAGAATACAAACATGGTTTGCCATTACATATAAAACAGAAAGCTCTTGGCCCATAACACTAACAGCCAAATAACATTCGCATTTACTCTATTCCCGAGAATAAGAAAGAATAATATAAGAATATATAATTGAAGATTACATAGGATCACTACATCATCAGAGGCGCCATGCCAGAGCCCATGCTGCACTATGCCATGAAAAATACAATACAATTAGACACCATTGTTGCTGCACAAAGAAACAAAAGAAAATTGTTTTGCTGGACTCCCAAAATTGGCCTATCCTTAGGCTCACATGATAACAATAACAAGGTTCTGTTGTAAAATTCCCTGCAGTTGCACAACTCTAAACATGTTAACAGAGTCATCACATCTGTCTTGGTATCAGCTCTACAACATGAGCCAAGAAAGGTCAGTATAATTTGTAAATTGTTTGCTTCAGATTATCTCCAGCATGATGCATTCAGTTTTCTGAAATAATAACCCCTTCTAAGCTTTGTTTCATTTCTGTGAGATCACAGGACATAGAGGCCACATTTCAGGTTATGGGTATAAATTCTAGCTGACACATACCTTCACTTTGTGCTAGAAGCTTTCAATTCCCAATTCTATAAAATTAAAAGATTATTTCATCCATGAAGTAATGGAAACCTTTCTGCCATCAAAGTTTCTTCCGCAGAATTCAAACAAGCTTGCTTGGAAGAGGTACTGATGTTTGCATTACATATTCCTTCCCATCTCCAAAAAGATGGCTTTCTTCTGTACTTACAGTTCAAAATTGTCCTTTCTTTGTAAATATTTATTTTGTCAGCCAAATCATATGACAAGGGTTAAAACAATTGGCCACTTAAATTACAAATAACTAGCTCAATCATTTTGCTTCCGAATGTGTCAAGTCCTTTTATGTACAGATAATAGATTAGCGAAAGTCTACTTCTGACTGGAACAACAATGTCCACACAGGTTTTTGAAATCTCTAGTTTGTCGCTTGTATTGTTTCTGATAATCTTGAAACAGATTGATATTGAATGCCCTTGTTCTGAATCTTTGGGTTTGACTGGGTTGAAAACTTATTTCACCACCCAAAATCTCCACAGGAAAACACTCCATTACTAAACTTATGGAACCGAACAACATCTCTCACTAGAATTTCATGGTCGGTTTTCTTAGAAGTAAACTTGGTTGCATGTCGCAATCTCCACAAACACAGAGGTTCTTAACCACACTTATTGGCAATTCTCAAGGTATAAAGATCAAACAAAAAGCAATGGCAAGCTTCTTACTATAGTGGCTAAGCATATGCATCTTCTCAGACTCCCCTACGTCATGCAAAACATAACTCATATCAGGTTTGTATCCTTCTTCACCCATCTTCAATTTGAGCTTCTCTAGCTCTGGATATAGTCTCTTTGAGTAGGGTGTGACAACTCATCAGCTGAAAATATGTACACCTTGTTTTTGTACTTGATCCAACTGCAACCAGGCTCCTTCCTCACTCTCCTATCTCTCATTTCTCTTAACTGAGCAACCTTGTCCCTTTTTTTTTTCTCAGTGCTTACATGCTTGATAGGGATACATAGCTTGTAGGGTTCTGTAGGTCAAGTTCTAATAGAGTCTCTGCTGCTTATTTCCCAATTTCCATTTTGCAATGGACCCTGGATGAGCTTAGTAGTTTCGCCCACCCAATTGCATCAGGGCAATGAGGCATCTACCTTATAAAATCCTCAATTTCTTTTAATCTTCCTGCTCTGCTAAGTAGATCAATCATCCAAGTGTAACAATCCAGATATAGGAGAGATTCCAAGGTCTTCCACCATGGAATTGAAGTAGCCATATCCTTCCTCCACCAGCCCTACTCAACTGCCAGCAGATAAAACACCAATGAATGTGACTCCATTAGGCTTCACTCCTTCAACCAACATTTTTTTTGAAACAATTCTATTGTTTCTTTCGCCTTTCCAAACTGAGCGTAGCTTGAAACTAATGCAGTCCACGAGACCTGGTCCCTAATCTGCATCTCATTGAAAACCCAGTGGGAATCTTCAATACTTCCATGCTTTACCATAGAAGGATGAGATCAACCCTGAGACTAATGCTGGACAGTGAAACTGTGCACCCTCTTCCAAACTTGCTAGATTGGCAGAAGAGCTGATCACACTCCCAAGAGTAAAATCATCCAGCTCAATAACATTGCTTTGCCTTTCACAGAAGATCCTCACTACATCCATTCCGACCACAGCCCACAAGCATTGACATCCATGACACTAAAGTTTTTAAATGCAATTCTCCTATAAATCACTTTGTGGACCTTTTATTCCTACACTTTGTGTATACATCGACAAAAACACTCCTACAAAGACACCTGCACGCAGTCAGAACGCTACCAAAAGTATATTGATCAATTCTGACATCCTTTTCTCTCATGTCTCTGAAAAGGCTAAAGGCTTCCAACACCAACCCATTCAGGATAAGCCTGGTAACCATCATGGTTCATGAAATGAAGTCCCTTTCAGCCATCTCTCCAAATAATTGCCGTGAATCGGCGACCATGCCACACTGAAGCAACCCATGGTGTTGTAAACTACCAAATTCTTCTCCTCCATGCTATCAAAAATCTTATTTTGCCTATAAGCCCTTCTTTTAAATACATGTTGACCTAAGGACTACCCACAAAGACATAGCATTCAAATCTATACTTTATAATCTGGCAATGGATTTGCCAACCCAAGTTGGCAGATGACCAGGCCGACAAGAGCATCAGTATGGTCGAGAAGGAGGTGTGGTTTGGCATTGCACGACCCTCTCTTCACATAGCTCGATAGGCCTCAACCCCACGAGATGAGGGTATTCCACGAGACACCATCCCTCTCAGGCATCAAGTCAAAGATTTTCTCCATCTTGGAGAGGTGGCCGGACTTGAAGGCAGCATTCTACGAGAAGAAGTTTGGATGGGGGATTTGGTCGAACATGCGGCGGGCGTCGAAAGGAAGGGCGGAATTGGAGTAGAATGATGTAAGGGTGTTGTGGAGGAAGGTGTCGAAGGGTTTCAGGGTTTTGAGGATGAGGCAGTGGATCTCCCTGCATTGGGATTGGTTGATGGGTTGGGAACAGAGCTTGAGGAGGGAGGCGTGGTGGTTTGAAACGAGGGCAAGGCGGTAAGGGGAGGCGGAGAATGGGTGGATACTGGGCGGTCGGATCGGCCATATTTGATCCACATTCTATTCGCGTTATATTTGGGCCATCATTTTGGATCCAAATTTAATTCATTTTGCTGATTGCATTGGAGTGAATCGATTTCAAAAAAAAAAAAAAAATGCAAGAGGTTATTTGGATCGATTTAAGGTAGGGTTAAATGTAACCCACATTTAATCCAAAATATTCAGATTCGAGATGGTAATAAAAGAAAGGAGTTGCATGTATTAAGATGAACGTGAAATTAGTTTAAATGGGAGTTTACTTAGTGAATTAATAAAAATAATTGGATGGAAAAAAAAAATATTTATTTAATGGGTTCACGTCAAGTCGAGTTTATTTTTTATTAATCTAAAGTAGACCTAAATAATGTATGGATTAGGTTAGGTCTAGTAATAAAAAAAAAAAGTAAGATCTAAACCTGACTTAAAATTTAAATTGTATTCAATTCTGAAACTCGATCGAATTTATGGGTTTTCAAATATGATCAAGTTGAGGATAGGCTAAGCCATAGGTCTATGAGGGAGGTCTTTAAGAAAGAAGAAAGGGTTTTAATGTAAATGTATGTGCATGGAACACTGACGTGATGAGTTCTGGCTTGATCTGAGGGATATCCATGGAGGAGTTTCTGGTGATAAAAAAAAATACAAAACTACATACGGATGGCATTTTCAGAAGGGATGTCCCAAGCTTTATTTTTGTAGGCTAGGTTTTTCAGCTTGATTTCTTGATCCCATGCATGAGCAACAACAAAAGAAATTCTTGATAAAGAGCACTTGCTGTCAAGCTCTCAAAAGAGTACTGGCATACCTTAAATGAGCATCCGTGCTTCAAGCTTTGCTTCTTTGGAGAATAACTGATTCAATTGAGAAAGGAACTTTCTGTTAAATTTGATTCTCTCGAATAAAATGAAAAATTATAATTTTATAAAGCAGGGTTATAAGTCCTTTATTTTTATTAATTTTTTATGATACACAAATTGTGATAGTTATTATAAATCAAAAGTATAGTATATATCTTTGGCTTTCACATATTTTTTTAAAGTATGCTTTTATTGATCTTCAAATTGACCTATAAGATTTTGCTTTCACTTTTTCTAAAGTCTGCATCGAGCTCCAAATTGACCAATTTCATAGAAGTTCCAAATCCTATAGGAATCTTCATTTGCATCAATACTTATCCTAACCAGATCATGACATTTGGTGTATGAAGAATTTTGATAGAACTTATTTTTCTCAAAAAAAAAGCATGATCACAATTATGGGCCAAGGTCCATGAATACAAACAAAAGGGAGGATCATCAATAATTGTTTAGCAAGACAATTTTTCAAGGTTTCTGTGATGAAAATGTGAATTATAATATCATCATCCTCTCTATGACATTGATATATGATTTCCTTTTTACATTCATTGAAGTAGAATTTGGTATCACTTTACATCAAAGAAGCACTAGGTGTACAAGGACCAGCATGAAGATTTTAACTTTCTAGGATATGAGAAACTGTTTGTTAATGTGCATTCCCACTGGAATTCATGATAAATCCTTGCTTGGCAGTGCGACTCATGGAATATGACAACTGGTTTGGGAGGTTACTTCCAGCCCACTGTCACATTATTTAGATCTTCACATCATATAAAGTACACCTCAGGATGGCTAGATACTACCCTCAGTAGGACACAAATCACTTAAGAGTCACCCACATCCAACAAGCAGCTCATGATGACTGTCTAAATGATTAATCCTTGACAGTTGGACTTGGATCATGACATGTCCTTGCTGTAGCACCCATAATGCAACTGTGGAGCATTCTATGCTTTTTTGTCAGTCACCCCATTGTGGCTCAGTAGGACACTGGTGGTTGGATGTACCTACCATCACCTAGAACTTCTGTTACCGATTCTTCAGCATCAATAACTGTTTAGATAAGAGGACACTGGGGAAAAAGTTTCAGAGAGAGAGCAAAAGCATGGAGTTATTTGGTGTAAACTCTTATATATGATCCAGTCTTCCTCCAGAACTTACTCATCCACTTCCTTAATGGTAAGGAAGCTAACCACCTCTTTATTGCTTACCTTAAACTGGACATAGCTTAGCAGCTTATATTATGTTTCAATCTTCTGCTGCCTCGGTTGGACATGGCCCATAGGGAAGGCCTATATGAAGGAGTGGGGCATCTCCTGCCTGGAAACAGCACTGCTGAAAGCTTCATTAGTGGAAAAAGCTGAAGTAATTGCATATGCTGCAAGCTCCAGACCTAGAACTTATTGTTGTAGTATAATGTCTTCTTTTTGGCTTTGGACCATTGGAGTAGAAGGGTGGTCCTAGGCCAACTGCCACTAGATCTTTGTCAGATCACAGTTGGTCCACCAAAGCCTGTCCTTACCTTAGGGAGATGTTACTCCATTCTGGAAGCAATTGCTTAGAGAACCACCAATTAATCATCATCCTGACCCCATTGCCAATATGATCGAGTTCCTTTCACCAGCAAGGATTAGGTCTGGAATCTCATGACCCCAGACAAAGGATACAGGTAAATAAAGATGCACTTCTGAGCAATGAATGGTGCACTACTGTTGAAGTGTTGCTTTTAATTGCTTCTCCAATGTGCTAACCAAGCACTTCATATTGCTTCTCTCTTAAACCAACCAAAGTTGGTTAAGCAGGCAATGGCATAGACTGTTGCTCCCTTTGGCATTCCAAATCATTCGGACCCACAATCTCTTCACGATGACTTCATCCTTGTCTCCTCGCACCTTCGCACTCACATGCAAAGCATCTAATGGGCAAGCTGGCCAGCCAACCAAACAGAACTGTTGATTGCCTCACCATATCAATGATCTGGCAAAATAGCTATCTCAAAAGAACATGAAACATTTAATGTTTCTTGTTCTTTATTTCAGTAAAAATTGGACGTATGAACCAGAACAATTTATACAGAAGCTAGACAGAAGTAATATAAAGCCAAATTTTGTCTCATTGCTTACAAACACATTTACTGACGTACTGAACTAAAGGAAAAAAAATTCTTGCTTCGTATTAAAATATAAAAAAGAACGTAATTACAGGGCCACTTCGCTACACCCATTTGGGATTTTCCCCCCTTTTTAGCTACATGACACTAAGCTTTTGATTCCAGTCTCATCAGACAAGAGTTCTCTAATACTATAAAATTTCCAATGAAAGAAACGTAACTAGTACATAATATATAACTAACTGCTGGGTGAGCAGCCCTTCATTTGCTATACAACAAGGAAATTCTAGACAGTGCTCTGGAATCAGATGCTTTAAATAGAACAAGCTATCTCCCACTGGAGCTATCAGACAAGCATATTCATCCACCTTTGCCTCTTAGTTACCTTGTTGCAAAAGCCTGTGGCTTGAAAAGCATCAGATGTGATAACTCAAGCTCAACTTCTGAATGACTTGGTGGCAGCAAACACATGAAGCCAGATAAGGATACTATGTTAGCTTAGTAACTCGGCCAGTGTCACTGCTTTTATATGGGGAAGCCATCACGAGGTTTGCTGTTCAACTCTTTTGAGTTGAGAGGGGGGTTAGCGCTATAACTCAGTTGCATGACGTTGTGAAGCTCATCCTCCCATGAATTTGGTACCTGCAGAGATAAAAATAAAATTAGGTGGTCTTGATTTGCATGATGTTGTTATCTTGATAGTGACAAAAGAGAGGAAAGGGATGAAACTAGGGCATTATTTGGCATTGTAAGTTTGACATTGATATAAAAATCTTCTTGGCCCTATATTGTGATGTTTTAAATCATCATTATGCCAGTTTTACTTCATTCTGGTCTAAAGACAATATCAACCTTTCCCTCAAGAAAATGTAGAGCCTAGCAGAGATCAAGTTTAAATGGAAATTTTTCACAATAGCTATCAAAATGGAAATGTGTGAAAAGTTTTTAATTTAAACTCTTTTTTCTTACTTGGTTGTAAGGCAGAATCCCAACAAGGAGATCAAACATTGGCAGTTGTACTCTAGAAGTTAGATAGCATGTGAAGGAAATCTCTGGCTTAAAAGATAATAACAATATTAAAGCATCTTTAATGCCCTTGTATAGTTACAATTACTTGTGACAATTTGTAACTTGTAGATAAAATGGATGATATACTAGCCTAAATTACGGAAAGCTGTTTATGCTTCCAATTTTCTCTTCCTCAATAATTAAGTTTTATCCGAATTATTTGAACCAATATTATGTTTTGAAGGTTAGGTTTAAAAACAGTAGCAAAGAAATTGCTACTTGAAACTTCCTTAAGATAAAGAAACCAAGTTAAAAGATAAACCTAACAAGGAAGTCTTCCTTAAGAAAAGGAAATTCTTTGACAGGACATGCATCAAATTTTCGAGCTAGACATAGAGAATGTACTGATAGAACACTCTCAACATAATTAAAAGCAGAGGTGCATAGAAAGTACAAAATAAATCTCTGATTTCACCATATGCTGGTGTTCACAATGGAAAATATGATCCCTTTGACTGCTGTTCAAGATCAGGAGCTTGAATTGGGAATTGGATCAAGTCTGGATTTAATCATGGGAGGAAAAAAAAAAAAAATGGTTGTCCTTGTACAAGTCATATGTTGCAGGCAATCAAAAGAAATTTAAGTAAAAAGTTTCTTTTCCTTCCAATTACTGGATATAGTTGCAATTTTTTGACATGTTTAACATCTGCAGCTGGTGTCAGTTGAATCAACATAAAAAAAACATGCTGGCTAGTGGCCAGAGGTGATACATATAATTTGAACTGAAACCAATAATTAATCTTCCAGGTTATCATATACTAATTGTAAATAGCTCAGCTTAATGATAGTTTCAGTTCCACCTATTGGTTCTTTGGTGAATGAAGAGAAGACACAGGACAAAAATATTTATATTCTGAAGCTTCTCTTTCTAACTGAAATCATCAGTGTTGTAAAAAAATATCCTTTTGCTTTCCCAACTTTAACCATTTTCCACATATTTAGATTTTGGAAAATGACCTCCTTCTGTATGCTTGTATGCATGGAATTTTCTAATCCAAACATGATCAAAATCATTTACTTTCAAGATGCATGAAATATGATGCCATATCATTTTTTTTTCATATATAAGGTGGACTAATAGTCTTGCCAAGAAGGACAACCTGAGGTGCAGGCTCTTTGAATCCATTCATGCCAGTCAATTGAGCATTCATTGTCCTCCTAATTGCATCTGAAGGGCTTCCCATGCCAGAGATCGCAGACTGAACCAAACCTTGTTGATATGGATGCAACTGAGGATGAATCATGTCCGGTGGCAAACCAAACATAGATGAAGAACCACCACAGGACTGAAAAATCTGTAATGCAAAACAAAAGACTGCATTAACCAATTACACCACTATAACTTTTAAGATAACAGCCACCAAAGAAGCCACATCTATCTTTTAACTTAATAAATAAACCATTGTATTTTGTATGCCGAGTCTTTTCAACATTTGATCCTAGAGACATCCTTTCAAATGAGTGCTGATCAAATATTATTACTAAAGGAGACATTGCACATACATCTTTTGAAAGAAGCCCTTCCATGTTGAAGTCCAGTCGTGGATTCACAGTTGCAAGTTTCATAGATAGAAACTGGGAGGAAGACAAGATATATGATTAGATACAACACTCAACAAGTGAATTCATTCTAAATGATCGGAAATATATGATATTGAACAAGATATGGATGCAAGGTTTCATGTTCACTTGATTCAAAAAATAAGTATCTTCGATGTCCAAAAACAAAATGGTTATAAAGGAACATACCTCAACTTGCCGTTGTAATGATTGAACATAGTTTATGATCTCATCCAGCATGACTGCTTTTCCTGTGACCTGCAGTTCAACATTCCATAATAAGAATGCAAAATTGAACTTTGAGGATGAACAGCACCAAAACTATTCTTTAAACATACTTTGCTGCAGCCCGGCACAAGGTCTTGAAGATACTTCATCCTTTCACTTATTTTTTCCCTTCTTACCTGCAACAAATATCAGTCCACTCAAACCAAATGAGCTTCTTCTATGGAATACAAGCCACAAGAAAACTTTCACAGCTGTATCATTGGAACCTTACTCTTTCTGCAAGACTGTGGCTATTGGTTGCCTGACCGCGCCGTGCTCTCACGTGAATATAATCTTCCTTTGGCCCTTCTGTGCTATCTTTGACCTGCTTTCCACTAGGCTTTGAGCTGTTCTGCTCAACTTTCTGTTCAGTTTCAGTGTCATCCTTTGTATTTTCTATTGATAATTGTGGCCCTCTTTGTACTTGGTCCAATTCCATACCCTACCAACAAAAAAATCCACTCAGAAATTTTTGCTATAGTTCAATGCAGAATAGAAGGAAAAGAAAGTAGTCTCAGAAGAACTTATCTAAAGAAAAAGTGCTATAAGCTACCTGATGGGTTCTTTTTCTCTTCTTTGCACCAAGATCACTAGGAGAAGAATTCCCAGCTGTGTTGCCCAATTCAGGAGATTTTTCTTGATCGTCTTCAGTAAAATTGGCCTCCCTTGACTCGTTGCTTGAGCCCCCAACTAGGGAGCCCCCCTTGTCTCTTTGGTTCTGCAACGGATTTCCACTCATGGAACCATGATCAATTGGCACAGTGATATCCTTGGGAACTTCAGTCATACTTAATTCACTCCTCTGAACCTGAGGTCCCGTTACACCTCTTGAAGCATTAGAATGTGGTGTTAAAGATTCAGATAGGCTGAGAGGGTTCGTCATGCCACTAAAATTGCCACCATTGAAGCACGAAAACCTCGCAGCCCTCTCAATGAAAGCAGAGTCAGCAGGAAAAAGAGAGAGGCTTGGGGGTAGAATTCCAGGGATGGCTGGCAACAACATTCCTCTAGAAGACATTGCAACTGGTTTTCCAATTGTTATGCTACTGGAGGGACTGATGGTGGTCTGAATGTTATTAAAAGTCAAGTTCTGCGGATTGGCAGGGTGGCTCCAGAGGCCAGGACCAAAGGAGTCCGCCACAGTAACTGAAGGACATGAGGAGGAAATCTTTGAAACGCCTTCACACATGGCAATGGGAGGGTTGGCAGGAACAGCACCCATTGAAGGTGTGCCGAATTGCCAGTCAGCAGAGACACCAGAAGTCTGGTGGTTCAAATGATCCCCACTCCTCTTCTCCATCCCAAACCTATCATTTCCATTCATTTCCATCTCTCTATCTCTTCCCTTGACAGCAAAATCTTAAAGGAAGATATCAGAATGGGAGCTCTTCTTTTGATGTAGAAGAAGAGAATTCAAACTTGATCTCCTTTTCAAGTTTGATATCGGTGATCCAGAACAATGTCAATCCAACGACAGACAACCAAATCAGTGGCATAAAGATTTGACACCAATGACATAGAACAAGACCATCCAAATGGAACCAAAGAGAAAAGCAGTCAATGGGAACAAGCAACTTCTTAAATAGCTGGGCACGGACTTCAGAGATAATATAACTTCTGAAATTAAGAAAAAGAAAGAAAGCAATAACAAGGGTCAGCTAATCTATAAAGAATAATTCCATGAAACCTGATAGAACAGCAGACATGAATAAAGAGGTCAAGAGCATAAAACCTCTTCCAAAAGCCAGTTCACCGAACCACCAATCTCAGAAGAGAATCCTCAAAAGTCACACAGCTCCCAGCTCATATCAGAAGCCATTGATTCCAGATACCAACAGCTTTACTGATCACAGGATCAAAAATAATCAGAAAAAAGAAGCTTATTTATGATAAAAAGCTAGCAATACTAATTCAAGATCGCATATCACTAGCGACATTAATCGCGTAAGCTTTGATAAATAACTTCAGAGATCATCCGTCAAGGGAGGGATTGGTTTGTGAATGCCAAAAGATTTCTAATAGCACAGGTGGGCAAGCACCAGAAAAGGCCAGGAATTGGTCAGAGAAGGCTTCAGAGGACAAGCAACCCAGTGGCAAGGGAGGGTTGAAAAGACAAGGCAATCAGGGAATCCCCTCTGCTCTCAGCAACCTGAGAAGAAGCAAGGGTGCCTTGGTTTCAGAGAGGAGCAGAGCAGCCCAGTCCAAAGGTTTCAAAGCCAAAGCCTTCCACCCACTGTCTTCCCTTCTCCACACTCAAAGCTCTAAAGCCAACACAAGGCCACACCCAGACCACACAGTGGAAAAAGGAAGGAAAGCAACTTGAGATTCCTCCTTCCTCAACTCTGCTCTCCACTGAAGCCTTTTCCCTTCGAAACAATTGGGAAAATGTTATCTTTCTCCTCCTGCTTGGGTTCTGCTTTTCTTCTCTCTTCTGCTCAGAGACCTCCTCAGGCCTACGTCTAAAAGAAGAGAGAGGGGTACATCAGTAGATGGAAAAGAGACTTAGAGGAGCTCTGTGTGAGAGAGTTTGCAGCATTTATACCTCAGGAGTCAGGACTGCATGAGAGAGAGAGAGAGAGAGAGAGAGAGAGAGAGAGAGAGAGACAATTGAATGATTAGCTCCGCCCTATGCTATGTGAGATTGAGAAAGAAATGGTAGGAAAGAAAACAACGCATTGCCCCCTCCCTCTTACCACCATTTACATATTCCGAAGGATAATTTTTATCACATTTTTTTACAGTTAACTTGATTGTTTAATCTATGTTAGCTGTATTAACTTTTGTTTTAACTTTGTTTTTTATTATTTTACTTGATCCAGCAGTAGCACCCGGACATAGCAAGCGCCAGCCCTCCGTCTCATTCCATCTTCCAACGAGCTCAGTTATTGTAACTCGCGGAGAACTGTAGCTGATATGCTCCAGCCCATTATCAACTTGAAACAATAATTTTTTTTAAGCGGCATCTACTTACAATAATGCTGAAATCTCATTGTGACAACGTTCTGGAATTCTTAAGATTTATCATCGCATCTGAAAAAATCGATCATTCTTCGTCTAGGCTAATGTTTCATTCCATATATAAAAAAGTCTAGAATAACTATTATTATCACCAACAGTAATAGCGATAAAAATGATGAAGCCCTAAAAGAGCAAGCTTGTATTCGGATCAGAACTTTTATACATTACAAGATAATGGAAGGCAAATAGGAGTGCCCTGATTAAAAAAGAGAATGAATTATTCCGAAACTTATTAGGAGTAGAAAAGAAAAAAAAAAAAGGAAAAAAAAGAAAAAATCCTTTTTCTTCGAACAAAACCTTTCTCGTAAATGATCTTAGGATTAGATATTGAAGTTGTTCAAACTGTGATTTTGTACTTCATTATAATGAAACAGGCTACTTTCTATAAGTGGATGATGGTTAGAGAGATGTATGCATTTGTACGGCCTGTTGTTTTGTTGTTTATGTACGGTCAATAACTTTGGTATAATTTTATGGTCATGTATTGCTTAGCTGGATGCCAAGTGAAGGTCGACGTTGGGTGAGATTTAGTTTTGTTAGCAATGAATAATAATTATAAAATTCTCATTTATGATTAGAGGATGGTGTGCGAAGTTTATTCTTGGAAAATAATCTCTTGGAAAATAATCTCGAGAGGAAATTAAAGGGCGAGAGTTGGTCTCGGTCAAGATTCGGAAGATCCAAAGGATATCTCGGGAGATTTTGGCCGTGTCGGAGCGAGTACAAACGAGACGGTGTAGAGATTTTGGTGAGATTTGGGGGACCGGCGAGTGAGTTGCTACACCGAAAGCATCGGCGCGGAGTCCCATGGAGTGGCCCAGTGATCGGACGGCTGTGGTTGGGTGGACCCTCAGATCCACCGACCGCCCTGCTTTGCTTTCTTTGGGGGTTTCGGTGGACCACCGAACCGCGGGAGGACATCGGTGATCGGGACGCCGTAACCGTTCGTTTTGGAACGAAAGGACGGTTGGTCCTTCCATCATCAGGGAGAAAGCTCCGGTGTCAACTCGTGGATCCGGTTCGTCCATTTTGACGATCGAACGGCTGGAAATCGATGTCGATGCGAGAAATTTGATAATAAATTGCCATGAATGAGGCTGTTAATTGTCATCCCACCGACCACGAGCACCCTCTGAAAGGAAAGGTCAAAAGTTATCCTTTTGAACTTAATTTAAATATATTTATAATTAAACAAAAGATATAATTCTCACAGCTAATAATAAAAAAAAAAAAGAAAAAAAAAAGTTTGGCTGGCTAGAAATTTACAAATTTTTTTTTAAAAAAAATACATATTATTTACGTTATATGACAGTAATTGTAATAAAATAATAATTAGAAAATAGCCATTACTTGATTCTTTATTGCTAGTGTACATAGCTGTTATTTTTAATCTTGGATTGGAATCAAAGAAGGTTTGATTAGAGTTAACTGATATGGATCCATCTAAGTTGAAATTAGAACGCACTACGGAGCACATCAGGAGGTAGAATCTGGTCTATTTGATCCGATGCTTGTTGATCAAAATTTAGATTCTAATATCTAATTCGACCATAAGAAAAATCAGTTATAATTCATTAAAAATGAAGGAATTGTGATTCTGTGCTGAGTTATGAAAAGTAGTTAAAGAGGACAACAGCACAATAGCAAAACTCTCAGAAAATTAGAAAGCAAGCTCGGACTGTCAGGCAAACTCAAGAAAGGCATTGGCTTTAAGCTTTGAAAGTTTGACACACTAGATCTAATCAATAGTGAAAATTGACTGATGTAACAATGATCAGACTTAAACCAATCTGCTACAATTATGTCCAATTAGACTAATCCAACCATTATATATTGATTACATCCTGGCTATGCTTGTGATCAATTTGTCACTCAGTGAGAGCTAGTCCGGTCTGATTGCGGTCCAACCGATGTATGCTAGGTCTAAAACTACTTGTCATTGATTAAGCCAAATGCATGTGGTTGGATTAGGGTTAGGCAATGGCTCACCATCAGCAGAGACAAAGTCCAGGTCCAGCATTTATTGTACCCTCTTTCCAATTGTTTCAATGCTGCCACATCAATTCTCTGTGGAGGAGTTTACATGGCGCATTAGTTGAACCTTGGGATCCTGGAATCATGCAAGCTCTATAGCACCATAAATTGATTTGTTTAAATATGTTAATCATTTGATCATGGGCTTTAAGTTAAATCTTTCCAACTATTTTTACTTATTAAAGTTTCTTTCAGGTTGTTTTTCAACTCCTCTTCTCAGCAAACAACACTGTGCCACCTAAAACTACGAGGTGATATAAGGCCTATTAATGCATAGCTAGCATGCATCTTTTTTGATGATTATGACAAGATATTTCACGGAAAACGATGTTTATGAGGTTTAAGAGTTAATAGATAGAGAAAATTGTTACTGTTTGTAAGTTTGTAATATATATCTAATGCTGCAACCTGACTTGCAGTAGATTTTCAGGTAGACTCAAAACTCACTCATGAACAGCTCTTTCATGTCTACTCTAAACTTTTGGTAAAATATTTTAGTCTAGAATGAACAAATAAAACAAAAGGTCTTGTTCGTTCGCAACAAAATATTTCTTTGTGCCCTGGTAATACGCTTTGATAATTTTTTTTTGGTGGACATCCAAGTCTATGATCCATGCTATTCATCATGATCTAAGGCATGCAAACCCTTCCAATAGTAAAGTAGAATTTCCTGGAGACTTCTTCTTCATGGGTCAAGTGATTAAAAAGCAGATGGTTTCTCCATAATAACATAAATATTTGGTTTGGGTATATGGTTGGAAAGAATCCATGCTAAGCTATTGGTCTGCATGTGTCTCAAATTTCGGTTAATTAACAAAGTGGTTCATTTACTTGGAGAACACATTTTGCATTTTCACACTAGACATTTCTTACATCTTAAAAATAATAAAATATTATAATTACTATTATTTTTAAAACAAAAAACTATTACAGATAAATTATTCAAGTCCAAATACCAGGATTTCAACTTGCAACCTCCAGGAAGGCACAGAGAGAAAGAGAGAGAGAGAGAGAGAGAGAGAGAGAGAGAGAGAGAGAATAGGGACTTGAGCCACTTAAAACCAAACATTAGAATAATCAGGTCTCTCCTCCACCTCTTTACTAAATCAATCTCAATTAGGCCCTTATACCTTATTAAAATGAAACAAATAGGAGGAAGAATGATTTGTGTTGATTGAGTGGGTTTCACTAGACATTTGTTCAGAATCTTTTCTTCCCTCTCCCCTTGCTTTCCTTTGCAACTGTGAAAGTCCTTTATAACATCCAAAAACGCCCCCTGCTTCTCCAAAGGAAGTGTGGGATTCCAAATTCCCACGTAGAAGACAATGGAGCACAACCTGCTTTAAAAGTTACAAAAAGAATGGCAGATTCCTCGGCAACCCCTTTTAGCTATTTAGATTATTTGAGCCATTTTCCATGCCCCAATTGGCTCCTTCCATGTGTCCCTTGTGTTTGTTAACCCACGGGCCTTTCTGTATGGTGGGGGCCTACATGTCCAAAAGATGGCAATGGTTATCATGTCATAAAGAATTTGATAGCCAAAGTAACAATGACTAAACAATGGTTTAGACTGCTTGAGCTTGGTTGGCATGGCACTTCTTTTGTGAAAGTAACAACTAAACTAGCTACTTATCTAAAGCAACTAACATTGGGAGGTGGGGAGGTGAGATAACTCTCAAGCCTGCATACTTATTAGTTTTCCGTTTAAGATTAAAACTACTGGGGAGGGGACCTCTTTGTCTCTCATTCACTTGAGTACTTTTGTAAAATGATATCTACATGCATATAAACATGTGTACATTTTTAACTGATCTTTGGAAAGTAAAATTCATAAGCTCCTTCAAAATATAACTGTATCAAATTCAATGTCCGAAAGACTCCACTTGTTTAATCTAAAAGCGAAGTCATTTATCATTTAGGCCAATGAGCTGAGGTTCAGAACTACAAGTTTTCTATGGTTCTCACTGTTGAGCCAAAAACTTCAATTGGTGATCATAGAGTTGGATTGACCTATCCAGATCCTAAGAACAAACAATTGATCAGAAAATTAACCCTGTTGCCAATGTAGACTTGTTCTTTTTGATCCTTTGTGCATGCATTGAAGATAAGTTTAGAGTTTGGAACCGTGTTAATGGTATTCCATTATCTCTCTCCACAACTAAATTAAAAATAAAGTCAGTCATTGCTCCAATAGAATCAGACTTGATATGTTTAGACACAATAACAATCAGAGTATAAGAACTGACATCTTAGACTAAAACCTTTTCTTTTCTCTTCAAAAAAAAAAAAAAACTGCTAGGCTAAATCTTGATTCAAAAAGAGACTTGCATGGATGCCAAGTTATTTGATCAGGTGTTGGCTAGGATTCTTAACCCAAAGCTGGGCAAAGTTAAATTCATATTAATTCAGAGTCCCACCCAACCAAATCCATTCTTGGTCCAAGACATGATCAAGCTGACCACAGGACATGAAGTGAGATACCTAACAGCTTATAAGGAGTCTTTAACTGACCATCCATGGATTGCAATCTGTTCCTATGAAGGGAGAAACTTTGGACATATTTTGGATATAAATGGTTCTCAGAACAGCCCAGCATCATTCATGATTCACTCTTTATACAGCATTAGTTAGTTACATATATGAGTTTAATCTATCTTTTTTTTTCTTTTTTTCTTTTTTTTTGATGATAAAAATAGTATACACTAAGGGTGCTTAGTTTTAAAATTAATATTTATGAGTAAAGCTCTGTACCATTTGCATGTCATGTTGAAGGAGAGTACTGGTGCAGTCCACTGTATCAATGATTCATGATAATATGGTGATATAAATAACCAATTCTTTTTTGCCACATGACACACCAGCTGTACGATTTCTTTAAATTTTTAATATGACGAGGACTGGTAACATTTTTCAACATTGTGACAAATGTTACAGAAAAATCCAAACACTATGCATTTAGATGGTTTAAATATTACTCCCAATGTGGATTGGGATATTATACTCCTCTATGTTGATGAAGGTCCACTAGTAAATGATTGGCATTGAGCTAAGCAATGGTACCAGTTTCACGGGTACATGTTAGCATATTATATCATCATGCATCCGAATTGTGATGATGTTTAAGTGAAAGGATTTTGACTGGAATACTATTAGATCTCATTCCCACTTGGCATCTGGTCTCAAGATTTTGTTTTGCAAGCTCTGACAACATTAATACACAAGATGATCAAGAGGGGCTCAATCAAGAGGGGCTCAATTATCTCCCATGCTACACAAGGACTGATTTCTTGAACAATTTAGCAAGTACAGGGTTGTTTTTTCTCATTGCATTTGGATCTGAAAAGCCGCTTGAATTGCTCTACAAGACATCCAACAAATCTAATTTTGAAAGTTGCTGCAAGGTAGAAACAGTGAAAGGAGTTTGTCAAATTAACTTAGTCTCGACCAACAAAAATTTGAACAGCTAGCATAGTTAGCCTTCATTCATTACAAGTAGGTTTGCAACTAGGGTTGGATTTACTTAAACTTCGAGTCTGCAGTCGCCTACTAGATCTAAGGTTAGACTACTTTTAAAAGCAGCAGTGGGAATGCCACTAGCTATTTGATAGAAATGATGGAAGAATTATTCACATATATATAGCCTCTTCCCATTTGTTGAGAAGTGCAACCACTATACTTGGAATACTATAAAGTTGTTTGCCAATGGCAGGCTTTGGTTTGAACAAAAATCCATGCAGTTTTGGATTAAGGCAAACTTTAAATAAAGAGATTTGGCATCAATCCTGACCTGAATTACCATAGGAGGTCTCCCAACTTAGATGCAAAAAGTATTTGATTATAGGACTTCCAATAAAACCCAACCTAAACCTGATCCAAATTACTCTAGAAACTCAAAATCAGAATCTTGATACAATCTAGATCTGCCCATCATGCTCTGAAATAAACCAATCTGACTGTGATTGAGTTTGGTCTGAAAATTTTCCAAGCTAGATTGGATCCTCTTTTTTCTTTCAGAAAATAAATCAGTCTGGGTTCAAATTCAAGTTGCTGAGTTAATTGAGTCTGGATCCTGCCTATTCACTGGAGAGGTCCAGTTCGGTCACCTGCTATTCTTGTATCATGAATGGCAGGTGATGTGGAACTGAATCTCTCCAATTCAACAATGAATAGGAGTGGATCCTGACTCTAGCTTGTAATCTTTCCCTTGTATGACAGAGATCAAATTGTACCTGTTTTCAAAGGAATGACATCAAGAGACAAGTGGGCTGGAAGCTTGGTTAATTCACCAAAAAATCATGGTGTGGTATGCCATGACAGTTCATTGCTGCCATAATACTGCCATTCTGGATGAGGACAGCCAAGAAGTGGATTTTTTTCATCAGACCTAATCATCAAAACAATAGTTACCTCAAGATCTGCCCATCATAGAAGTGGACTTCAAGTCAAATTACATCAATGGTGTTACAAATAATAATATTAGGTTTATCATGCTTCAATACACAATCTCAGATTGAGGTTACCAATTGGGTCTCTTGTAAGAACTAATAAGAGCTAAAAATTCATCTTGGACCTGCCATGCTGAAGTTACAATCTCAGCGTAAGGTTAGCAATTAGGTCCGCTATAAGAACTAAAAGTTCCACATCTGCTATAACAAAATAGGGTTTCATCCAAAAAGGCTAGGCAAAAGGTATTATTTGAACTCTTTGATCCAGTATAAATATATAAGATCTATCCATTATACAGCTAATGTAAGACTAAACACATGCTAGCCGAAAGATATTATTCGGTCTCTTTGATCCTATATAAACACTCAGGTTATATGCATTGCATAGCTGATGTGAGACTAAACACATGCCAGTTGATGTGTTGGCCTTTTTGGATGAGGCCTGTATTGTTATGCATAAAATATACTAATGGGTTACATGTAAAATCATTAGACAAAACCAACAGCAAGCATGTTAATTTTGTTTTAAAGTTGAAGAATCACTGATTATGATGGTTAATAAACTTTTTTAAACATCAATGATAACCTCCTCACCTTAATTTTCTATATAAAACATCTAAATCTGATATAGAGCTTTCCAAGAGCAAAGGCATATTAATAGTCTCTTTCTTGCGAGGAATTCTTCTATGAATTTACATCAGAAAAAGGATTCCCCACATCAGTGGTGATGAAGGGATAAGGAAGATGTCGCCAACACCAGGGAGTAGGAGGTATCTCGGTGGATTCATTTTAAGGAAGGCCACCATCAAACTTTTCTTGAAAAGATTGGCCCTCCCTATAAAAGGGAAGAGAGCACATCTTATCTTTGTGCACATTTTCCACACCACCTCATCTCAAAGAGAAGTTAGTTGGGTCCATCTAAGATGCCATGCTCCAAAAGGGTCTGTGGAAATGGCAATGGACAGATGTTGCATCACTGGCTAATCTCCTTTAGCCAAGCTTGGCAAACTTATGGCTGCTTTCATTTCCAATTTCGACCAACCAAGCTAATCCATCACTGATAAATACTCGAAGAGCATCCTTTAGCGATGCTCGAAACCATATTGCCATGTGCTACAAATGATTGGTGAATGCACTCCAGCCACATCTCTTGCACTGAGCTTTGCATTGCCAGGAGATCGAACCATGAAGCTTTCACCATCCAATTCAAGATGGCTGTCCAAGAGATGACATGGTCTAGTAATGTTGCTGCTTATCTTGTTCACTTTCATGGATTGAGATTTGAAAGGGCTATTAGAGTTTAGAAGGTGGAACGAACTTGTGAACGCCTAGCATCTTTATTGCGGCTGAAAAGACTTGAGGCAGGCTTGAAGGATGGAATAGACTAATCTATCCAAGGACAGCTTGCCCACAACTTAACATGATTCAAGCCATGGCGTGAAGGAGTACAGAAACATTGTTGCTGGCAGCTGGCACTTTCAGTCTAGTTCCTGAGGATTCTATCACGTGTACTAATTCAAACGAAGAATAACTTAACAACAGCTAGGTGAGCACTCATGCCATCAAACAAAAGTTTAGAATTGGCAGAAGCTATCGTTTGTTGAGTTGAATGGTCGTAATTATCAGCTTGTAGAACTAATAAAAACTGGGGAGTCTTGTCTTCAATTTTAGCCATTGGTCCGATGTGACAAATAACAACTGAGGTCGAACATATTCCTATGGTACGTAGTGGAATCCTTGTCATGAGACATCACTTCCATCTCTTTCCACCGCCCGCCCATTTGTTCAGTGTGACAATTGGGGATTGCATGGACTTGATGTCTTGGGGATAGAATCCAACTCATTCGCTCAGAAAATCGAAGCTGTCGTTCCTATCTGATCTTTTGTGAGTACACGGTGGAAGCAGCATAAAAAGCATTGGACACGGGCTGATTAGAGACTGGGGCTATGTTGTCGCCATAAAAGGATTTGACATCATCGAATCGAAAGGTAGAGTGGATAGCAGCTTAGGATTGGATGCATCAATTATTCAATGCTCTTCCAACCAGGAACTAGCAGCAAAGAGAATCTACCAAGTTCCAAGGATGTGTAAGCAAATATGATTGGAAAAAATTCTCTAAGGTTTTACAAACTATTTGGAGCAAAACAAACACAAAGTCGTATGCTTGTTAATCTCTGATTTACACGTTGAGGTGCATTAAAGTGGCTCGCAAGAAATCCTATCGTTAAACTTTAGTGGGAGGTTAATTTTTATTAACAGTGTCTCACAGACCAAGTTTTGTGATCTCCATCATTTTCTCAGAAAAAAAAAAAAAGACGACCAGCAAGTTTCGGTTGGCCTGACCTGGTAACCGAGCCCAGATGCTATTGATCAGAGTAATCAGAAATTAAATTTCAATGTTTTACATCTCCATTCTCAATTTTTTTTTTTTTTTTTAATGTTAGTTTCGGTCTATTATTTTTGTTTTATTTGGTATCCAGGTCTTGATCCAAAGAACTGCAAACCCCATAAATAGGTGGGTGAATCCAGCTCCGAATCCTGTAACTATAGACAATTAAATGTCACTGGGCTAGATTTCATAACACTAGGATTAAATTCTTCACGTATTTTTCTATAAAAAAAAGAATTTTAATGCAAGAAATGAGATATATATATATATATATACATATCTAAATCTGATGCAAGAATGTAATACTTCATACCCAACGGACAACACTACTATAATTAATTCTTTAATGCAAGAAATGAGGTCGATGTTTAATTAGGTCAGTTCTACTAGACGTCAACGAACAATATAAGTGGCCTCACTAATTGACTGTTCGTATTTATGTCCAATTAAACCCCACCATCAGCACGGATAAAAAAAATCAAAATCCCTGTCATGGTATGTTGCGTTGATATAAAGCTTGTAATGAGAATTCTAGCCTTGGATCGGATCCTAAGCTTCCTCATTTCTTATTTCACCTTTTGGGTCACGACTATAGTTACCATGGGGACATGATAACACTTTTGATAGGGACTGGATTAGGCCAACCCAATCAGAAAATATTGTTTTGTGACCATTGGAAGATAATTTTAAGCTCAAGCGTTGGACGCACGAAAAATTACATAAAAAAAATCATGAATATCAATGCAAAGAAATAAGAAATAATTTCTGACGTGGACAATGGTGGATGACAACATGCTATTACGCGCCTGACCATCTGAAAATAATTAAGATCAAAAACTAAAACTAAACCTGGAAAGCTTATTAGAAAATTTTGGTAATATGATCAGATCAAAGTCACATAATTAATTTCATGTCACAAGGTCCAGACATATTGATTTTATTTATAGAACATGATATGCATGCCATCATGTAGAAATTTTGTTTGCATACTAATCTCAACTTGTTACAATTATCCTTCATTGGATTTTGATAAATATCATTAAAGTTTTATAATTTTACAAATATAGTTGAATGATTAAATTAATCCTTCCACTATCACAAGTTTGTTGTGGGATGAAACCAATTATGTTATAAAAATACTTTGTGAAAGGTATACAAGAAGATAAAAAGGCAGATGTGAGAAATGTCATATGTACGCAATCTTATATCTTAAAGAGATCAATTACAAAATAATAATAAATTAGTTCTTAATTACAAAATAATAATAATAATAATATTATTATTATTATTATTATTATTATTTTAAAAAAAACTCCGAGCTGCTAGCATTTTGAAGATTGAACCTGATATATATGCAATCTTATAACTTAAAAGAGCAACCTTATTATTGCATCTAAACCCACCCTCAATTACCAAAAACAATAATTCTCAAAATCTAAGTTCTTAACAATCTAAAAATTGAATCTAATAATTAAAATGCAAATGCAAAAAGTAAGCAAATTTAGTTTATTATATTTGGGTATACATCTTACAAGATCCCACCTGAATCCAACTTGCTGGCACCTCAAGCATCTCTATTCTAACATAACCAATCAATTGAAACCACCATAAATCGTTCGCATGGATGTATGTAGCCAGACACCTAGAGGGATCAAAATCCCTTACACTCAAAATACTTAAAATCCAAGTTTTTTTTCCAAAAGAATAACCAAGGCCAAAGTACTTGAGAGATAACAGTACTCGAAGACTTAAACCGTCTAAACGCTTGCTTCCTAGCACGAGATGTGACCAGTAAGCTGCCACACAATGCACACCCATATTGAAGCATCTTACCTATTGCCTGTTCTGCAGTATTCATGGAGCAGTGATAACATTTTGCCACTCTCATAAGTCAGTTGTTAATGCAGTGTTATCATCAAACATTATTGTATAACATGTCATGGATTACATGGGATGTAATTAAGATAACTTTACTGAGCATGACTAAATATATTAGATTCAAGGCAAGATTAAATCAACTGTAATTTGCTCAGGCCTATTAGACCTCAAGCACAAAATATGACTAGTTTTCACTTGCACAAAATAAGAGAGAGAGAGAGAGAGAGAGAGAGGAATTAGAATAAACCTATATATGGAATGGTAAAAAAGAAAAGAGCAGGTCTCATTTTATTATTTAAATTATTCATTTTTAATGATGATACATTGATCCAAAGCCTGCAAATCATATGATTTTTAATGTTTAAAGAATTTAGGCTCAAATCATTAATACTAGAACCTTGGATGTATATGTAGAAAATCTATATATGTATAAAATCTATATATGTATACAGATACATTTGCATGGCAGATTTGCCCAGGACATCACCTTGTTTCCCTTGCTGCAACCTTGTTGCTTGGACCTACTGATAAATTGACAAATAAAACTAGAGAACAAAACATTGAGAAGATTAAATCTGAAGAGAACCAAATAACCAAATCGCAAAATAGCCTAGTTATTATCTTAATTATTTTTTGTTATTCATGAAATCAGATCGATGGAGAACTAGGTTAAGGTCCAAGAGGTACAACCATTGGCATAAGCCAATACCTAAACCACTGTCATTTGTCATAAACCAAATCCTCTCCCACCATGCATATTTTCAACTGACTTAAACTCAGTGGATGGCCACATAGGGGCCCCAACACATCAAGTAATCATGCAAAAGATGCATTTCAAAGGCAGTGCAATTACTTGAATTCCTGCAAATATCCATTTCACGTGTACATAACAAACATGCCCCAAGTATATCAGTTCAACAGCAGGATTGGTAACCATGCCAAAAGCAAGAGCGGTTCACCATTTATATCCTCTAAAACAAAGGTAACATGTAGCAGCACTCATTGACTGAGCAACTTGGAATCACAAGCTACAATCTTCACTCTCCCAACTTGTTCCTGAGATTCCTCATTCTTGAATATTGCATCTTGTAAAATGAAGGTCCACACATTGTCACAGAACCTGTAGGTGTGCAGGTGTCCCTGTAGAAAATATTAGAAATACAATGAAGTGGCTCAGACATCAGATCCCAAGCAGCATCAGAACCAGGGAATATGAAACAATGGTAACGCCAAAAATCATATGCAGGCGGACACAATCAAACATAAATTTCAAAACTAATGGATATAATATTCTTAAAGGTTGCTCATGCATGGACATTTGGGATGATAAATATAGAAGCAACATAATTGCCTCAGCTTCAATATTTTTCTCATCTTTCTTTCTTTCTTTTCTTTTTTTTTTCTTTTTTTTCTTTTGAAACGCCAGCAACCATACAGCCCCAATATGCATGAACCAGACAGACCTATGGTATATATTTGGCAACTTTTAAACTAAACAGATCCTAGGATCTTGCACAATAACAAAGAGAGAATTTGTCTGTCAGGCAGTCCACAATAGACCAAAAATGTGCAAGAATCATAAGCAGACTTGAACCAAATTCACTAACCCACATACAATAAACAATTTATCTGTAACTCTTAAATACCTACTATCAGTAATTGCAAGGTTGGCATTACCTAATAATTTTGCACATTACGGACAAAATCAACAGGCATGCTGTGCAAGATGTTCCCCTCCACAAGTGAGAACCATTAAACTGCAGATAGGATCAACTTCCAACTACTGTGGCTTGACCCTTCTAATAATCCCAAAATTTTGAACATATAAAGCTTGCATGAAGGGCATGCCTAGTTAGCAGGTACAACCTTTACCCTAGCAGATTCTCGATCAGGATCAAATAGAGGCAATGTCACTCACAGGGATTGAAGCAAATAGTTATGACAATCTACTGGAACCATCTTGAAAACTCCAACATTGTGCATGCTCTTGTTCAACATGTATTGCAAGTGAAAAATGCCATTTTCCCTCCAGAAAAAAAGAAAGAAAAGAAAAGAATGCAGAACCCCTCAGACAAAAATAGCATGAACTCAGTCATTAAACTATACCTCTGGTATGTCAAAGTTATAACAAAAAAGATAATCTTTGGCATCTACTGACAAGTTTTAGACATATACATCAACTTCAGTGAGGAAAGCAATTAGGCATTTATTCCAATTAAGCATAATGCATCCCCATATGGGAGGACTCACACTCCACATAAAGACCTAAAATCTAATAAAACTAGAGCAATTGCACTTATTATTGACTACTATGGGATTAAAACTCCTGTTTTCAGCAGTACTGATAAAATCAACTTCCTAAGCATGAGCAGAGATGAAATTATGAACAATTCTTCTATAAAACCAGTGCTTATTATTGATAACATAGATGGAGCCTAACTACATAAGCCAACCTTTATGTGATCAACATTGACTCGAATCATAATAAGATTGTACCTTAATTCCCATATACTTAGGCTCATCTTATTTCATAACATATATAATGACCCAATCTGAATATAGACCAAAATCTAAGTGAAGTCGCAGTATTTGCTCACCATTTGAATGGATGTGCAGAGAATTGAGCAAAACAATTGGCATGCCTGCTCAAACCTAGTTATATTTATTCATACTCAAGAAGATGTCAAATAACTAAACATATCAAACATATAGTCAAGTCTAGGTACGGAAAACTACACTGTTATCTTTCTAGTACTGCCATGGCCATTGATCACATAACCCATGTGCCATCTTCATTGGAGTTAAGTGAAGGAATGTATCTAGACAATCTGTAAGATGGGTCAACATATCAAAAACTACCAAACTCCTCGGCTTCCATGGAGAACATAAAATAATAGGAGAAGTGAGGTAATATCTAGCCTAGAATTAGGTTGATGCTTATTGTATGTCCAAGGTAGAAAACTGTCTGCAAGTTCTAAATCAGAACATGGAAAGGGGAGAAGAAAAAAAAGAAAAAGAAAACTTTTTCCTATCTATAAGGATCGGGCCAGCTCTTTATAGAAGCTTTCACAAACTTATCTTTTCTAAAAGCATTGCTACAAAAGTGACTGTCACTAGCAGCTCTGCCACATACTCTGTGGGCTCTCATATAGTCCTCATATGCAACAAGTGTTCTCTTCACCTAAGTGTATGCATCCTACTCCACATCAGGTAGGGCACATCCTTTTGAGGGCTTGTACAGTTCTTGTAGGCAACTAGCATTCTCCATATAAGCAAATATATCCTAAAGTGTATCTATACTACTCCACATCATGTAAGGCCCTTTAATTTCACTGACAAAGACAATGCAGAAAAATTTCATAAATCTAAGGGAAGCAATACTACAGAACATGAAGACCTCATAGATTCACCTATAAAATGATTACCTGAGCATTATGACTTGAAATGAACTTCCAACTCCCATTCTGATCTAAGCAATTTAATGTGACCAATTTATCTTTCAGTGTTGTAACTAACTCTGCCAGGAAATATTCATAGTGACTTTGAATGAATAACAATAAAGCAAAGCTTCCCACCTTATATGCAAGTGGTTTCAAAAACAGAACAATTCGAACATCTATTGGACATCGGGGCCCTGACTGTCATCATCTCACTTCCAGTGGTGTTACAATTTCAACCAATGTCATCAACTCATTATGCCAAAAGTTTCAAGAATTGCATGCTCTCAGCAGACACTAGCCCTATTAAGTTTAACATCTAGCATTCTAATAGTTTTCTATAACCAAGACCAATAAATTATACCCTCTGCTAGCAATTGTGCTAGAACAAGTCCAAGATCTTGTGATGCAAGCCAGCAAATTCATTGCTTCTCATCCTTACAGATTGCATGAATGAGAATGGAAAGCGACTCCTCTACAGTTACCTATAACTACACCCTGTTTGCTCTCGCAGTCACTTTATAGTCAAATAGCAAGAAGAGTTTGGAATAGGAAAGGAGACTCAAGGATTAGAAATTGGATATTTTTCTCATTCACAATATAGGCGGTTGGCTAGTAGAACATTGTACAAAAGTGTGCAAATGAGACTACATATGTCCCACAAGATCAAATGTGACTTACACATTGATCCACCCATGTGCTTCTTCACTCAAGTGAAGCACAGACTTATGACAACATATGTGATGAGGAGAACAATCATGCCATGGACCAGCTCTCACCTCGCATGAAGTCAGTCTCCACAAAACAAGAAAACCAATGTTCTAGAAGACAGTGGCTTTGGCTGCCTGTTTGAATATGGAGGATGAGATAGATTTATGAATCATTGCCAAGTAAATACTTCCAGTGACATATTATTTCTTTTTATTGTGATTTATATTTCATTCTTTGGATAATAAATACTTGTCCTTCTATATTGTTATTTTGTGAATTTATTTTTCAAGAGCTGCTTTGACCTCTAGTCTCCCATCTAGGCATCTGCTCAGTGCCAGTAAGCAAGGCAGCCCCCAGCTACACAATTGCTGCCCACAATTTTTTGAATCATTGAAGAAAAGAAAAACATTGACAAGAGAATCTATTATTGATGCCTCAGTGAATGGGGGAAGTGGCTGAAGCTGTAAAGATGGACGACAGTGGTAGAAAGATGAAGTTACCAACAAAATTATAGATTCTTCACTCACATCCCATCTTTCCAAAAGTATTCCATCCTCATTCATTATTTAAGTTGATTTCAAACATTTTATCCTAAAGAATTTATTGGCTTGAATTTTGTGGTTCTCTGGCCAACTCTGTTCTTCATACTACAATTGTCAGTCAAGTTTATTGCAGACATGAAGACGCCAAGATATTAAGTTATTAACAGGAACTACGATGAATTTATCATCGGCTTACCAAAAAATAGTGGTTTAGTGATTGGAAACCCAGTTAGTTAATGAACTGCTTTAGATTCTTAATAAACAGAGAATTAAGAGAAAAGATAAAAATGGTGGTCAAGGTATCAAGATGAATGCTTGCAATAAGATTTCCTAGAGTGAGCAATAGTGGAAGATGGACGGGAAAACTTTCATGACCATGGTTTTTTACTTCTGAGGTTCTCTTTTTCCTATAACATTTTTATATCAACTAAACATATCTTATCAGAAATCTGATATGAAAGACGCACTTCACTACTTATAATTACAAAAGGAAAAAAAAAATCTTGTTTAAGATCCCACAGTTTAACTAGATCCATGACATAACACATATATTATCAATGATGATTTTAGATCATAGAAGAAATGATTTACTGCTAGATGAATGTCATTCAAATAGAATACAAGGTTAATGCTATGCAAATGTAAGTGGATCATAATACACCAATCTACTCATATGAAGGCTATAATAAACCTCACAATAGATTTTCCTTCTGTGCAGCTTTACTTTGATTCCTCCTTTCTTGGGAGCTTTGATTTGGTTGCTTAATCACTAATGTAACTGCACCTATCTCCTTACTCTAAACCTTTTATATGGTGTCCTTTTCACAATTTAAAAAAAAATACAACTCTTTTAGTCTTCAGCATTTATTCCTTCACTAAAAAATAAGTAAAAAGATAAAGTGTAATGCATGCAGGTCTAAGCAATGCAAGTCTAATCTTAGATGGAATCTGTTCATGCACAAGTGAAGCTTAAAAACTATGTTACTAGGTGAAAGAATCAATCTTTGAAAGGAAGTGACTGCAATATGAACTAAGCATTTTCTAATAAGTATCAGAAAAAAAAATACCAGAAACCATGTATCAGAATAAAATAAGTGAAAAAAAAAGATGTTTATGAGGAAATCTGCAGTTGCCAATTGGATTAAAAAACGGATTATAATACTGTCATGGTGTTTTGTTCTAGGTTCTCTTTCATTAGGCCACTCAGTTTTCTTTTGAAACTAAAACATAAAGATTAGTTGTTCAGTCAACATTGGATCAAGCAATGTTTTTTGAGTAAGGAGGCTGGAAACCAAATATAGTGCAACATAAGACAGAAATACTGCAGATCCTTACCTTGATATTAACCTTGCTCTTCACTTGGGTTTCCAAGGCCTCCGTCATTGACTAGAAAATTAGATAAAAGAAACTGCACAATCAGGACTCAAACTTTTCAGGGAAAACGATAAGGTGTTCAAATCTAACCTTATCAAATTGCACCAGTACTTGGATAGCAAGCTCTGGGCTCAAAGTGCCATTAGAGACCATCTCATCTAGGGTTTCTGTCAAACACATGCCAATCGAGGACCTCCGGTATAACTCAAATGTTGCCATTATCTGTTCTCATATTTCAATGTTCAAAAGGTTAGGAAAAACAGAAAGCCCAAAAATTTCACCCAAAAATATGTATGCACAGCTAAGAAAAAAAGGTATCAAGAAAGAGTGCAGAATGATATTTGTTATAATATTCTTCTTCATGATTACCATGTCAACATAATTTGATGGGGAGGTTTGGTCATATCCATAATTTGAAGGTCACAAATAAGTTTTTCAGCAATTGAAAGCCATACCAACTGGTTTGCAGCAATGGGACAAAACCATATCAAGGTTGAAACATAAGGTACAATACGTACCTAAGCTGTGTTATCTGAAAGAGCTAAGACAGTGAAAGAAAAAGAATTAGAACAGTTACAAAAGTTCTGCTTCCAACAGTGTGCTTCAAGATCAGTTCTGCAATACAAAGACTATTTTGAAGGTATTAATCACACCATTGAACCTTATCAATCATGATCCATTCTTTATTATTTGCAATCCTCCCATGAAGATGCAATCTGAGAGGATTTGCAAAAACCTAAAAAATGGAAATATAATGCAATACTCAAAATCTTAGTTTTGGCTTCAGTTTCAGCTGAGCCACAGATGAGTTTCAATTTTAACAATATTACTAGTTTGAACAAATTCAGTTGGAGTTTGAGCCAGGAAAATGATTAAAAAATCATTAAAAAAAAGTCAACCAGATATGTCAAGCGCCACTTTAGAGAATGCTCAATTGTTTAGAACCTTTAGGCGTATCATGTGCAGATTTGGAGATCTGAAAGCTTTAAAACAGTAAGATCATTTAAAAAAAACAAAGAATTTATGAAAATTATACTAGTTACTAAAATATATCATATATCTTTTTTTTTTTTTAATGAAAGGGAAAAGCATCCAATCAAAATTCATAAAATTCAAACGATGATTTACATAAAATTTATACATCAGGTTCCCAGTATACAGTCATATTGCATAAAATTCAAACGATGATTTGCATGAGCTTCCATAGATTGCACAATTTTGAATGCTGATATAACTAAATACCTAAATTAGTCAAATTCGCATGAAATTTGTTGCAACCCAACAACCATGCTTTCTAAATTCTAATCAACTTAAAACTCAGATCAAGCAACTTTGAATCAGTTTCAATCATAATCAACCATTTCAGCTGGAATGTTGACACTTTCAGCCGACACTTCAAAACTTGGTCATAATAGAGTTTTTCACATACTATGGACAATTCATTGTTCCATAAGCAAGCTCGCTCTGCACAACATGCTTGATTGCCACTTGACCAAACGTCATTATCTCATCATACTCCTGTTCTTACAGAGCACTTCATTGGTTCTCCAACTCAAATTTGAAGAAGTTCTGCATGTCATGATGCTTTCCTCAAAAACCTCAGGTTATGATCCCACTGGATATATTTCTAGCTATCCTGCTTACGTGATTTGAGTGTTATGTCCAAAGTTTGTTTGCAGGTTGATTTGAGGTTTGTGGTGACCCCTTAGGTGTTTTGAGTGAGAAATTGTTGCAATAAAATGATTGGTATGTTGTTACAACTAGGCTTGCAGTCTTTTTGATCATACTTCCACCATATTAGCCAAGATTTAGCTTAGCCAGCAGGTTGATGGGACCTACTGGAGATGGGAGTCCCTTGCAACCAACAACATAATAATACGATGTCTTTGTCATATTAATGTGCAAAACAAGGCCTTGAGATTTTTTTTTAAAAAAAAAAGGTCATGGTAGAAAATTGGCCTGGAACTGGAATTAAACACCACAGGGCAAGTCTTACTTAATACCATTGATGACTATGCCATGATTTCACATGATCTCATAGGAACAAAACCGTGCCACAAATTCCATGTAATTCTTAATTCTGCCTTATCTTATGTTTTGCAATATATAGACTATTTTATGGAATATCACAATTATCCATGCAAACCACTCTCCATCGCAAGAGCACCCTCACCATTATAGCACTAAATCAAATATATGCTATAAGCCAAAGATTAACACCAGTTATATGGAAATTTATCATACATCCACCAATTTGTAGCTTTATAGAACCAATATTTACTAAGCGCTCACATAAAAGCTCCAATTCATTAAAAGCTGCATGCATAGGATTCTATTGGTCCAACCGGCAATGGAACACACCTAGCATAGCCCACCACCACCACCAAAATATCATGTAGATCAGTATAATCACTCTAATATCAACAAAAATCTTTCCTTTCTTCCTCTATCTAATCTTCATATAAGGCCCACAACTTGCAAGCAACCTTTCAATTTCATGTGAATAGTTCATGCATATTGCAAGATCTAGAATAGAAGAAAAATAAAATAAAAACTGTATGGTCAAAGAAACAAATCCAAAAAAGGAAGAAACAGAAAATACATATCAAAAGATGAGAAAAGATATTAGTCAACCTGAAAGAAACCCTACAATTTATCTTAAGTTTCCTACCCAAGAAGAATATTCATGAACATGAGATCCCAACTTGCATCAATGTCCAGACTCTGATTTACGACGCTAGCTTTACCATTTACTAGAGAAGCATCTAACGAAGCTAGTCACGCTTGCATATTTAGGAAGAAATGGTAGCAAGAAACCATTGTTCCATTATATTGATAATGAATAATAGCTAGTTACCGCTTTCATATTTCAACCACAAATATGATCAAAAATTTGCTAAAAGAAAATTTATTTTGATAATAATAGTAACTAAAGTTCACCATACCGAGAATCGGTACCGTTACCAGTTTGGTACAGGATGTATCATACCGAACCGACAGAATACCAATCATCCCATACCGAACCAACGACATATCGATTAGGTGAACTGGAAGGTTTTGACTCATAAACTGCTCCATACCAAGCCAAAATAAACATTTCGATATGGTACAAGGTAGTTCAGTACGATACAAGGTCAATATGAGATTGGTACAAGACAATTCTGGGCTATATAAAGCAGTACCGGCCTCATACTATTTCAAAATGGAAAACCATATCAGTTTCACACTGGTATGGTTCGGTATACCTCATACTGGATGGTTCGGTACAGTTTGACATGCCTTGGTAGCAACATATAAATGATGAAAAAGCCACCTGCTCTATACTACTTGATTACCTAATGTTACCCATGCATTAATTCTCACATCTTCTCTCATAAGGAAAAGACAGAACTAATGAGTTCTGCAATCTAATAAAAAGCTCCCTTTTAAGGAATTTAAATAATTCCTTATCAGAAGAACTATTAATTGCCCATAAACTAATGACCTTTAAAAGTAGACCAGAAAATCCCCTTTTAGATAATATAGAATCCAAATCCCTAAGAAGCTGTGCAGTGACCCCTTTAGTTGTTTTTGTGTAACCAATTAATGCAAAAAGAATCAGAATTACAAGAAAATCCAATTTCCCACCCTAACTCAATTCACACTTATAACAGCTCCTTTATTAAAAGGAAAATGCTATCCCAAAAGTAATTGGACTGCTGATAGATGGCTGAAACAATCTAAAAGCCGCACATCTAAAAGACCTATTCAGAGCGCTCCTGATACAATTGGACTTCAGAAGATCAACTTCCACAAATGGGAAGTAACTTGAGCCAAATATTTCATTTCCATTGACAAGTTTATAGCAAGGATAATCATGTGTTTTGCACAAAATTGCCATCAATCAGATGACACCTGCATATAACTGTCAACACCCAAGATCCCCCAAATTTCCTAGAAAATGGACAATAACTTATTTCAAGTACTAATAACTAGATATTTTAAGGAAATCAAGCTAATAATGTTGCAAAAGCTGCATCTGGACTAAAATCAAGGGAGATTCAGTTGTCAAATTTAGATACTTCTAAATAATGCTTCTTTATGAAACATTCTTATAAGGGAATAAACTCCAGTGAGAAGACAAATAGGTAGATTGCATGCAGTCACAATCCATGCATCTCTATTTAAATGTTGTCAATGTTAGACATAATGATCATTTTATGACAATTAATCCTATTTACAAGTTGCTAACTAGTACCACTATTTCATGATTAAGCCTTATACAATTAAGTGGTATAAAACTCCATAAGGCCACCTTAACTTCTTAGAAGAATCAATCTTCTGTTGGAAGTTCTTAGCTCTCTGTCTACATCCTATATAAGATTTAGCTACCACCAATAGTTTTGGGCACATCCCTTGACCATTCAAGGGCAAATCCAAATAAACACATGAACAAATGAGAACAGGAAAAAGAAGAGATACATGCATACAACATGAACATTGAACTAATCACTAGATAATGAAATCAAGCAGAGAGAATAATCATGTGCATATGCGGGCTTGCGCAACTTATGATCTATCGAAAGGAATAATGACAAGAATCCTCCAAAAAAGAGTCTAGTGTTCTACTTAAATATATGTTTAGTTTCATCTTGAAGCTTTAGCAATCATATGGCATGTCATATAAGAAAACAATATGGAGTCTTTTTTAGTTGGCATGGATGGCAGAGGCCCATATATGAATATTTGCATTATGTTCAAAGCCTGTGTGCCAAATGTGCAACTATTTGTCACATCAAGCATACAAATGGATAAATGGAAGGAAGTATGCAAACGCACCACAAACAGATGATCACCAGGTCAAATTTTTATACAGCTGGGATTGAGTTACAAGAAAGAGAGGCATGACTACTATAAAGATGAAGAAACCCAAGGATAAAAAAGAAAATCTCATTAAGAACTCTATACATGATCCAAAAGGAGAAATATGTTGGTCCAGCAAGTTCTTCCTAAAACAACAGCAAGATAATAACTGGAAGACAAGGTGCATTCTCTGAACACCAACTATGGTGGAGAAATAAGGCCTATGGTGACCAATGGAAGAAAAATTCCAATAACCTTGTAACCATTGGACTCATTAAATGGCTCAATTTGAAAGTTATAACATCACCCACATTCATATTGACTTAATTGGCTAGATGATGTATATAAAGCGGCGTCACATCACAAAGAATTCAGAAATTTTCTCCAAGACAAAACAATGTGGCATTGCTTCCATGACAGTTACAATTGTTCTCCCTGAATAGCCATGATTGCTTGACGATGAGCCAGCACATCCAATTTCTACTGATAGTTGAATGGTTATACCATCTACATCAAGGAGCAGGCCTACAAGTTGCAGCTGCTCAAGCAAAGGGGATTGATGAGATCAAGAAATCCGGGAATCAATTATTGGTGTCGAATGGATCCATTCTCACCATCATTTCAAAGGGAAAATTGGATCAATGGTCAGAATGAAACAAAAAGAGAATTCAACACAACAACAAAAGAATATTGAACATTTTACCTAAAGGGGCAACAGGACCAAAACTCAACTAGCTTATATGGGTTTAAAGACAGACCAAAACTAGTAAAAAATAACCTGCTTTTTTGTACCACAGCTGAAGGATATGGTAGGTCTTAATTGATTTCTTCTTTAAATTCTTCCATAAACAAGACAGATGGCCAATGAGGATATTCTTTTCTTTTATTTTAAGATAATGTTGAAGGTTACAACATTTGAATGCATAAAAGGTGGGAATGGTAATGGGGTGGGTTGGAGCTAATTTTTGCTCCCCATCCCTGACTTCTCATACCCCACCCCGAGCTCCATCGAAGTAATAAGTTTAGTACCCATCCCCAACCCTATAGGAAACAAAGATCCCCAGCCCCACCCCGTTGCCCTACCCCTACTCTTTTTTCCTTTTTTTATAAAAAAAAAAAAAATTCTTTAAAAAGCACACTTTCACAACTTTTTTTATCAAAGTTATAATTTAACCATGTGAAAAATACAAAAATCACATTATTCTTTCTATTAAGAATTGCATAACAAACATTAAATCTCTATCAAAAAAAAAAAAAACTCTAATTTACTCTCTCTCTCTCTCTCTCTCTCTCTCGCACGCGCGCGCGCGCATACACACATATTTTTATATATTTGGGGCGAGTTCAAGGTGGGTTTCAAAGCCGAGAGTATGCATGCCAGCCCTACAATAACTCTAACCACAAAGTTTTTAGTTTTCCCCATAACCCACCCCAAACCTAGTTAAAGCTTGAAGACCCCACCTCGATCAAAGTAGGAATGGCAACAGGTATGGTTTTTGTCGGTATTCGAACTGAACCAAACCAGAAAACAAAAGGTTTGGATAATAAAAAACCATATTCGATTTGGTTTTGGGTTTGAGATTTTAAAACGCAATTTCAATCAAGTTGGGTTCGGCTTTAGAAAACCAAGTACCCAAAAAACCCAATTTTCTAAAGGTTATAAACATTACCAATATATGACTCATTTAGTTAGAATGATGGTTTCAAACTCCTTACCAATATATGATTCAATTTTATTTGTATTGTTGAGTTGATATAGGAATATAATTTTTTTCAATAAAAAATGAATTTATTTCAATTTCAAGTCAGGTTTGGGCTAGATAACTAGTTTGACCTGATTTGGTTTTCATAACTAGTTTGGATATGGTTTGATTACAGGTTTAACAAACCAATTTAGTTATGGATTCGAGTCTAAGCCTTTTTTAAAAAATCAGTTTTAAAATCAGATTCAATTTTTGGGTTTTAAAACTAGATACGGATTCGAATAGTGCCAAAAAAAAAAAAAAGCAGGGCATCCAACCCGTTGCCATCCCTAGATCAAGGTAGGTCCCTGTTGGATTAGGTTAAATTGCCATGCCTAATAAAAGGAACCCAAGTTAGTAAGATGGTCTGGTTATCGAAATAGATGGACAGATTTTGTCTTCACATGTGCATGAAATTTTTTCAATTCAGGCCAGTTTGATCACTTGTTCCCCATTCCTTTGTCATTCTGTTCCTCCTTGACTAAGCAACATATTTTTTACTCTATCTCCACAACTTTGAGATCAAAACCCTGAAAAACATGACCACATCAGACTAGGTTCCCTAACCATGGAAATCTTAGACTTGAAAATAAATCCATCTTTATTTTTCTTTTTCTTTTTGTTTTATTGACATGACTTGCAAGAAAGTCAAAAATAGTTTCCTGAAGTTCGCAAAATGATCACTTCTCCTTATTAATTCCAGCCTCATTATTTTGCCTATTCCTATCAATCAAGCCCATAAAGACCTTATTGAGCTTTTCTAATTATTCTTTTTTCTCTCATATCTAGCATCGATTCCTCAATCAACCTATACCAGATTTTTGGACAGCAAGCGTACAAATACCATTAACGCAAGCATCCCTTAACTCTACCCCTCCATTACCCTCATGTATCACCTTTAATCCTAAAAGATGACATCAACCTGATGAGCAAGAGGACAACACACGACACCAAACCTTCACTATAGCAGTCTTTCAAGAGCAGAGCAAAGCATGGATTAAAAAAATTATAAGAGCCTAAAATTCGTAGAGCAAAAGCATATGACTAATCACTATCAACCTATTCCCAACACGCGATACCAGACCTTCGCTATAGCAGTCTTTCAAGAGCAGAGCAAAGCATGGATTAAAAAAATTATAAGAGCCTAAAATTCGTAGATCAAAAGCATATGACTAATCACTATCAACCTGTTCCATCCCTTCCCCAAGCAACCTAGATGTTAGGTCACGATGATGACTATTGGCTGCTACAAGCTGAACCCAACACATAAAATTCGATGGTTATAGATTCACCAATGCAAAACCTTTCAAATCCTACTCAAGCCCCAAAGACAAAAAGAACTACAAATCAAACCATAATCAAGAGCAGAGGAATTTTTTTTAAAAAAAAAAACAGCGAATTGCAAAAAGCTTGCTAATTTTGGGGCACAGAAATCGAACAGATCATGATGCCGCAACCAGAGAGCGAAGGAATGCAACAAAAAAAAAAAAGATCACGACGAGGAGTTTCTTGATGTCAGACAAACTACGATAAGGAAAATGAAAACCAGCTCACCTCCGATCGAAAGATCTCGGTATCAAGAAAGACCGCCGGAACCCTAGGTCCCTCCGGATCGAGACGGACAGTAGGCCAGACGAGGCGCGGAACGAAGAATGTCTCCCAAGAACCCCTCCCTCCCTCTCGCTCTTTCTTCTCGCTCGCTCGCTATCCAAATTGGGGTTTTTATAGGGGACGGCATCCAGCGAAAAAGGGTGACATCCGGTCATGCACATATATATATATATAACCTCGAGCTCCAGGAGGCTAAAGTCGGCTGCGATCTTATTTATTTATTTATTTATATCTGCAAGCAAATTTCGGGCCTAGCCCGGTTCGAGCCGGGTTGATAGCAAGATCCAATGACGGCCGGTTTCGGATCTAAATTTTCCAGCCCGAAACTAGCCGGGTTCGAGCCGGGCCGACGGCAAGATCCAATAGCAGGAGCCGGCCAGTTTCGGATCTAAATTTTCCAACCCGAAACCGAAATCGGACCGAGCGGGGCGCAATGGATCCAATAGCTTTCAATTCCACTGCTGGCATGCCACGTGTTGACACCAGCTAGAGATACAAATACTCCTTGCTTTAAAATCCACCGTGCATGCTAATTCCACCTAAGCATAATTATACGTCAAACTTATCTGAAATTTTTTATTATTAAGTCCTTATATTTTTTTAATTGAGTATGACCAAATATATTTTTGACAGCCAATGATGGTGATCTAATAGGCCATCCAAACGTGTAAAAATATTAAGACGAAGCCTATCTAGCACTTAAGGATCAAAAAAATGGCATCATTTTTCACCGCCCACTCCAAACGCATGCATGGATCATCCCTCATTTACATGGTACCGTCTTACTATTGTTTTTTTTTTTTTTTTTTCATTCATTATGCCAACTTCAAATCTATCAAAAAAAACTAAGTTTTTGGATCACGTAGTTTCGACTCGCTAACGAAATTTAATGAGATCAACAGATGAACTTGGAGCGTTACAAATAGTATCAGAGTACCAACGATCTGACTCAAGGTAGATTCTGACTAATTTGTAGCATACAACGATCTGACTCAAGGTAGATTCTGGCTAGTTTGTAGCATACAACGAGGATATCACGTTATAAAGAGGGAAGATTGTGATACCCCAAATTTAATCCCACATTAAATAAAAAAGAAAAGAAAGTGTTATGTGCTTATAACTCAAATCCACTTACTACTTATTAACCTTCGCTTGAGTTTTTGGACCACATGGTCTCAGCCCGCTAACGAAGTTAATTGGACCAACAGGTGGGATAGGAGTGTTACAAATGGTATCAGAGCCGAACCAGGGGCGTTACAAATGGCGAACCAAGTGTGCGAAAGTAGATTCTGGCATGATAAGGGCTAGCTCATAGCATTATAAGCATTATAAGGAGGAAAGACTATGGCTAGTTCGTCGCATCATAAGGAGGAAAGACCATAGCTAGCTCCTCGCATTATAAGGAGGAAAGACTAGAAGGAAAAATTCGGCTTAGGGTAGATTCTGGCTAGCTCGTCGCGTTATAAGAAGGAAAGATCTGACTCTATGTAGATTCTGACTAACTTGCCTTATAAGAGTCCGGTACATTCTGACTTATGAGAATCAAGTAGATTCTGATTAACTTGCCTTATAAGGTAATACCTCAAATTTAGTCCGACATTGGATAGGAAAGAAACTCAACGTAAATTCTGATTAACTCGCCTTATAAGGAGAAAAGATTGTAATACCCCATATTTAATCTCATATTGGATAGGAAAAAAAGTGTTATGTCCTTACAACTCAAATCCACTTGCTACCTATTAACTTCCACTCGAGTTTTTGGATTACGTGGTTTCGATCCACTAACAAAATTAATTAGACCAGAAAATGGGCTCGAAGCATTACAGATGGTCTCTCCATTTGCCATACCACCAATGGAGTTCGAGATAAAATTTCTAGCATTCAAAGCCCTTAAATTTATTGGTCATGTATTTCCAAGGGCAGCTTCCAAGTAATAATTATGACAATAGCCAGAGCCAAGAAGCCAAATTGGAAGGAACCTAACTGTTGACATTTCAGCATTTGCAACCATAGGGTGCAAAAAAATATGCATCACAATCTAAAATGCACTCTGAAGCTAATGTTACGGCTTTCAAACCAAAACAAAATATTGCTGATGCTAAAGAAAAATAAAGGTAACAATGTCTAATTGTAACCATAGCATCTACACAAGAAATGAGAAATATTACATGGACTCAAGACTAATGATGTAAATGGAGACAATTTTGACAAATAGATCCTCTGAATGCCTTGGAGCCGCCCTTTTACTTTATACTTTCTCCTAACAAAGCATGTGTTAAGCTTTTATACGTACCACAAATGAACCTGTTGATCAGATAGAAACCATCAATTCATTAGCACATTGCATTCAAGCGGTGTATCTATGATGTCAACATTGTTAAAATTGGAAAATGATGATATGCTATGGTATCCTATACATAAAACCCATTGTGTGGATCAGCAGCTCCACCAGAATCACAAATATATCAAGGTGTTAATTTTGAGCCAGACATGTACCCAGCTCTCGAGGGAGGTCCACACCTGTCAGTGCTGATTATATCACATCTTTGATGGAATACTTGGCCGTGCGTTCAGCACTTCTTTTTGAAAAGACACTATGATACAATCGAGCAAGCTGACCAGCTTGAGAACTTATTAACCATTCAGCAAGCTATTATTGACAAGTTTGCTGAGACTGACACCAAAGATGAAATCTTTCTAATAGGATGAATGATAATATACCGTCAGCATTTGTAGTTATAGAAGTTAAAATCCCATAATTGAGATGTGATCCATGCAACTCACATGCAGGAAGATTGGATATGTCAGCAGAAACAGCACATGGAATTCCTAAGTTGGTAAGTGCCCCCCTAATGATCCCACATGGGAAGCAGAGATGCATGCTTGCAGCATCGGCTGCCTTGTTACTAGGTGTTGGTGCCAAAGAGTCCTGCTGAGATGCATCCACATTGTCTGGTGAATCATCAATTGATATGCGAGTAAGCCACCGAAACTGGTTATCTTGCAGCACAAAAGTTCCCTGCAGAGTGCAGAATACTATCACATAACTATGCATATATCTAAAGATGTATATGTGTACCTGAGGTTATCGATCTGCTTTTCGGAATTACTCTGTGATTAGTTTTCAAGTTATCGATTTGCTTCTTAAATATCTCTGACCAGAAATCCTTGCAGATGAACTTGATAGCCTCCAGCTGATTGCTGAACCTTGGACGCTCCATTGTATATCTGGTCAGAAACAAGAGAACATGATAGGATGTGACAGTCTAAATTCCAACCATAGGATGCAACTGCTCTCCGGGAATAGAACGAATATGATATGAATTAAAGTGTATTTTTAGATAAAGAAATTAAAAATATGACAAAGCCAGGGGGCAAGAACAAATGCATGGTCGTTCAATGTTGGAAAACTTTATTAACTTGATTGCTAGAACATGTGGAATTGGATTTGGATATGGTCTTGGGAAAATAGAGCTCCCCAAAAAGCTTAGGTAAGAAAGCACCTAGAAAGCAGGGTGATATTCTGAAGAGTTCTCGAAGCAAGTAAAGAAATTCAAGCAAGGAGGTCTTTCATGATTTATTGTTTTTATCCTAGCTTTGAGCTTCTTTCCATGTGAAAGCATAGCTGTTACAGGCCCTTGCCTAGGCACCTAGGCACCAAATAGGGCCTCAAGCACCTAGGCCTGCTTGGATGGCCTATCACACAGGTGTCAGCCTAGGAAAAGGCTAATAATTAAGCTCTATTTTTTATTTCAAATCCTCCTATTTTTATTCTCTGGTTTTGTTATTCTATTGTGCTCTAGAAAGAGGAAATTTTGCTTCATTTTCATATATCTTCTATTGTGCTCTACCATCTGAGCTAAGAGAACAATGTTATTGTACTCTCTGGACAATAAAATTGTGGTAAACTTGAAACTATCATTAGATTTTAAATATAACTCATGCATCAATTGTTACCATGTATCTTAGAGTCATATTGTAGGATAATTGATTGAAAACGTTGCAAGTTTTGATCAAAACTGAAATATATGAAGATAAATTATTTTGCAAATTATGTACAAATTTAGTGGCCTGAGTGGTTGCCCAGTGACCTAGGCTATCGCTAAAATTGTAGGAGGGTCCATCACCTGGTGCCACCTGGCTGTGACAGCTACTCACAAAAGATCAGCACAACGGGTTCCAGAACCAAAAATGAGCATGGAAAGCATTGTTAAAGACAAATTTAAGGCGAATAAGAGATGCACAAACATGTCGTATTTGATGTGAACAGGTTAAAGGATCTTACAAAGCATTAAGTGAATATACTGAGATTATCAGAATTAAATAGCTCATGATTAAGAGCATTACAAGCAGAGATGTCCTGCTTTTCTACTCTGAGTACAAGATGCAACAAATGGTTTATAATGACAAATTAACTTTATTGTATATTCATGTTACCATTCAGCAAAACATAAAATAATTCAGCTATATTAATGTAGCTAATTCAGGGCATTCATAAACATAATATAATGCTAGGCATCAGTGATTGCATGTATGAGACAAAAACGCATGCACATAGAGAGGGTGTGTGTGTGTGTAGCAGATAAATAATTACATCATCATCCAGCGCTTTTCCAATCAAATGTGGTTCAGCAATAGTGCAGAAATCTAAATTCTGAAGGTACCTAAGAGAGCAAGTGCTGATATAGATTAAAAAAACTCAGAAGACTTGACTGTAAGTCTATATCAAGTGAAATAAGCGCCCATAATCAAGTAATCAGAGGAACTTCATCTGCAAACACCACCCAAGCATCTCAGAAAGCTGCCTTGCGAACTCTACAATCTAGGAAGTCCTGATCCACTGATATTTTGTATTGCACAAAATACTGTTTAGTCTAAAACCAAAGACAAAATAACCTTCTACTGGTGCATACACAAGAACATAACTTAATCTGGGCTGTGTTTGTAAAGTTATGCTTCGTGATCAACCTAGAGACAGCTCAGATATAGTTGTTGAATGTCTTTAAAGTTTTAACCATCCATGAATAATGTGTTGAACAAACATCACCATCCGTTACTAATGGCGACATCCCGAATGCCCAAATGGTTAAACCACCATAAATTCCATACCTTACTCTTTTATTAACTTTGACAGAATGAGCAGCTTAAAATTTGGCAAAAACAATATTAAACATGACGTTCCAATAACTTCCTCTAACATGAAATCAAAAGAAAGAAAGAAATGTAGGAAGGACAAATTATCTGTTGATATCATAACAAGGGTAATCAAGAAGAGAGAAACCATTTATAATCCAGATCAATAAGTGAGGTTGTACAGATCAAAGCTTGCAACACGTCCTGCGCAGTTTGCCTTATTCCACATCCTAGTAAAATCTCCACGTCTAGAGCTAAAACAAATGCATAAAGTTTTGATACAGAGCCAACTTGCCCGATTGGTTGATGATGTTCTTGTGATTTCCATCAAACCATTCCATTCCCAGTCGCAAGAAGGAAACAAGTTATTGACGGCCAATCTAAACAATCTGACAATATTTGGAAAATTCCATCTTGATGCCACGGCTAAAATTTTACACTGAAACCCAATGAAGAAATACATACCCACAAGAAATACGTCATTAATAAGTGAGACTTATCTCCGCCCCAAGGTTAATTTTCGCATCAGTTCAAGGAAAAGAACCCAAATCTTTATAAATTGCTCTACAAACAAAAAGAAAAAAACTATTTATGCCACGGCTTAAAAGTATGCCCTAAAACTCATGAAGGGAATTACAAACACCCAGGAAGAAATTAGCCAACATGATTCGAGAAAAAGAGTCGATTTTTATAGAAATCGCTCGATCATAAGAAAAACAGAAGTGTACGCTTAGTAAATAGATCTAGAGGAAAGGGAAGTAAGAAGGAGAAGAGAAAGGGCCAAAACAAGAGAGAGAGAGAGAGAGAGAGAGAACGGGATACCTTTCGGAGAGCTGGTGGCCGACCTGGAAACCGATGGCTTCGATCCGGCGGGCGGCGAGCTCGGGCTTGGAGGAGTTGAAGCGATTGCAGTACACCGAGACCATCTCCATGATCAAGCCGTCAACGCAGCTCTCCGCCACCTCTCTCCCCATCTCCGCCGTCCCTTCTCTTCTCCGATCCCCCGTCACCCCACTTCGTCTCGCTCTTAACGGCCGGGGTCGCCTCCCCCTTGCTCCGGGGCCGGTCCAGATAAAAATTTTACAAGCAGTCCTTCAAAATAGATCATAAAGATGGCACTTTTACCTCAGCCAAACCGAGAATCTCTGAGCATGATCCCGGTGACCCGTATTTGAACTGGCGAATTGGCCGGATAATATTAGGAGTGGCGTGTGAACGGGTTAAATTTGAATTGTATCAACTCTAAAATATAATCACAAAGGATCAAACTAGAATCTAATATATTTATTAATAAATTTAAAAATTTAAATCTCAATTCAATCCATACACCTCTTTAACCTATATAACTCTTGAAACTCATGCAATCCGTATGAGCTATAAAAATCTATGTAATATATTTAATATCAATTTATTTAGTAATTATATATTAAAAATTATAATTAAAGTATAAATAAAAATTAAGCATAAAATTCTTATATACACATATAATCATCATCATAAAATAATAATTAAATAAAAAATAATATTAATCTAGATGAATAGGTATAGCAGATCATATCTGATTTGATGGATCGGATTATATGATTAATCCGTTTAATAATCAATTCAATTACGAATCAATTTCTAATTAGTTAGTCAACTTGATTAATTTAATTTTGATCTAAATCTATTTATACTCAATCCAAACTCGTTAACTTTGCATTAGATTTGAATCGTATTTACATATTGTGTTCCAAATTATTACTCCTAAATAATATAAAATAATATAAGGTAAAGTATATTTTTGATCCTTAGATTTATGCTCAAAACTTGTTTTGGTCCTTAACCTTTTTGTTGTTATAATTTAGCTCTTTATATTTTTAAAAAATTACATTATTTTCAAACATAGAAAGCTAAATTGAAAAAACTGGGTGAAATTTTGAGGACGAGAAGTGTTTGTTCACAAATAATATATATTTTCTAGACCAACCATAAATTCTATGTTTAAATAATTTAAAAATAATAAATTATATCTAATGATTAGAATTATTAATTTAAGACCTTCATCGTCTCATAGAAGTATAGGTAGTTTTCTCTCTCTCTCTCTCTCTCTATGTAGTTTTCTCTCTTTCTCTCTCTCTCTCTATATATATATAGATTTTATTTATATAAAATTCTTTATTTACCATAATATTGATTTGCTTATACATTATTAAAATTTATTGTTTAATGTAAAATAGATATTAATATTATTAGTATTAATATGTTTCATCATAATTAAAGTTTATTATTTAATATGTAAAAAATTAATTATGTTTATTATAAGTTATTATATCACTATACTATATTTTAATAATAATTAAAAAAAAGAAATAAATCATATCCTCTCTACCACATAGGTTAGCATTAATGACATGATATTAATGATGAGAGTTTTAAGAACTTGGCTTGTACCAACTTTTTCATTCATCATGTGAATTATAGTATTAAATTCATTACTTTACGTGTCATGAAAATATGGTTGTTAAAATCTTTTGTTATTATAACTTATTACATTATGATATTACATGACAAATTAGGTTAAAAAAGGAGAGAAAAATCATACATCATGTCGATTATATGTTCATTTTTAAAAAAAGTATTTGTTCATTTTAAAAAAAAAAAAAAATCTTCTCATGTCTAACAATCAATTGCTTCACGTTGATCAATTTATCGCAAAACTCTGCCCTATTATACAATTCGTTAGTGATTAGACTATTTGTATTTTAAACTAATTATCTTGATCTAACATTATTGGTTCCATAAACAAGAACTTTGGAAGCAATTAAATTGGCTACAAATCAAGATACGCGCCTTTGGAGATCGCTGGGATTTCAATAGTGAATTAAAAACCATGATCTTAGAACGTGGTCCTATGCTGACTCTTCTGGTTTTGGGTTTCAGACTTCAACGTAACTGCTTTACAAATATCAAGTCTGTCAATAGTGAATTGACAGACAGAACCTAGAGCTTGCTTGAATTTTAGCCCAAAGTATAGATTGACCATGACTCTCTAACTAATTATTATTATTATTATTATTATCTCATTTTTCATTAGCATACAAAAAAGATGGACTGCAACCAGAATGGGAGCATTTAGCGAAATACATGTATCCAAGAAGAAGTACATGCAAAACGATCGAGCGCCACGACCAATTTAGCCGCTGGCCTTGCTTGGCATGTATGAGGAATCTGGGATCCAGCTGTACAAAACAGAGGCGGTTAGTATGAGGAATCTGGGATCCAGCTGTACAAAACAGAGGCGGTTCAAGTAACGTCGCACGGATAAAGCTGTCGGCAGTCGATATCCCCGAGAGAGTCTCTCTCTCTCATTCTATATATATATATATATATATATATATTATAAGATCACCGCCAAGCCAATAAGACGGTAGGATAACACGATCCGCTGCTTGAAGAAGAATTGGACTCTAGATTACTCCACTTAAACGGAAAAGGTTTGCCTTCAACAGTTAACCATAGGCATCCACCTTTTCCCTGAGAAAAGATCAAGCAAGCTAATTGCATCGACTTAAAAGCAAGTCAATTGGAAGTCCAACATCGCTCACATCTTCTTGTATCTGAAAAAGATTTAAGACTTTCCTGGCTGTCTCACTGATTCACAGTTATAGCATCACCAAAACTGGATGCCATTTGATAGCGAGCCCCCGTTAAAGTGGGTAAGAACTTAACATCAGATCAGGTGCAGAAACCATTTCCATAAATTACCAGAAGGCCTGTAGCAAGCATAAAATCTGTTTCCAGAAAGCAAGAAATATATCCATCCATTAAAACTATTTGCACCATTGCCCATCATCTGACATTCATGCTAGAATTCCAAGGTCATACCTTCCTGCATTTCGATGTTTGGAAATGTGGACATGCACAACCACGCACATATACAACAAACAAATTATACAAATTACAAATTTTAATGCAATAACATCTATCGCATTGCCAAGGGAAAGACATTATGTGAATTAGTATTGTCACAAACAAAAATTTATGCAGAACTACACATCATGCGAAGTCTGGGCAAACGAAAATACCTGCTTTACATGGAATGATAACAAATTTTGAGAAAGAAAAGGAGTGAGACTCACTGGCACTAATTATAGAGGCCCCAGTACATGAGGATTCACATCCAGTGCTCGAACTCAAAACCTCTGATTCTTATGCAGAGGGGAATGATTATTGTGGTAAGGCCCAGTTCATGATGAAATGACACCAAATTACATAAGGGAAAAATTGCAGCAGAGCAACAACCATTGTTCCGTAGCTTTTGCTGTTTCTTGCTCTAAAACAGCCAAAACTCCATATCCACTTTCCGATGCATGACAAAGTTCTTTTTTAATTAACTATTTACAGGCGCATATGATGGAATCCACAAACTTCAGAATAAGAGTCCATTCTTAAAATCAGTGTTGATTTGTCATGAATCATTTTCCATCCTATATACAGAGAGTGCTATCTCTTCGAACAGTTGCTGATAACTATCTATTATTCCATGGAGCAGAGAGAAATTCCATATTGACATTGGTAGTATCAGTAGGACATAAACGAACATCACAGAAAATTTTCTTAAACCACGATATACCTAGTTTAGGTCCAGGATCAGAGACATTTGGAAGGAAGGGAGCTGTTCCAGACATCAAAGAACCCAATTTTAGCCCCCTATTTTACTTTAAACTTAAGGAGCACATTCTAGAAATTTAAGAGGCATTTCAGCTGTTCTTATATTTTAAAGCACTTCAGTATAAAAACTTAAATCCCAAAAGAAGATAGCACAAGTTGTGTGAATTCCCTTGAAACATCATGAAATAATGAAGCAAAATCAAGCAATTTAAGAGATGAAAGGAGATGCGCAGGGAGTTATAAACAGAAAATGAAATCAGACGGCAAGATGGAGTCAAATAATAAAACCAACAGTCTAAACAAATTGGACCATTTAACAAAATGCTATGGCATCAATTCTCAATTTATCTAAGCAAATTCTATCGCAACAGATTTAAGAGAGGGTTGATATGAATCTTCGTTTTTGCAACACTAGCTGGTAAGTAAGCACGACATATAACTTTAGTTTCTATTAAAAACAGACTAGAAATGACTTCCTTCAGCAATGTAAGTAGGCCTTAGCAGGGGATATCCCCAGGAATAATTGCCAAAATTCAAAGAACAAGTGAAGTGAATAGCTAATCAACCCAAAGCAGCAAACAACAATAACAACGCCAACAAAGACTTAATCTCAAACTAATTGAAATCGGCTGCATGAATCCCTTTTTCTCCATCCAGTTCAGCTAATCAACCCAAATCAACAGGAAATATACTAATATTAATAATAGCTAACATTTATTCAAAAAAGACCTGTGTACAAAATCACAAACCATTTAAACATCTCCATCAACCAAGTACTTCAAATATTTAGATAAAAGGCTAGGTAACACAACTGTTTTCGCTAAAAGTAATGAAAATAACAGAGATAAAATATTTCTCCTTCATCATCTCCATATAATAGCAGCAGGAAATTCCTCGAGCATCATCATGATCATCATCAGAAGGAGCACCAAGTCCTAAGCTCAAGGGAACATTTCAAAACCATACCTGGCTCTCGACGATTCCATCGATCCAGCAGCAGCGGCCCTACAAGCCCTCAATTTTTCATAGTGGGGATCATCCGTCGGCAGCTCATAGCGGCACACGGGGCAGGTGTTCCGAATCCCAAGCCACGGCACGATGCACTCCCCGTGGTAGCGGTGCGAGCAGGGAAGCCGCTTCGCTGAGTCCCCCACAGAAATATCATCCTTGCAGACCGCGCAGATGTTGTCACTCTTGGCCACATCCTCTTCAGAAATGACAACCGAAGGGAGGCTCTCGACCACCGATTTGGCCGCCGGATGGCCAATCTTCATCGACCTACTCTGTTCTGCGAATTGCTCGAAAAAGATCTCATACTCCGAGGGGTTGATGAAGCCGTCGTGCTCATCCCCGAAATAAATCTCCCCATCGTCCAGTTCCATCAAATAGTGTTCGCCGATGTTGTTGACCGCCAAAAGAACCTCCCAGTTGAGGTTACTTGCCTCTCGTTCGTCGACCTCCACATCTTGAGGGAATCCAGCTAAGTCCTCGTCGCCGCCGAGCATCATGCTACGAACCTCCCTCTCATCGGGGCGGCCGTCGACCTCCTCCCACTCGAAATCCTCATCCATGTCCTCCCCCCGGTCCTCCTCGATCTGGACGCAGTCCCAACGATGCGGGAGTCGCGGATCGTCCGCTTGGTCGCCGCCGGCCGCGATCTGCTCGTCATGGGACTCCGAATCGGAACCGAACCCAACGATCCGCAGGCCCTCCCCGTCGCGGGAGGGATCGCCGGAGGGGGGTCTCCGGTGGTGGTCGACGAAGAAGTCGGTGCGACCCCGGATTTCTTGGTCACCGTCAAACCCCAAGCCTGGGCCCAGGCCGAGGTGGTCGGAGCCCATGTTCTCGGCCCCATGAAGAACGCGGAAGCCGGCGGGGGCTAGGGCTTCGGCGCGGCCGCGGAGAGAAGGGAAGGGGTCGAAGGAATCGATGTGGTGGGTGCAGGGGGGACAGGAGGGGAGGGAGAAGGCCGGGGTGCTGAGGTCGGGGGATTCAAAGGTGGGGAAAGGAGGGGAAGGGGGATGGTCGAAGGAGGGGTAAGGAGGGTGGTCGGGAGTTTCGGGGTAGTATTCTCCTACGTCGACTTCTTCATCTTGGTCTTCATCGTCTTCTTCGCCATTGGCTTCTGAGGGGCGGTCAAGGAACTCGGCGACGTCCGCCATGGATGTATGGATGGATGCGGAGCGAAGCGAGAGTGGGGTTTCGCATCTCAGGGGTGAGGTGCCTTTTTAATTCCGTTTTAGATTTTTTTTTTAAAAGAAAAAAATTTTGGGGGCACACGTGGGACTATTTTAAATTACAGAAGGATAACATCGACGCGTGCACACTTGAAGAAAAATATATTAAAATACGAGATTGAAATTTTTGAATATTATTTTAAATTAAAAATATTAACAATCAAATATTAGAAACTCAAAGAGCTATTGATCTGCATGTTCTAATTTATTTATAACAAAAAAAGAGATGAATGAAATAAGCTACAGGGACAAAAAAATAAAATAAAAGAAAAAGAGTATCTTGTTTGGTTTTTTTAAAAAATATGTTAAATTATAGTTTTAATCTTTAAACTCGAAAGAATTTAAAAAAGTTAAAAAATTGATCATAAACTTTATTTTTTATTTCTTATTCTTCTTTGATTCCTACCATGAAAATAGATAGAAAAAATTTTTAGCTTTCCTTTCCTCTCCCTCCGACGATCCTTCCCCTTCTCTCGTCAAGGGTGAGAAAATGATGGTGGGAAAGGTCAAATAAAAATAAAATATAAAGTTAAGGGTTAATTTCGTAACTTTACAAAGTTTAGAAATTAAAATGACACATTCCTTAAGTTTGAGAATTAAAAATGTAGTTTAACCTAACAAAAAAAAATTAAATAGATCAGGTTCGTAAACAATTAATTTGAACAAACCTAACGATGTTATTAAAAATTTTTAGAAATATTTTTTGTATAAAAATTTAATAAATGAAATCCATTGAAGAATATTTAAATTTTAGAATTCTTTATTTTTGATAAAATATAAAGAAAAATTTTGAAATATTTATCATTTATTTGCAGCAGAAAATTCTTCTTGAAAAGTTATATTAATGCTATTATAATAGATAGAAATTTCATTGGATTTATTTCAAAACCAGAAAACATATAATCAATAATGATAATTCCATCAATTATTGTTCAAGCGAGGCTTTATGTACTGCTTAATGACACAGGCACCAAGAAGAACGGAGACAATAATAGATACCTTCATGAGGATGGAGTCAATATGAGATAGTTATTTCATGATTGTATATTATAGAGGTGTACAAAAAGATCAATTAAACCATAAAATTAATTCAAATCACTATCTTCATTTGATTTGGATCATTTTTTTTTTTTATCTCTCAATTTATTTTCAATTCAAAAATTTTTGAACTTAAAATAATCGATTCGATTTTAGTTTAGATTTTTAAAGAACTTATATAAACTATATTAAATCATGTGTATAAATTATATAAATTTTTATTTATATTATAACTAAATTGAGGTATCAGAGGCATGAATGAATAATTGGATTATATGAAACTTATATATATATATATATATATGATTAACTGAACTGTAATTTGATCAAATAAAATTTATTATAAAAATTAATTTTATAATTATTTAAAATAAATGCAAGTAAATTGATAAATTAAATTAAAATTAAATTAAATTTTTTTGATTCAGTTTGGTTCAATTTTAATTACGATTTTAAAAAATCCATTCACATCGTTTTGATCCATGCGCACTTCTTATGCTAATTAATCATACAAAATTGAATCAATATGTATGATTGTTAAGCATCCATGCAAGATATTCACAAGACTTCAGATCTGATGTGATGTGTTGTCTAACCATTGAACTAGGAAGGCAAGCACTTTTAAAGGAGAGAATCATGAGGGATCGTTTGGATGTCATGGCATGAGGACGATGTGACAACAACAATCTGATGTCCTCCAAAAAGACCATAGCTCATCAATGTGATAGCCACTTGTCATGGCTCAATGATCAGACTATGAATGTAAATATTTCAGTATTAATATTAAATCATTAACTTCTTGAAGTAAAGCATGAAATCAAATTTTTATTAATGTAGATTATGGTTGTTCTTATGGTATTTTTAAAGCAAAAATGCATGCTATGATAAAGCATGTGATTGAGTGAGGTTTGTAATCCATGCATTGAATAAGGATTAATGTCGACTTTATGTCCTTTGCTGTGATTCCTCCTCCTCTTAATCTATAATCTCTTTATCCTAATTGATGCGCCCAGAATTTCTTTTGTTAGGAGTTTCTTCCTTTCTCTTATCCTAAGGTTCTTATTGTCAAACTTATGGTTTTACGGAGCAATTTACAATACTCACTCATCCATCTTGTAACTAGGGATGGGCATTAGTCGAATGGCCCGTAAGCTAGCCTATGTCTAGTTTTATCAGGCCTCAAGTTAAAGTTTTCGGCTTACTAGATTTGATTTTTTTAAGCCTATTCAAATTTAGAATCAGATTTAATTTTTTTTTTTTAAAGAAAACCTAAGCCTAATACAGTTCAAAATTTTAAACAGCCTACAACAATCACTTATCTCCTAATTAGGAGTAGGCATCGGCCGAATGACCCATGAGCTGGCCTATATCTAGTCTTATCAGGCCCCAAGTTAAAGTTTTCGGCTTACTAGGTTTGATTTTTTTAAGCCTATTCAAATTTATAATAGGTTTTAGATTTAGAAAAAAAAAAAAAAAAACAAAGCCCAATCCAGTTCAAAATTTTAAACAATTTACAATAATCACTTATCTCCTAATCAGGGTGGACATTGGCTGGATGGCCCATGAGCTGACCTACGTCCAGTCTTATCAGGCCCAAGTTAAAGTTTTTGGTTTGCTAGGTCTAATTTTTTAAATCTATTCAAATTTAAAATTAGATTTGAATTTTTTTTAAAAAAAACTAAGCTCAATTCAGCTCAATTTTTTTTTTTAAAAATTATATATATATATATATATATATATATTTATATAATATAGTATTGGATTTAGATGATTTAAAGGTCTGAATATTAGAGGAACAAGCCTAATGCTAATTTTTTTTAGAATTACTCTTTTTATTATATAATTTGGCAGCATTGGGCTTGGGCCCTGAGAGATTTTGTTGGGCTTGAACTGATAATACTGAACCCGAGTTCGGATCCAGCAGGGTCCAAGACGGTGCCTGCTCCTCTTTCTAACAAGTGCTGGTCATGGGTCAGCAGCCCAAGTGGATCATAGTCGCGAAGGCGAGCGGAAAAGGCTCAAAAATCCCAACGGCCACAAAAGCAAACATATGAGGCATGATTTCCAAATCCCATGGCCTTTCCTTCCTTTGGCCACAGCCTGACCAAAGTCTCCTCGCTCTCCCCACACCCCTTCTCCAAATGCCTCGCCCTCCTGTGTCCCTTCTCCACCCGTCCACCCGAACCGCACTCACCGTCCACCAAGAGAACCTTCTCCCACATCTACCAGCACTGCGCCAACCACCAAGGCCTGAACCCAGGCCGAGAAGCCCATGCCCAAATGATCACCTCCGGCTTCGTCCCCACCACCTTCGTCGCCAACTGTTTGATGCACATGTACATCAGGTGCTCGAATATGGACCATGCCCGTAAAGTATTCGACCATATACCCGAGAGGGATACCATTTCTTGGAATGCGATGATTTCGGGGTACAGCCAAAGCGGTGCGATGGGTATCGCGGAATCCCTCTTTTTTGCGATGCCCGAGCGAGATGTTATCTCATGGAACTCGCTGATCTCAGGTTATTTGCAGAACGGGAGTTCTTATGAATCCATCGATCTCTTCTTACAGATGAGGCGAAGCGGGATCGACCCCGATCGCGCCACCTTTGCTATTATTCTGAAATCTTGTTCTGCATTGAAGGAGCTTGAACTGGGGACTCAGATTCATGGAATGGTACTAAAGATGGGTCTGGATTTTGATGTGGTAACGGGGAATGCTGTCGTGGATATGTATGCTAAATGCAAGAGTTTGGGTGATTCCCTGCAATTTTTCTATGAAATGCCTGAAAGGAATTGGGTCTCATGGAGTGTAGTCATTGGGGGTTGTGCTCAAAACGAAAAATTCATGAATGGGTTGGAGTTGTTCGTAGAGATGCAGCGATCAGGATTTGGAGTGAGTCAGTCAGTTTATGCGAGTGTTTTCAGGTCATGTGCCGGTCTATCATCAGTTAGAGCAGGCAGCCAGTTTCATGGGCATGCTTTGAAGAACAATTTTAGTACAGACATTGTAGTAGGAACTGCTATTTTGGATATGTACACAAAAAGTGATAGCTTGGACAATGCATTGAGAGTGTTTCAGTTGATGCCGATGCGAACCCTGCAGTCATGGAATGCCATTGTTGTTGGCTTTGCTCGAAGCAATCGAGCACTCGAAGCTATGGAGCTATTTCAACTCATGAATAGATCCGGTGTTGGTGTCAATGAGATCAGCTTATCTGGTGTTTTCAGTGCTTGTGCAGAGGTTAAAGGGTATTTACAGGGTTCGCAAATTCATTGTTTGGCTATTAAAACTAGTTTAATCTTGGATATTTGTGTTAGGAATGCAGCGTTGGATATGTATGGAAAGTGTAAAGTTTTGACAGATGCATGCTATATTTTTGAGGAGATGGACCGAAGAGATGCAGTCTCTTGGAATGCTATTATTACAGCTCTTGAGCAAAACGGGCAGTATGAAGACACACTGCTACATTTCAGTCAGATGTTACGTTGTGGCATGGAACCTGATGAGTTCACCTATGGCAGCGTTCTTAAAGCTTGTGCGGGGTTGCAATCTTTAGATCATGGAATGAAGGTTCATGACAAGATTATCAAGTCAGGACTTGGTTTGGATTCATTCATTGGAAGTGCTCTTGTTGACATGTATTGTAAATGTGGGATGATGGAAGAAGCACAGAAGCTTCACCACCGAATAGAGAAGCAAGCACTCGTATCATGGAATGCCATCATATCTGGATTTTCTCTTCAGAAACAAAGTGAAGAAGCTCAGAAGTTCTTTTCTCAGATGCTAGATATGGGCCTAAAACCTGATAACTTCACATATGCCACAGTGCTTGATACTTGTGCGAATCTAGCCACTGTTGGGCTAGGGAAGCAAATCCATGCTCAGATTATTAAGCAGGAGTTACAGAGGGATGTGTTCATATCGAGCAGTCTGGTGGACATGTATGCAAAGTGTGGGAACATGCAGGAGTCTCTATTGATGTTTGAAAAGATGCATGAACGAGACTTTGTGTCATGGAATGCCATGATTTGTGGTTATGCCAATCATGGCCTTGGAGTAGAGGCACTTAGAATGTTTGAGAGGATGCAACTAGAGAATGTGAGACCGAATCATGCAACATTTGTAGCAGTTCTTCGAGCTTGTGGGCATGTTGGTTTGGTTGATGAGGGCATGCACTACTTCCAATTGATGACCATCCACTACAAATTGGAACCACAATTGGAGCACTATTCATGCATGGTGGATATATTAGGGCGCTTAAAGGGCGTCCGTGAAGCTCTAAATCTGATCAATGACATGCCGTTTGAAGCTGATGCTGTTATATGGAGAAATCTTTTGAGTGTCTGCAAGATCCATCGAAATGTAGAGGTGGCAGAAATGGCGGCAAATAATATATTGCTGCTGGATCCTGAAGATTCTGCAGCTTATATTCTTCTGTCAAATATATATGCAGATGTTGGAAAATGGGTGGAGGTTTCGAAGATGAGGAGGATAATGAGGCAGAGTAGGCTGAAAAAGGAGCCTGGTTGTAGTTGGATTGAAGTGAAAAGTGAGACGCATACCTTTCTTGTGGGAGACAAGGCTCATCCAAGATGCATGGAGATATATCAGAGGCTGGATGAGTTAATCGGTGAGATGAAGTGGGCTGGATATGTGCCTAATCTGGATTCTTCCCTTGAGGATGAGGAAGAGGAGAGAAGAGAACAGCAAGAACAACTTGGAATTGGTAACATGTGATCCGCCAGAATGTGGTCTTTCGTACAAATTCATTATTAGAAGCAGGTTATGACTGCATCGGTTCAGTCTGTCTCATGCAGCTATATATTCCAACTGGTGGAAGAGGTATCAATCAATACATTCTTTACTTAGTTAAACAAATGGTTGGACTTCTATATCCTGAAATTAGACTTTTTTTAATACATATATATATATATACACACAGGATGTACGAAGGAATATGTTTCAGAGATTTTTTTTTCAGGGAAAAAAAAAATCAAGGTTCACCTTAGCTATGTTTCAGTATCCATTGAGCTGCAAAGCAAAGCCAGAGGCATTTTGATATCCTCAGGAATGACAAACCTAGCTTACGTTGGACCTTTTTTTCAGCATAATTCAAATACTCTGGAATATTTCTTGAAGGAATGACATCAGGTTGACCATTGGTCAATAAGGTTTTGATCCTTTTATAGTTCAATTTTTAGTGAGAAAGCCCCCAATTCTTGCTGCTGTTGTATTGTATATTTTTAGTGATAATGCTTTTTTTTTTTTTAATTCCATGCATAACTTCAAAAGTATATACTTTCTGATAGAAATATATATTTTTGTCAAGTTATTTTTAAGCCTCAATGGCTCAAGTCAAGTTAATTTTAATTTGAAACATTTTTTCTGCGAACTTACCTTCTATATTCCTGCGCTCAAAAACAAAAGCCTTATCTTCTATACTCCTTTCATAAAGCAGCTAGGGTATGAAATTCACATCTGCTTCTTGCTCATGCATTTAGTAGGAGTCATGCAAGTAGAACAGTGTGCAAAAGAGCTCAAGTAGATCTCAAGGTTTACATATTGTGAGAATTGGTTTTGTATGGCCATCTTGCAGGGCAATGAATACCAAGAGATACTGTGATCTCAACTTATCTTTTCTGAGCTGAAAAAGAGAAGATTTGTTTTCTTAACTTTTTGCTAAGTATTAAATGATAGGTATCTAAATAACTTGGCCAAAATATGGCTACACAAACACTTGTGAGGAAAACAAAAAGGAAAAGAGACATGCATCATGTCAAACTCTGCAAGCTGGAATGTTAGTACGAAACTCTCTATATGCTGAGTTCTAGGAGTATATAATTGGTCCAAACATCTAATTATGTATTTCAGAGCTGAGTCGGTTGCATCCATAATCCAACATCTTGAAACATCTAATAATAGTTTCAGTTCAGCGTGGGCAGACAGATATGGGTTCTATAAGCCCTAGTCCAGTTGAGCCAATTTTCAAAGAATATGTGATTATAGCTCCCAAGGAGCTGTACAGATGCTGTGCCACAGTGGTTGGATGTTCTTTTTTATTATTATTATTAATTAGGATGTTTAATAAACAGGACACAGTCAACAGGCTAGATCTATGATATATACCCTCAAGAAAATCTCTCCGACCCACTGATATATGTATCAGTGGGAGATCTTGTATGCTGAGAAACAAACCGATCTAAATTGTTCAAACTGGCTGAAGAGGGCCCTAAGGGCATCACAGCAATCGACAATTTAACATAATCAACAATGTTAGCTAATTAGATAGTACAGAGCACATAACTAAGTGTGACAAAGCTCGCTGGATGCATCATTAAAACAGCAAATCAAAAGCTTTTCAAGTTTACACCTGAACAACCTAGACTGTCTACTATTTATCAGCACCAAGCCCAGTGCCTGTTGAAACAGCAGAAGTTGAAATACTGCCATTCAAAAGAGGAATGCCCAGGGGATAGCATGTAACAGTAAAGAAAACATACAACATTAGGGTACTAATGCTGTGGGGAAATGCATTAAGTACTTCTAAGCATCACCATTTTCTTGTTGATACACATGAGATGGAAGAACTGAGACCAGCAAGACAAGCCATGAACAAAAACCTGGGAGAAAGCTGTTTGGGTTCTAGATCCTCTGCCAAAATTATTCTCTGTGCCTGCATCATGGACAGACCTAGCTAGAAGGTTTCTTTTTTTCCTCCAAAAAATGTCCTTTTGAAGTAAATTACAAATGATGTGTCTTATAGCATGAATATATCAAGATAAATTCAGCAATAACCATACTTACATGAGATTTCTAAATGTTGTTCCTAAATGCTGACTAGTTAATGGTGAAGCTACAGTGGGTATCAACTGTATCAGGTTACGAGTATCAATTGCATCAGAATTTTTTCAAGTGCTCATATTTGACTGTGGCAATCACATTTACATTATCCAGCTAAGCTTATTTGTTGCAATATGAATGAATGTCTTTGATTGGTTAAAACAGATATATAGTATGTCTAAGCACAAATGCTAACAAGTATGTTTACATGCATACCTTTTGCTTATCCATGGGAAAAGACATGGTCCCGTCCAAAACAAATAAACAAACATTAAAACATTTATTCAACAAGGACTAGATCATGGAGCATGGTTCCTGAAAAAGGTTCCAAAGGTTAGCCAAGCAAAAACTTTTCAATCATCTGTATCAAGAGATTGCATCTCTGAAGTTATTACAAAAGATTCTAATTCGCTAAAGTAATTTCAAACATCAAAACACCTAAAAAAATTTTAAATTTAAAGATTAAAAAACCCAAGGTATAGGAAAGATAGACCACAGCTTAATCTTGTGGCCCCAACATTGGATGCATAATGGAAGCGTGTTTATAAAGGAAATATAGCTCCATAACTAATATCAATGAAAATTTGGGGGAACTCTATTATTCATTTTAGCTAATTTCCAAGTGTAGCAGTCACAGATTACTACAAATCCAGAGCAATTTCTTCCTCACCTATATCTGATAGGCAGTGACAGGAGAGGCTGCCATCCACCTATTTCGTGATTATATAACCTCTAATATTGGACAGCAGTCAATTTCTCCTCATGTGCATATTCTGCAAGACTATAAGTCATAAATGATACACATGCATTTGTCTGTGTAGAGAAGAACCTTAAATCTTTTTGTGGGTCCGTTCTCAAGCTGAATATTTTCTCTATGTTTCTCCTCATAATATAAAACTCAGAATAGGACTTGATTTTTTTTTTTTTTTTTTCCACATTGCATGGACAGTCAGAAATACTCATTTGAGAAAAAGTGGTAGTGTTAAATATGCTGGATGCCATCTGGGGTTGGGCAGACAAGGTCCACACAGATGGGGACCATGTGAGGGCAGGCATTGCCACCTGAGAAAAGTTGGAAACAGTTTTTAGCCTCTTTTTTGTGCATAGCCTTTAGATATGTTCTTACTTTCTATGGCAAGCTTTGTTTTTGTAGATACATGATCCACAAGCACCACCAGCAGTTTCCACCAGCTGCATTATGTCATGAGGCATTTCCTTTCGAAGCTACCATTGCATGTTCTCTAAATTCGGCGATACTTTGATCAATTGTCTAGTCTCTGTTATCATATATATGATCAAGATTTTAAATTTTATTGAACAGACCCATTCTAGTTTTTCCATTGGGATGTGCCACCATCTCAGTCTGTCCCAATGCTTGAGATGGAGAATGTTCTAAGATATGCCAATTAGATTGCTGGAATGATGGCAAGCCGATCCTGTCTCTGTTTCGACATTTGAGATAATAACCTATCTCAATGTCCTACGGAATGTCCCATTGAGATTTAAAATCATGCACATGATTGCATCATTTGAAGTAATTTTGGCACTGGTTTACAATTTGCATTTTCTGTTTTCTTCTTCCTACATTTGTACTGATTTCTTTCACCGCCGCTCCAAGGTTTTTTGCTAGTGTTACATGGCCAGAAACTATATATATTTTTTTTTACACGAGAACCCATGAAAAAGTCCACCAAGGAGTTTGTGGTGATAGGGAATTACGCTTTTTGCTTTTAAAATCTTCTAGTTTTGTGAGATAACGTAGATTTAAATTAATATACCACTAGAACTTTTGAAGTCTTATTTTAGATTACTCAAGGAGACACCATGGAATCGAATGCAGAGTTTCTAATCGTCTGTTTCCTCCTCTCCTGTCGCTGAAAGTTGAGCAATGAGTGAATGTTTAATCGACGCAGCCATACAGGTAAAACTTAACATCGAAAAGAAGACAAACAGAGAACAATGAGAGAGGAATAGCACTACAAAATGATCTCAACTTAACATCAAAAAGAAGACAGACAGAGAACAATGGGAGAGGAACAGCACTACAAAATGATCTCCCTCGGTGAATCATATCCCTGGTCAATGCCGGATGTGATCAGTGTTTCAGGTTTCATCTGGAGCTCTCGGAGCAGCACTGGAGCTCCCGACCTGCATGTAGTCGAGCTTTTTCTGGAGGTCAGATGCTTCCTCTCTGAGCCAGGCATTCTCACAGAGGATCCTACTGCGCTCCTCCATCACAACGTTGAGCTCGTCGATGAGCCTTTGGTTGGTGGCCCGGAGGTGCAACACCTGTGACCACAGCTCAACCAGATGCCTCTGCTTCCTCATGCGAGACCTTCGAGCGGACTCTCTGTTTGATATCATCCTCCTCCTCCGCCTCTCATCCACAAGGCTTGGTTGGTGCTCCTCAGCTTCATCTGATGTTGACGTTGAGTTGTTACCAGAGCCAGAACATGGCAAGGAGACTGCATCCCCTGAACCCATGGCTTGGGCTTGGGTTGCATAAGCTTGAAACAATCTTATTAAGTCTATCTGGCCTGCATGCTGCGGGCCGGAAAACTCATGGGGGAACATGGATGGAGCTTTCAAGGTATGGAATGTGGAGAGGGATGGGAGGGAAAGCTCTGTGTTGCTGCGGCTTGCTTATGGGGGGAGAACATGAGGGTGGTGGGCTATTTAATGGTGAAAAGAAGCTACAATTGGAGGAAGTGGCCCACTTCTAGCAACCAGGCATTATATGTATACATAAATAGCATCATAAGATTACCATTAGGCTTTGCCTGTGCTCCATGCATGGATTATGATCAGATAGCCAAATATGACATGTATTTGTTATGATAGTGACCAACTCTGGTTATTGATGTTTCAGTATGTAGGCTAATGCATGCATGGTCATAGCTGCCGAATGATGGAATTATTGCATGAGCCATGTGTTTGCAGGAAGGAACATACTAAGCTGAGGGAAAAGGTTTGATGGAGAGGATCAATTAAGAGTGTTGTGGACCTGTGGTAGAACACTTCCTGTAGACTTGAAAAAATAGAACATAGCCCCTCTACTTTTCTGCTATTTATGTGGAAATAGAATGGACTAATTTGTTAGTGAGCTACTTCAGTTTAATATCATGGGATCCTTGAGAAATTCAAATTATCTTCAAGGATGATGCGCAAGAAACAACAGAGAATTTGTTTATAGTTGATATTGAGGCATGGTTCTTCACTTAACAAACAATACATATGTTATCATTTCTGTTTAAAAAAGTAGCATATGTTCATCATTATCTTTCAGTGGATTCCTGCTATTTTTTAAGATGGTCTTATGGTACATGTATTGCTTGTTAAATGAAAAACCAAATGATCTACATCTCAGAAATCATATCTAAATTTATCCCTCATGAAAAATGTAAAGAGTCTATCCATTAATTCTGTGGATAATGGGGCACAGACTTTTCTAATATATTTTTAAATTGAAAGGCTTTCGATCTAGAAAAATATGTGGAGGGCTTGTCTGAGTCAAACTAATTCAACCTGAGAGGCGCCGAAATTATGGAGTAAGATCACTTTGTGGAGCTAGATATGATGATTCCATTGACCATCTTGGTGGTGGCCCTACTGGCGCAAATGGTGCTGATGGCTAGAAGCACCTTGGGGCGACTTGATGATTGCTTTGCAAAGTTGTTCAGGTGTATGAGCCACTAAAAGTAATGGACGCACTAACTGGACCACTCTATCTTGACCTCAAAAAAATATCATGGATGCTTCCAGCTCTGGATCAGATGGCCCTTAACAAGTACCCTGACACATCCAATGAACTGCATCTCTCAACTGAAGCTGAGCACAGAGGGTGTTGAGGTATCCTTTATGTACTTGTATTAGTTATGTTCCTTTCTCTAACTTTTAGAGCATATTTGCACTCCAAAACGGCTTACATGTGATATGTCCCATGATGGGGGGGAAGAGATGAATAAACTAGGCGCAAGTATAAGGAATATTGTGGTATTAGGTTTTAAGCTATCCAGATCATTACATTTTTAGGATGCCAGGAATCATCTTTTGCATTCTCTTTGCACAAACCTTGTTATGCTTCCACCTTTAGTTTTACTTTTGTTCATTCTTGGTAGCCTAATGTGTTTGAACTTGATGGGCTCGGTATGCCAGCAACATTATCAAACAAGACATTGTCTAGATAAATCATACTTGATGATGCATTGAGGATTAATAGAATTGATGAAGAGGATGATAATTTGAAAATATTGTTATAACATGTCTAAAAGTTTAATTTGCCAAGATAACTTATGACAACAGAGGAAGTATGAGGGATGCTGGGTTTAGGGCTTTTCGATGCTCAAGTCATTGAAGAGGGATGATGAGAGTGATCAAGGGCAGACCTTTTATAAAAGGATTCTATATCCGATGATGAAACCGTATAAATTACTTAAATCATGAGTCACGTCCTTTGCAATGATGAGTATCCATTTTAATCAATTTCATGAGATGTAAGCATTCTATCTCGTCAAACATTTGCCGCATGCCAACCTATTAATTACGTACCTCAGAATTATCTTGCCAATCGAGTTGTCTGTTATTGGTGTTAATGTAGAGCAGATTGCGATGTCCCATCTTAATACACAAGGAAAAGTTCTCTAAATTCTAATATAGAACATATCAATCCATCCAAATTATTGCATCCAAGGAACTTCTATCGATGCAAAATTTGGAGTCTCTTCTACTATTCTTGCATCCATGTTGCTCCATGATGAACCTCTTAATATATAATAGTTGTAGTCCTGTGGAGAAGGTCCCAAACTTTTTCCCCCTCATTATGAAAAATGTTAACTCTATCAATAAAAAACCCACATTAGAACGTTACTCATATAACTTTATCTTCATTTTGGTATTCATTAAGTGTATACATATAGATTAGAAAAATGAAATTAAAGACACAAGTGGGCATACCATCACTTTTACCGATTTCCAAAAAAAAAAAAAAAATTCTTCTTATATTTTATTATTCATTTGTGAACAAATCAATTTTTGCAAAATAAATTTTCTTTTCATGCCCCTCCCCCCTCCCAAAAAAAAAAAAAAAAAAAAAAAACAAAACTCCTTTCTGTTACCTGTCAGCAGAAACACAAACATCAAAGGTTTCCTATCACATCCACCATACATGTAATGTATAATTTAAGAGCCTCGTAGCAATCTAATATGCAAGGTTGGCCTCTTAAGATATCTCTCATAAAATTAAAATCTTATTTTATTGATAATAAACAAGAAGGAGCCAAACAATATTTGGATAAAACAATATTAAAATCTTAAAATAGGGCTGGCTGTTACCATCTCCAAATAGGGAGGAAGGATGGCGGAGTAAAGTCCGCCGGCAGCGGCGTGTAAAGTTAAAGGATCCGGGTCGCCGACCGGTGGGAAGTAAGCGATGGTGGCGTGGTGTACGGAGGGGACGGGGAGGGCGGGCCGCGGAGGAGGGCGGGCCCCTCTACCCACCGCACCGCCACGCCGTTGCTCCGCGAGTCACCTCATGCCCCCGAAAGCCAGCCAACAACGCAATGGCCCTCGGCCATCTCACCAACATCCTTCTATAATTTGAGGCTTCCTTTTGGCAATGCCACCTTGTTGCTCAAATTAGGTGGCCGAAGTTTGAATAAAATATGAGATGTGGATAAGAACGCGAGCAAAATAAAAGGTCAACAGGGACGTGCATGATGGTCAGTCAATATTAGATTTTTGATTATAGAGTTTAGACTTGGTTTTTTTTATTGGTATATAGCTCATCTATCAGCAATGGTGATTAAATACGATGGATAAAACAACTAAATTATCTTCTTATTTTTTTTTTTGATGTAAAAAGAATAGGAGTTATTATGCTGTGCTCATCAATCATCATTGATAAATGCAGCTATATTGATAGCTTATTTAGTACCATCAATATCCAATAGTAAATAAAACTAGACTAGAGAGGTTTTCATGTTGTTTAACTTCAATCTTATTTTAGCCATCTTTTTTTTAAGGAAGAATGCTTGATACAGTTGTTATATATTAATTTTATTAAAAATATACTTTTAATCCTCAAACATCCACTCAAGATTCATTTTGTTTCTCAAATTTCTGCTATTATAGTTTCTCTCTCATAATGTTACATTCTTGACGTATTAAATTAATTAAAATTAATGACATAACTAACATGCCTATCTGTTAACCAGTTCATATGTTTCGATTAAAGTGACACATTAACTATTCAAAAAGCAACACTTTTAAAATTGTAACATTTGAAACTTTGAAAATCAAATAAGTTTTGAATGAAAATCTGATTAAAAAATGACAACACGAAAGATATTACGTAGGACTATATCCTAATATTCATTTTCGACAACGTAGCAAGAGCATTTAAGTAACAAATTATCTTTGTAGATTAATGCAATGCTACATTTAACTTTGTTTCACTATTATAATCACCTTTGCTACATATTTAATTAACAAAACATTAATTTTTGTAAGTTTGGTAACCATCCTTTTTCTGATGAGTATTTTATCCCTCATGGACTTCATAGCTTTTGCGCAAGCCGGTGGAGTATTGGATGAGAAGAGGATAAGACCACCACGACTATCCTCGCATCGTTCTAATATATCTTTTCAGTAGCAGACGTTTATAAAATGGTCCCAAGGTTTTCCACCATTGAAGTTTCTTTGCCCTTTTTTTAATGCACTTAAATCTTACGTCTACCACGTATCATCAGTAGATGCAAGATAACCGATGTTTCTACGTCATGCTTGTTTTGGAGCTAAGACTGGCTTAAGTTCTATGATTAACTATGGATAAAATTATATCGATACAATGGAGATAACTCCATGCGTTGATGTCACCTTTAGGTAATCTATGAATGCCTTTTGAAAAAGAAAAAGGGGAGGGGATCTTAGGTTTTATATACGTTGTTTATTATTAATTTTTGGTCTCTAGTGCTTTAGCCTAACGCAAACTTTGTAGCAAGTGCTAAGAAATGCTGGTCTAACCAGATAAGATGGTATCGATCCACTAAGTTTGTGGACGATAAGTTTTAAGATTTTGTAGTGAAGTAGTAATAGGTGTCGTTGTGGTTGTAGCCCAAGCTCCAAGAGCAATCAAATTGGGAGACTTGATGTCGTCAAAAGGAGTACAATTCCTAATCTTCCAAATTAGCCACAATCCAACGATGTCAAAGCTTAAATTTATTAGGATAAATTTAGGCCCCAAAAGCCCAACTCGAATTGTTGCAGCCCATCAACTTCAGAGGAATTCTCCAGGCCTACCATCATCAAGTCTATTATCTAAACCAGTAAAGTTAACATTCGGTATTGCACAACACCGTCTTTTTAAGCAACGGATTGAATTGATTCGTCACTTTTGATAAACCAATAGGAGTAACTCGCAAAACTATAACTGAATGACTTCTTGTCATGCTCAAGCTCTTTGCTGAGCTAAAATCATATGGTTCAAAAACTCAAATGAAAGTTAATTAATAATAAATAAACTTAAGTTATAAATACTTAAACCTTTTCTTTTTCATCTGATATGATATTATTTTTGAGGTATTACTATCTTTTCCTTTATAAAGAGGCATCTACAAGCTAGTCAAAATCTATCATGAGTTAAATTGTTGATTCTGCAAGAGTGACTCTACGTCATGGCATGACTTTCTACCACTGTCCCATGGGTAGCCCTTTTCTCATGCCCACTAACTTCCCTACACTCGAATCGATATGGATAGCCATTTTCTTACGCCTACTAACTTTTGCACATCAGATCGATTCTGATACCATTTGTAATGCCCTAAGCTTATATGCTGGTCCAATTAACTCTATTAGCGAGTCAAAATCGCGTTGTAAAACCCTAAAAATAGTTTCGCATTGGATAGAAAAGAAAATGTTTAAGTACTTATAACCCAAGTTCATCTGTTATTAATTTTTACTTGAGTTTTTTGGACCATATTGTTTAGGTTAATGGGGTCAGCAGATGAGTTTGAGCATTATACTTCTTATATTTATATTGGGTAGATTCATGACTTGTAATAGGTAGTAAAAATTACAACCGTTGAACTTCTGATGTGGCTTCGCCTCATGCTCTATTTCTACAGCGTTTGTAGTTTCTGTAACTTCTTTCGGATAAATTAACTGCGTTCGTTTTTACAATCGTCTGGCTTTTGATTATTGCAACTTTACTACCAGATGCCACCACTTGATACTCCCGCATGCGGTCACCATGTTTGGAATTACTTATCTTGGATTCTTACTTTTAGTTTAATCTTGAAGTCCTCAATTTTCATGCAGCCGGTCTAATTTTTTGAACCAAAGAATTTATCACAGATTGAAAAATTTCTATATTAACATATTGATCAAAAAAATCAGTACCAGCACCGTTTTATTAATGCTGATTACCTCTATCATAGTCTCTTCTTCTTCTTCTTCTTCTTCTTCTTTTTCCTTTTGATAACCATATTTTTGTTTTAGCTTCTTTATAGATTACTAATCAATTATTTTTGATCTTCAAAGCATATATATGCCATGGAAGCATTGCACTTTTCTAATCAATATTAAAGGTCAAAAATATGATGCCAACACCCATCAAATTAATTACATGACTCAAATTCAGTCGATCTCTTCGTCCGTGGTAAATTTGGACTTCACACCAAACTATGTGAATGGCTTCCAAGCATCGCCATAATACGTATAGATTTCAAGGACTTTTGATGGAATTCGTGAAGGGCAACCACAAGTCAATGGTCGATCCATCAAGCTGATGGCATGCATGACGTGTATGGTTAGATACGTTCACAATTCACTGGAAAATGAAAACATAAAGCTAACATACCTAAACTTAGAGCCCCGTTACCGTATTATCTATCGAGATTTCAAGGGATGCCTACGTCTTTGAGCATAAAATTATATTTTCCCATTGGATTCTGCCCCAAACCCAAGCTAATTCTTTACAACATCTACTTCATGTAGGGCCCCTGGCAAATGAGGATGCTTTCCATCTGCTAATGTAGGTCATCCTTTTCTCCTTTTTGTGCCATCCCCCATAATTGGATTGGCTTAGGTTAAATTTTGATGTTTCAATCAAAAAAAAACTTTAGCAGAGATCGATTATATTTTATGTGATTGTAACACCCTAAATCTACCTATTAATCCAATTAACCTATTAACGGATTGAAATCAGTGGTCCAAAAACTTAAGTGAAAGTTAATGGATAGTCCAAAAACTCGAATGAAAGTTAATGGGTAGCAGATGAACCTGAGTCCAAAATATATTTCTTTTCAATTTATCCAATGTAGGATTTTTTTGGGTATTATAATTTGCCCTCTTATAATGAGGCGAATCTATTTGATCTTTATGTCCCATAGGTAATTCATACCTATCAACTTTTGCACATTTAGATCAGTTCTAATACCATTTATAATGCCAAAGCCTATCTGCTAGCCCAATTAATCAATTGCCAAAATACTCAAGTGAAAATTAATGGATAGCAAGTGAATTTGAGTCATAAACACATAACATATTTTTTTTCCATTTAATATGGAAGAGCCACCTCTGCCGCATCTATCCCATTGTATATAATGTTTCAGTACCATGGGTAGAATTAACGGCCTTATGATACCGTACTGTATTCACAAATTATTCTCTATGCACTGCAATATGGATTTGTGATTGAATCAAAAGAGATTATCCATCCATCCCAACGTTACCATCCTTTTTTGTTCAAGATATCATGCAGTTTCTCATATTCACTAGTTTTCAATGCTCCATTCATCATATTTCTCATGAAGAAGCCAAGCTGCAAACTTTCTTTGCGAATAAAGTTGGTCTCTAAATTCTTTTACCATCCGATGCGATGCTCCTTCGGTTCGGAGAATCTGGATGCTGCTGGTGGTGCCTGGCGCGAAGGTGACCAGATTTTAGAAGTTTGCAGTCCACTTAGCAGTACCGGATGCATGAAAATTTCACATGCTATTAGATGATGCACCGTCCGTGGTTGCAGCAAATTGGATTCCAGAGGCAGTCGTTGGGAAGCTCCCATGTTTCCGGGTCGGCAAACAAAACAATAAAACAGAGTGAGATCCAAAGTCAAAGCTGAAAGCATCTGGTAGCGTGCTATTCTTTGCAATCCGTGGCATTTTTCTCAGGTCAAAACTCCATGGCACGATTTCTGGGGAAGACACGCTTCTCGCGAAGCCACTCCTCCTGGACCGCTCAATGGATGGTGGACTTCAGCATCGCTGCTTAAAGGCTGAGTTGATTATAAAATAGAATGCAGCGAGTGCTACGGATTTCTTAAACAGATTACTTCCAGTGGGCACGCATTGGCATTAGGTTTTAGGAGGGCTGAAGGAACTTCTTCTTTTATATATATATATATATATATATATTTAATAAAGAATTGGATGGATGTGTGCTTAAGATCCAGGAGTGTATGTTATTGTAATGCATGTGGTCTGTCATCCGATTAAAATTCCATATTGTGTGTGGGTTCGAGAAAAGATTAATGGCATGTTGAAATAAATCAATCTTTTGACTCGACTGTGTGCATCTTTTGTTCCAAGACTACTTGGAACGACTGGAAACTTTTCTTTTGCTCAAATGATGGCTGTGCATCATTGCACTGATGGATGCCTTCTTGCTTTTCTGGCCAACGGTCACTGGGATTAAATTGCCACATGAAAACATGCAATAATAATGATGGGAGCTTCACCCAACACCATATAGAAGTATGAAAGAATTGCCTGCATTAAATGTATCATAAACATTTTCTTAAATTCAAACATCAAATTTTCTATTAAAAAAAATGGATGCAACCATTCAAATGTATATTTTTTTAAAAAAAATTCTTTTAAATTATTAAAATATTTTAATTATGATACAAACATTTAAAAGTTAAAAATTAATCCGATTAACCTAATTTTTGATCCAAATGAATTGTTGTGAGTTAATTTGATTGAGTTTTGGGTCAAAATTAGGCTTCAGCTTGGGTTTGGGTTGGATTCAAGCCTAATTTCTTAAAAAAAAAAAAAATTTAAATCCAAGCCTGATCCGTAGAAAGATGAAAATTTTGGATCAGGCTCAGATTAGGGCATGATTCAATTTGGTCTGGTCCACTTCACGCCCTACCAAAAGCTACCACGCACGGTGGTTGGGAACTAATGGCTGAAAGAACTAGATCAACTGTTCTCTCACATTACTGTTGGAAAGCAACAGTTGGAGGACCTCTCAACAGCCAAGGAGAGCCTAAATTGGCCCTCTTCATTTTTGCTGCGAGTCGAAGAGAAATTGTACTTCAAATGGTATCAGTGCTACTTTTAAAACTGATTACCCATAAGGCCTATTCATGCTCAGGCAACACACTAACAGTAAGTTTCAATGCTTATTCCCAAGCTCAGACACGGTGGTCATGCCTTTTTTTTTTTTATTTATTTATTTATTGATCAGAACCAGCCTAATCTCAAAGAGCTATTTCTCACGTTGGATTGAGCTGTATTGAGTTATTTTTTTAATATTTCTAGGTGTGCTCTAGGTGCTTTATTATTATTATTATTATTATTATTATTATTATTATTATAGCTTCCAAGTTCATAGTATTTCAAACTGAATTGAATGTACTGTGTGGGACAGCAGGCCATGATCAGCTTTGACTATTTCACGCCGTACGGCCAGACTTTGGAGCGTGGACATGGCCCATTAGGCCACGGTCCCAGTCTCAAGACCCCTCTACAAACTCGAATGGCTGCCACCTTTAATGGCAGCTACCACCGCCATTCTACGATCTACAGCGTAATTAATACCGTTATTAAGAGGAAGACTTTCGTTCTTTTCTTTCTAGGAGCAGCAGCACTTGGCTACCATGGAGGACAAGAAGAAGAAGAAACGGCTCGCCATGGTGCTCTCTCTATGTGATGCTGCTCCCAAGGTAAAGAACTTGTTCGATGTTGACTTTGAATGGATGTCATCCAAGCCAAGGCACTCGTTTCTTCGATGTCATTTACTTCATCTCTTCGTCTCATGCTCCCTCCTCAAACTTTGTCAACTATATTAAATTTTTCTTTGATTAGCCTAGGGCTGTACAATATTTGTTTCTTGGTGCCGGTGCACACGCTCACCCTCAAATATCCCCCTCTCTCCATCCCCATCTCCATCCTGCCACGCTTTCTTTCCTCAGCCCAATCGTCAGGAGGAAAACAAGAAGAAGAACTGGAAAGAGAGATGGCAAGGGTGGCCTTCGTTCTCTTATGTCTACTTGTACTAATAGCCGAGTCTGATACAAGAAAGTTGATCATGGTGCCTGACAAGCCAACTCATGCTTCTACTTCTCATGTAACTCTCTCTCTCTCTCTCTCTCTCTCTTTGTATGGGAGTTTAGGAATATATCTTTCATTTCGATTGCTGTTCATTTAGGTTTTGTTGTTTTTGATTATTTCTAAGCAGGAACAGAGCACTGAGGAAGAAGGATGCGAACGTTTCGGCAACCAGTGTGCCATGGGGAAGTGGATGGAAGCTCACACGGATTATATCTACACGCAAGATGTCAAAGATCCATGATTTCCCTTTCTAAATTTTCTTCTATTTCTCTGTCTCTCTTCTCATCCTTCTGGATTAGGATACGTGGAATCCTTGGCAGTTAAATCTCTCTGCTATCTATCTATGTGTCTTGGGTCATGTTTTCCTCTTTAACAAATGTATATATACTTGTTTGTTGACTGGTATTTGGGTATGTATTTTGGTATTGGTAGCTACCACAAGGAATGCAATAGTATCCATATATTATATTATCTGCTGAAAGGTTTGAATGCGTTACTTTGTAGCCTCAATGGAGAATGAGATCCAGTCCCGTCCACTTTAAGTGCTCTAAGAATGTTTGGTCTTCTCCCGTTACTGAAACTTTAGCTCGGTTATTCACCATCTATGCATCAACCCATGGTAGGTAGGTGGTCGAGCGGGGTGAGACAAATATGTGCCTGACCTTTCCAATCATCCAACCTTAGCAAGGATGGAACTTAGGTTAGTTCATTAGTTCTTTATTTAACAACTGTTATGTATACAATCATCATATTTAATAAGTGATATGTACTTTTTATCTTTTGTTTTTTTTGTTTTTTTATGTAGTCTGAATATGTAATGGAGTATAAAATTGTACACATGTTGCTCGTTAAGCAAAAATTTTGGTAGCAAAGAACTACATCTAAATTTTGCTCACCTTAATAGAGACAAATGATGGTAGGTGATTTAATTAGAGAGGAAACTTAGATACAGTTCGTTGTATGTTTATCATGAAATGCGATTGTCTAATATACAAGTTTTGTATGGTAAAATGCTATACATCCTTAGATGGCCACCATGTGTCTCATATTGGACACGAACACCTATAATTTATCTACGGTTTGTGTGAGCACTAATAAATCTCTTGCTATTTCTTAAAATTTAATACAGCCGTTCAAGCCTATATGGTGGTCATTTAAGCATGTATGATACTTTATAACATGAAATATATCATAAAGGATTTATGCTTGTTTGCGATCTTGCTTTTACTTTAGAAAGGACATGTATATAATAACCTTAGTTAATTAGCAATATGTGTTTGTCATCATTAAGTTAGAAATACTTAACAAATATGTGTCAATTGTTAAAAAGGATGGTTGGATACATGTTGCTTATTAATTAAGAAACTAGATGGTAAACACTTAATGAATTATACCCAAGTTTCATTCTTTTAAGGAGTGTTTGGTAATCAAAACAAGATCACCATGATGATTTTATGTCATTAATAGTCTTTATTCTAGAATAATCTTATTTTTGATAATATAAAATAATCACATTTGATATGTTATATGATAGTAGTTAAAAATCTCAGGATAACTAAAATAAGCTATTTGGTCAGCCATGAAAATCCAAGATTACTGTCCAAGAACTTCAAAACTATCCCTGACAATATTTGGCAACTATTATAATGATTTATTTTTATTTCATATTATTTATTATTATAATATTGAATTAAATTTTAATATTATTTTTAAATATAACATTAAGATATAATATAATTAAATTATAATACAATGATACATTACATTTTAATTTTAATTATGTTATATTACTATATTATTATATGATATAATACTATATCATAATAATATAATGTTACAATTATTATAATATTATAATATAACATATTATATTATAATATAATCTTATAGTATTAAATTATTTTATATTAGTATGAAGATAATTTTTTTATATGGATGAGGGGGATTTTGTTCTTCAAATCTTAAGTTAAGTTTATTGCTTGGAGGTGATCTTGGATATGGGGATTATCTGAGATCATTGTTGTATAGGATCATCGAAATGCAATCAAATACGGTGATTTCATCACTTTCATCTGAATTACCGATGATCTTAAATGATTCACCTCGTAATAAATGCCTCTAAATGGACCATTCAGCTCAAATACAAATGAGAGAAGATTCAGACTCTAGATTATTTCGGATAGTTTTGCAAGACACGGTGATGCTATGACATGCATGGCATGGAGGATTATGAGGCTATTTGGATTGGGCCCGCTACCATTGGATTTCTAAAACATATGTGTCACCCTGCAAGATAGCTGAAGGATCTCAATCAATTATGGCTTTTTTTATCATACTTCGAACTGAATATGAATGTATGAGTAGTGTTATAAATAAAAGGAAGTTAAAGAGGCGAAGATGGTATGAGAGGCTGAAAGTATTGTACAATGCCTTAAATAGATGGGATCGAAGCCCTTTTTTTGAAAAAAAAAAAAGAGAAAATTTTAAAAAAAAGAAGTACCTAGCTGAACCCTTTGAATAATGCAAAAGCTTAGGCCTATGCTCTAATTTAAGCCCATACTGAACCCAATGGGTATCTATCAAGCCCACCAACTGTAATTGGGCCTTCCAGACCCAGAATCATGGCACTCCCATGCTTATTATCCAAGCCGTTTCTTATCCTCATCTGAAGTCTTTGCATCCAAGTCGAGAGTACAACAATAAACAAATTGCTATACTTTTGATGTGATCAAACCACATTCCTTGGATCCGATTGGACTCGATGCATATTAGCTTTGAAAATAATCGATGTAAATTTGCAGCAACCCTGAGGCCCTAAGCATGAGGCAGGACCTACAGGGATGAAAGGCATGTCTTTGAGGTAGGTGGGATGTTTGAAGGTTTACATCTCACATCAAATGAAGCGAGGTTGATTGACACCAACATTTATTTGAGATTAGATCTCATCTCCAACATCCAACCAGAATCGAATCCCTTGTCTAAGCGTCAAGAATGATATCATTGAAACAAGTACATGGTTTATTTAAATTAAGGTTTGCTATTTGACCAATTTAGCCTTGGATTTGTTTTCCTTGAGGATTAAAGAGATATTACAACACTTGACGCACGTAGAGAGATTTTTAGGAGTCTCTTTTAGGATAATATGAATATTTGAGTTCAAAAATATTTTAATGTGATGATGGTGTTAGGTTAAAGTTTTACAAGATTTACACTGCCATACAATTGGAGATAGGCACCTAAGTCAAGAGTTATTCTTCTTGGATAGGATATGCGTATGTTAGTATATTCTGAGTTATATTTAGTCTACAAGCAGTGGTAGAGTCAGGATATTTGGTACTTTAATTTTATAATTACTTTTAATTTTTTTTATTTGAAAAAAATAATTTTTATAAAAATTATAGAAATAGAAAAGTTAAATAAATTTTTAAAATTTGATGGGGACCGTCGGATCTATCGGTAGATGAGATATATCAACAATGGATCCATGATAAGAGACCCTATGGAAAGGAGAGCGTATGATATCCCAGACCGCATACCATCCACCCAACCAGGATAACCCATCCTCACGGCTCTCGTCCCTCTCCCTTCTCTCTCTCTCTCGCTCTTTCTCGCCTCTTCCACAAGGCTGAAATGCGTTTATTACCCGGCATCCTCCGCACCGCCCCTTCGTCATCCCTCTCCCTCTCCCCCTCCCCCCGCCTCTGGATCCCCACGAAACCAACGAGAGCGCAGCGCCACCACCTCTGCTTCGCCTCCGCCGACGCCCTCTCCGTCTCCGACGGGGAGCTGGAGTCCCGGGGCTTCCGGGTGCGGCGGACGGCGGCGGGGCTGGACGTGGAGGCCCTGAACGAGGTGTTCGCGCGGGTGGGCTTCCCCCGGCGGGAGCCCGCGCGGATCCGGCGCGCGCTGGAGCACGCCAGCGGTGCCGTGGTGTGGGTCGAGGATGCGAAGCAGAAGGACGAGGGGCGGCCGGTGGCGTTCGCGCGCGCGACGGGGGACGGGGTGTTCAACGCGGTGGTGTGGGACGTGGTGGTGGAGCCGTCGTTCCAGGGGATGGGGCTGGGCCGCGCGGTCATGGAGCGGCTCGTGGCGGAGCTCCGGGGCATGGGCGTGTCCAACATCGCCCTCTACGCCGAGCCCCGTGTGGTGGGCTTCTATCGCCCCCTCGGCTTTGCCGCTGACCCGGACGGGATCAGAGGGATGGTCTACTCCCGAAAGAACCAGAACAAGAGACGATAGCTTCTTTCAAAGGGATTTGGATTCTTTTTTCCTTTTTTCATGCCCTGGTCTCAACTGTGTTATCACCAAAATACTGGCATCGATCTCTGCTGCCAGAGTTCAGACATCAACATAAGGTTTTGTTTCTTTTGTTACTAAGATCTTAGCAGCTACATGGTCATTAAGCACTGAAATTGTTAAACCAAAGATGAAGCGGTGTATGAATTATGAACTCCTTATGAAATTAAGCACTGGCATCTTAATTAATACCAATCATCGTAATTAAAATGAGCTAAATTTAATCAATCAAGTTTTTCTCACCAATGTCACGCGGTGGAAATAGAGGGGAATATCGTTATGGGCTAGTTTGGTTCACCATAAAAGAAATCGAAAAATTTTATTTTCCGCAAATTAGAATGTTTAGTTCGCACTTTTAGAGCCTATTCGTGAAAATATTTTGTTCTCATGTAATTTAAATTCTTGCATTTTATGAGAAATAAAATCCCATCCATAGCAGCGTTTATTTTTTTTCTTTATAACATACCCTTCTTTTCCAACGTATACCCTTTTTCCCAAATCAATGGGCGAGAGAAGGAAAGAAGAAAAGCGAGAGATCTTTTCTACAGATTGATGCTTGTTATTGTGTCAATTTGGTTTTTGATTCTGCATTTTTTTCTTTTGGCTATTGTACTTTTTTTGGGGCATGTTTCTTTAGAGAGTTGCAGAATGGTATCTTGATTTCTTGATATTTTGTATAACCTCATATAGAAGTTAAAAAAATTAGATGATAAAAAAAAAATTTAAAAACTAAAGGGTATAATTGATATTCTGCACTACTTTTTTGAAAAAGAAACTGTTAACTAAACATGATAGCTCTAATCTTTTTCAAAAAAATGCCTATTTTTTATGGTCAACCAAACATGATAGTTTAGACATTCTATACCTGAGAATCTAATTTTCAAACATTTTATTCCTGTCTGTAAGTCACTTTCTATGAACCAAACAAACTCTATATATATAGGCAAGATTAATCAGTTTTCTTGAAATGTGTAACCAACCTAAACCTTCCTTAGGAAAAAATAAAAATCTCAATATCATCTTAGTTACATCAGATAGTTGTAGATGGTTTTTTATGTAATAATAAATTACAAACTAATTTTGGCATTTGAGTTCACATTAGCCCCTTATGGAGAACAATGACTTATAAGGAAATTTATCTATAGTATTTATGAACTATAAGGTGTCAAATTTAATATATATATATATATATATATATATATATATTGAGAGAGAGAGAGAGAGAGAGTAAAGCCAAGAGGTTGGCACCTATAGAGTGAAGCTTCAATATCTTTTAAATTTTAATAATCGAATAGCTTCTGGGTATGCATAAGTCTTTTAACTTTGAAAACAAAGTAGTAACCATATGATATAAAGCCTATGCTTGCTATATATAAAACTTCATTGCTTTTAAATTTTATTAACTTTGATAACTTTTCGATATCTATAAACCTTTTAAATCTGATAGCAAAGCAGTGCAAGTCCATTGCATGACTGTATAACTAGTGTTACATTAATTTCTGAATTGGTATCAGAACACAGTTTATTAGACCTTGATATCTTTTCTTGCTTGAAATTGGAAGGGGAGGACCCTCCAAGCTTTTATTGGTGCAAATATGTACAAAGGAAGAAGCTTTAGGCATACTTTAACAAGTTTTAAAGGATAAGGTTGGCTTTAATAGACTTCTCATGAGAGGAGAGTTCTTGTATGTCAAAGTCGAGAAGAATTTTTTTGAAGAGGACTGGAGGAGAGGTAGCATTAGAAGAGAATATTTTGATATTTCTTTCCATCCAGATGTGCCAAAATATCAAACCTAATTTTGAAATATAGTTTACCAAGACCAATTAATTTTGCGGTGTCTATGGATGGAGCGCAGACTCCTTGCCTTTGGATGGTGGAGTCGATGTACTGGCATCATCTGTCTGCGTATCCATTCATGACAAAAATTTTAAGATTTTCTTCATCACGTGATAATGATTCTATGAGAGTCTCTTGCTAGCAATTTAGAAGGTTAAAAATAGGTAACTCCATTATTTATTTTCTTATTTTTAATCTTCTTTCTTTTCTAATATTATTTGAAAAAAAATCAACACCTTTTTAATGCGAGTTCCATAACCCATTTTACCTTCCCTTTTTTATTTTCTACACCATTTCATTCTCATTGTCGTGCTCTTTCTTTGTTTCTCTTTAAAAAACCTCATTTCTTTTCAATTAATTAAACCCTGATTAACCTTAGTTAGGTTAATTAACGCTCTTTCCATAACCCATTATACTCTCCATTTTTATCCCCAATATTATTTTATTTGGTCACTTCTCTATTTGATAGTTCAAGCAAAACTATATGTTAGGCCTGCTACAAATAAATAAAATGCAATACATTTGGTTTATGACTCATGGAAACCTGAATAAATTTTACTTAACCACATGACCATTTAAATCGCCATCTATCGACTCCTTTTGTACTATTAGTTTTGATGCCAAAGGCTTGTAACTATTCCAAAAACTCTTTTTTCTAAGATAGTTTGACACTGGGGTGTTGTAGTCCAAATTTTACTTACCCTCTTGGGCGATACCTAAAATTTGAACCCTAAATCTCCTCCAACATGAACAATTGAAGCCCAAGAATTAGTAGAATGATAGGATCTTTAGTTCTCCATCATGTGACTATCAAGGCTTTAGCAAGTCCAGCGTTGATCAGCAGAATGATGGGGTATTGAATAAAAATGATGACAAAGGAAGGTTGAATAGAATAAACTCTTAAGAGAAAGGGAAATATGGCCTAATGACTAACTTTTCTATCAGCCATTAGTCTCTCTCTCTCTCTCTCTCTCTCTTTCTCTCTCTTTCTCTTTTACATACACATGCATGTATATACATACTCACATATTGTACACGATATTCTATAGAGAGATTACAGAAGAAATACACGATGTTTAGTACATACAAAAAAAAATTACTTTACAATTATTTGCAAGCTGATAGTACCTTAAGGATACTCATCACATCTTAAGAATTTTCATCAAATCATATCTTGAAAATCTTTATCAAATCACAAACTATAGTAAGAATCAGCATGGGAAGAGTCGCTAATCGTTTTATATTTTTAACTAATGCTTAGGATTTGAATCCTAAAATCCCTTGAAGGGTAAGCTTTAACGAGCGAGGTGCTAATCAACTTGCAAGTTGCTAACCATTTTGAATTGCCTTTTGTAAGCTGAAACTTATGTGATTTTGAAAATAAAACACTACGCTCATGAGATACACAAAGGTGTTTTTGTGCAACTTTTGTATATATGTTTATTATGGTTAAGCTAGTCTCCATTTCTAACATCAAAAAAGTGCAGGTTATGGTGCAATTTAGCATGGTAGTGTTGCATGCTTGGTTTGGCAATGCCCACCAGCTAGTAATAAGGTCATTACCTAACATTAGGTGGACTTTCAGCAAAAGGTTGGTATTTATGCACCATTCGTGCTCATAATGCTGCTACCTAACATTATAAGTCCTTGTTATTCCTTAGCAAAAGCACCTTTGTTTCTTTAGGGTACTTTTCTATCATCACATGGCTCTTGATATTATAAGGAGATTGCTTTGTTTCATTTATGAATTACTTTCTCTATCATACATGGATACATTTGGATTTGGTGTCATGTTTGGATATTTGAGCTGTATAAAGTTGAATTACAAGGACTGAAATGAGAGAGGAAAATGTCAATTATTGTTCCCTTTTTTGTGCTAAAAGGTGGAACCACACCACTCATTTCATTAGGAGAAAGAAAAAAAAAAAAGGCTGAGAGCGCCTGGGAACAGCACGAGCAGAACTGAGCAGCAGACTACCCATGAAACGAGTGCAGAATTGCACATCAATCTACCCATGGGAAAGGCTTGGAACAATCACTTGCCTAACTCTTCTATGGTTCCCCTGAGGATAACAGTACCTATATCGTATTTCAACCACCAAGCATGACCTTAATTACATGCCTGCAGACTCTCTTGCCAGGTCTTGCACAATAGCAGAAGCTACAAAAACATAAGCATGAATCTGGTAACTCACCATAGAATTGATCCATTTCTCACAAAAGGAAATTCCAATAGAAGATTAAGCTTGTGCTCTTTTGACGCATGGATGAAGATGAAAATTAAATGCCATATTGGTACCATTAGAATGAACAAGTTTCAAACTTGTGTTACAAGACTTGGATACTTCATGTTGATTGATTTATCCCAAAAACAAGATGATGGTGGCCATATATCCATTTGCATAATATTCCCTTGGGACTAGTTGACAATGGTACTAAAGGACAACTTTCTCATCTGAAAACATATAGGAAATTCTTTTTCTCATAGCAGGCAATATATATATATATATATATATATATATATCATCATTTTTCAGATGTCTTCCTCACCTTGGAGCTGGTGTGGTGAAGAGAAGTAGCACCATCTTCCTTGTGAGAAAAACTAACCCTTCTTCTGCTCGACGTTTTGTTCACCTCACAAACCTTGCATGAATATGACAAGTGCTGGCTGCGTCCAACCTTTTCCAGTCCGTCGTCATCGTCGCTGCCATCGACGTCGTCAGGATTGGGATCATGCGTTACACAACTTGGATCACATTTTGCATCACCACCTTTGTGCTGAATTGTTCCAGTAGAAGCATCTGAAGCCATGGAATCATTATCTCCACCTTCGCTGCCACCATCGCTTTCATCGCTGTTGCCATCATTATCATCATCCTCTTCCTCTTCATTAGCTTGGACTTCGGCGTCACTATCTCCCCCATCTTGCATGGGGGATGCAAGGTACATCGTCCATCCAGACTCACAGCTGCTACATTCTTCTGCCTCCATAATGAGTGGGGAATACTCCTTAACTGTGGAAGAGAGAACACAGAACTGGTGAGAGAGATCCCAACAAATTAACTGAGAGAAAATTAACTTCTTTAATAGCTAAGCAAAGTGCTAGTCTGATGACACTTCAAATCCCACTCCCTAATGACCTCCATTTAGCCTTTATAACCCTGGCTTGTTCAACAGAGTGCAGCTGCCTTCAAGATTCAAAAACATCCAGACTTCATGGTTAATTAGGATGAGTTGATACCTACCACCTGAAAATTTACTGTATCTTTGAATCTTCTGACAGTTCTATCGATAGCAGGCAGCTTTGGAGCAAGGGACAGGAGCCTGTGTTACTGGAGGAACAAAAGAGATGAAGGCTTCCAATTTGAAGTATCCCATCTTTCTTAAATAAGAGAGGCAGCCATTCCTCATTACACTCTTCACAGCCTTTAGTTCTCCTTCTTGTCTTCAGACCAAAAGGCAGCCTTTTTTTTTCTTAAGCAGTGAGTATGAGTTGCTGTTGGAGTTGGTGAAATTGTCAAAAAGGTCTGTTCATCAATGATCCATCACCCTTGATAGTCTCTCCTTTTTTTGTTTCTCTACCCTATGAGAAGGCATGCAAATATTTTTATAGGACAGGACGATGTCCTACAAAAAAAAAAGTCCTATAAAAAATATTTTTAAAGTACATGACGGTCGTGAAGATTAAAGCAGGCTTTGCAAAGCGGTCTTGCTTTTTATACTCTGAAGACAGAAAGCCACGATCGTTCACATCCTGCTGGTGCAATGATCTATTTGAACAACACTTTCTTCATAATTTATGCCATCTACTTCTTATGTTTCACATGTGAACTTGATAAATTATCAACAGTAGTTGGATTGAAAATAGGATCTTAGGCTCTGCATATTTAAGCGTCACATGCCCCTCAATCTGGGGTGTTTTGTTTGTGGGTGGTCTCACAAAGATGGTCCACTGGCCGAAATTGCACCGACTCCTTGTTGCTGGTTGCCTGATGGATGCTCCTTTTTTTTGGCTGATGCGTTAGGTACGTTCATCTTTGAATGTTTATAATGAAGCAGGTCAAGGCATTTAACTATTGACTCAGAGAAAGAGAGAGAGAGAGAGAGAGAGAGAGAAGGAATTTATCCTGATTAACTGATAAAAGTGGCTTCATCTAGAGAACTTGATACATATCTCAAGCTATGTTTGAGTTAATGCATCTAGACTCCCACTACTGATGTGTTGATAGCATTGGAAAACTCGAGAGTTGGGTATGGGGCACAATGAGTTTATAAGGAGGTGGGACACCCAAGCTAAAGAATTGTTTTTTGAGGAAGCAAGCTAGAAGAATTGTTAAAGTGCTCTAACCATAGGACGGATGGTGGCGAAGTGCACCCAAGCTAGATTCCTATAACCATGCATCTATGTGGGGTGACCATATTTTCTTAAGTTTTCTCTAATTCTATGGCCATGTGTTTTGCCTGTTTCAAGTGTGAAGGGTCTAAGAAACTGTAGTCATATTATGCAAATCCTTCGTCCAATAATGCTGGATGTTCAAAGATATCATTATAATTTTATTACTGATTTCTTATCTTAATTGCACAGGCATTGCTGACTTGTAGTTGAAACTGTTGATTTATTATTATGATTTTGTTGCGTTAATATACATTTTTGTCAGTTTATTACAGAGTCTTGAAACCGTAACGCTTGATCAATTCTTCCAGAATTCCAGTTGGATCAGCTGGACTGAGTCGAGGGTGGCTGAGTTTTTTGGGCCTTTAACGGAGGACAACTGGAGGTTCTTACCCTGCGGAGGTAACTAGAACTTGTCAGCATGCTTGCTCTATTACTATATAATTAAGTGCTTGCACTTGTCGACATGCTTTGACATTGGGTTTACAAACAAATTTGTATGAAAGAATAAGGATTCAAATCTTCAAACATTGTCTTTCTAAAAACAAGGAAGAAATCCTTGTAACATCACAGGAAGCTTCTGCACCACTTCTTTTTAATTGGGCCAATGGAGCAGCCTAAGCCAGGATGTGATATTGGCATCATGGATATCCAATGCTATTAATTTACTATCTTTATAATCTTACTCTATACTAATAAAATTTGATGGAGGAACCTTTTTTTTTTTCCCTCACCTTTTCTCTCAAAAATAAAAATATCATGAACAAGGCATATGCTATGATAAGATTGATCATGTGGACGGGATACTCTATTCTCAAACGATAAATGGATTTATGAGCTCTCACTTTTGCTTTATTTTCTCCAATCTTATCAGATTGAATAGGAAAAAGTTAGCTATAGTGACTAATTTTTTCAATTGTTACACAACCAAATGGACTCTGTAAGCTTTATTTACGGTATCATTTACATACAACTAGAAGCATTATAAAATTTGCCAAGCAAACGATGAATTAATTGAGCATATGTAGTCTTAAAAACTTAAGTACGAATTAGTTGATAGCAAATGAATTTAAGATATAATTCTTTCAATCATTCGTTTCTCATCCAAAATTATTTATGCATCTCGATATTAGTGTTGAAGATTTGAGCCTCAATTTGAACTCCGCTAAAAGATTCTTTCCTAAAGGAGGCGCCTAACCCCTGCTCTTATGCTTGTAGCAGCCGTGGCTTTGTTCATGATAGGCAGAGTGAAATTCCTAAATTTTTCTAAATAGAAGCAGTAGTGTGGAATCCTCTGTTGTAAAAGCCCTTAATTTCTTCAATGAACAGTAGTTTATCCTGTGCCGGGGCAATAACCTTACTGGGGTTGGGAGAATTTGAGAAAGATCAAATAGATTAAAAAAATTTGAGCGTGCTTTTAAACTTTTCCAGATCACATGTCCAATGTGTTCCACGAGACATTCTTTCCATCAATTTTCCTCTCAGCGTATCTTAGCATATCTTATGAAATAGAGGATCCATCAGTAGTTCTATAGTGATGTCACGTCTCTATTTTATTTTTGAGAGATTTTTTTTTTTTTTTTTGGTTCGAGTAAAAGGGAGGCTAACGACCCACCCCACTTTATTAAAGGAAACCATTTACAAGAGGGAAGAAGAAGACGAAGAAGAGAAGGAAAGAAAAAGGATCAAGGTAACAAGCTCCAAGCTCAAAGTACGGTTTCAGAACAGCTGATGGCCCATCCACTGTCCTTCGTTTAGTAGAAAGATTCTACTCTTCCGTTTGGAGCTTGTTTCCAATGCCCAACTGCATGAAGATTCTTCCAGAGAGAGAGGAATATAAAGTTGGTCCTGCAACTCCCATTTTCAAGGAGTAGAAAGATCTAATTTTTAAGTCTCGATTAGCACCTGGCTTCCAAGCTCCCATTCTTTGTTTTCTTCTAAGTTCAAAGGACTCCTTAGCTGTTCATTCCAGTTGTTATACCTTTTGCTCTAGCATTTTGAAACTGCAACGTTTTTCCTAGCAGTAGCTTGATAAAAGGCAAGGAGAAGGAGACTGAAAGGTGGGCCATCCAACCATGAATCTTCCCAAAATTGAGTAGAAGCTCCCTGTCCAATAATAAATGATAGGCAACACCAGAAATGTTGCAAGATTTTACCCATAGCCTTCCTAAGTGGACACTGTGTCTACTGTCTGCTCTTCCTCTCATGCCAAATCCTCTCCTACTGTAATAACTTTCTCAGAGTGCTTTTCTAACAGAGCCCTATTAACCTCATCCAAGGTTTTGATTTCTAGTAGGCCTTCTTTCCTAGACTCTCATACGTACTTTTCCTCACACTTTTCCTCAGTTAACGTTATACTGGAAGAACCCTACAGAAAAATGCACATCTAATCCGATCAATGATGCAATTGATCACCCATCCCTGCAGTACTTTCTGAAGCTTAAACACAACTTCTCTTTTTTAAGGAGGTAGTGGGTTTTGGATATCATGTTTCTTGCATTGGTACGTACTAAATTTAAGATGCTAATTAAAGCTTAAACTCTGTAGTTAGCTTTTTTTACCTAACCTTTTTTTTTTTAATGAGATTTTGAGTTATGACAAATGGTATTAGAACAAATCTAATTTGTGACTCATATAGATTAAGAAACATTGTAGATATATTCTACGTATTTATAATAAACTAGCAAAAACATCAAAGCTTGAAATGGAGCACATGAGAGCTCATGCTGAAAGATCCTGATTTTGTACCTTAATTTTATTAATTTTCTGTATCCCGGTTTAGTATTAATTTAATTTACTCATGCCAAACACTAAGAATCATATCTTAAATTTCAAAAATAAATCCTCTCATTGAGAGAGGGATACAACCTTTTGCACTAGCCATAATCTTGTTTGCTTGAAATACTCTTTGATCTCTGTGTCTATATCAAACAAACCTTTAGATATCAAGGAACGAGATAGGTAGACCTCCATGCCGAATCCCACATCCACTCTCGATGAAACCTGATGGAAAGTCTTCAAGAATCTACAGATGTATGCTCATTCTATGCATTAGCGGACTCATACGCATCGTAGTTCTAGTCTTTAGATTCGTAAAAAGATCTTATCCTTGTACAGCCATGCTAATGTTTGCTCCATTTGTGATGACACTGCAATTTATAAGTTAAGAAGAAAAAGTGTGTCAGTTAGAGTTACCTTTGCAAATGCTCTCTCTCTCTCTCTCTCTCTCTCTTTCTCTGAGTGAAAATAGGGGAAAACCCCCTATGTTTATTAATATATTCAATATTTACAGAGTAAGAGAGGATTACAAGGGGAAGGTGGAATTTACAAAGAAAACAGTGAGGAGAGGATGTGGTTGCTCGAAGTTTGGTGGGTATCTTGATCAGAATTTTTCGACGATAAAATATCTTACAACTAGTTAGAGTACAATACTTTGCAAATAATTGCTTAAGAAAAGAGGTCTGAGGTAAAGAAAATTCTTGAGTTTTGCTCTCTTTCAGATGTGCCACCAAAATGCTAGAACAAGTTGATCCTAAGCTGGTCTTATGGAATGTGTGATAGATCTTTTTCTCTAGGATGACAACATATGGTGATGATCTTGAGACAAGAAGAGGATACGACATTGTCAACGATCTTATACCAGATTCTTTGAGCTAAGAGGCATGCAAGAAGTAGGTGGGACAGAGTTTCGGTCAAATCTCCACAAAAAGAACACCCCATGCTTTCCAAATAGATTTGTAGAAAGGTCAGGACATTCCATCCGAATCTGCAGAAAAAGTTAACAGAAAAGGACCCATGATTTAAAGATCTCCAAAACGAGAGGTCATTCTGAGCAGACGATCTCACTGCATTCAATGAGGTCAGCCCACTGCGATTTCCTTCGCAAATGCTGTCCACCTATGAAAGATGATGGGGGAAATTCAGGTAGAAGGAGGAGGAGGAGGAGGAGGAGCCGTACCAGATGATACTCGGCAAAGGCTTTAGCTTTCACATTCTCGCCACCTACCGTGCCATGATTAAGATTACTAACCCCACTTAGCTTTCAGCTTTCATGCCGCCACGTCTAACATTTCTAATCCACATGCTCGTTTGTCAAATATAAATATCAAAGTGATGCCAGTGGTGCGGTTTAAACCTTTGGACACGATGTGGTGCGTGTCAAAACACTGCCTCTTTATTTGGCTCTTGATAAATACATAAAGGCTCTCTGTCGGATGCCAACTTTTGATTTCTCCCCCCTTGACAGATAAATGTTTATTTATTTCTCAGTTATTAGATTTTTAATATGATATCTTTTAGAATAATATTATTGCCAAAGATTGTCTTCTTTCACAAATAGTGGCGAGAGGTTTATTTTGATCATATAGCATCAAACGGAGAACTAAAGGGAGCTGCACTTCGGAACTATGGAAGTAACTTGCCTGTGACGAACCCATTTGCATGAACCGTGGGGCCCATATTATTTTTCGGTATCATATAACTCCACGTGGCAGTAGGGACTCAAATAGGCCACCTTATGGCTCCCAAGGAACATAGGAGACACTGGGAGCTCACAATTTCATGAGGATCAAATGGTGTTTTCAACCTGGCTGGAACTAGAGTACTGTTCTGCAATGAATGTTCCAGCTTGAACGAACCAATACCCAAAGAGTCTTTTTAAGTCATTCCTTCATACTTGTGAGATGAATATTTCTCTCAGCTTCTAAGCTTATTAGGCTCGTTTAAAAGACATGCCTTTGATACGTAGCTCACGCTTGGCCCATTTTGCCATTCAAAAAGCTCGCATTGTTCAAGCTTGTTACCAAGCCAAGCCCAAGTTGCTCATGAATGGCTTATATCATTTGCAACCCATGGCTGCTCATATTCCAGGAATATCCTCTGAGCTAAAAAAGTTAAGGAGGAGGCAGAGAGTTTTTTGCTCTTTCTTTTCGAGAGAGAGAGAGAGAGAGAGAGAGAGAGAGAGAGAGTGGGGTGGGGTTTAGGAAAAACGCTAGTGGAGGTGATCATTTTAATGGCTGTTCACAAACCAAGAGATGCGGATTTGCTGCTGCCAAGATGCTTCTTTGGTCTACTATTTTAAACGAGATTTGAGCAGTTCATGAAACTAAAAGCAAAGTAAGGTTTGATTCAAGTTTGTGGCACCCACCATAAACAAACAGTGGGCATAGTTTCCACTGAGCACCATGGAACCACCTGATGCGAGATGAGTAGCCATCCACCTCGCACTCTCTCGATCCATCACTTCGACAAACAGATAAAGGATGGCGTGCCATCAGTCTACTTTTGAGAACTGGAAACAAAGACAAGATTGATCACGAGGAGGTTTAGGAACATAACATTACAGTGGTGGAATTCCCACCACCTTTTTATCTTCTACGTAACACCATCGCTAGCTTTCACACTGTCGACCAGGCATTTTATCCCCTGTTTGACTGCTATTCCATGTTAAGCCCTGTTGATCGGACGTTTTAATCCCGGCTTTTAATTCCGATGATCTTTTTGCCTTTAGTCCTTGTTCCGAGTACAAACTTTTACAAAATTAGTGCAACTTCGTAGAGGAGTACGTATGGATCAAGGATCAAATAATAAATGAAACTTGGCCAAAATCAAGTCTATTATTTTTTTAGAACATGTTTTGAGTAATAGGCAGTCTCTTCTCTCCTCCTCCTCCTCCTCTTGCTCTCTCTTTTCCTTCTTGTTTCCCTCTGCTATGTCTATTTCATTAGATGTCTCAAAAGCAAACTGGTTCAACGAGATTAAGGTATTTGGAAGCCTGTGGATTTAATGTACTGTTTTTTTTTTTTTTTTTTGATTGAAAATGTGTAAAATATTAAAATGAAATTAATCCAACCAAAAAAAAATGTGTGACTATAAATTTGGATACCAGAAGTAGTGAAAATTTTGTGTCAAAACATTTGTACTCAACGTTTACATTTGCCACCAGGAATCAATAGATGAGCAAAAGGATTAAAAGGAAAAGCCAAACAAAAAAAAAAAAAGAAAAGAAAAGGACTTCTAGTAATAATATGACCATCCCTCTGCTTCCTCGAAGAAAAGGAAAAAGAAAGCATCCATGATAATGAGTCCTGCTTGAGATCACTCGAGGACAGGCGGTCTGATGCCTGCTACTGGGCATGTCGAATCGATGAGATGGGCTTTGCTAAGAAGGTAGGCTTGTCGTCTCCGGCCATGATCACCACAACACTCGGCTCCATGTCCAAAGGAAGAATCGCCGGCTTTGCCATGGAACTACTCGGCGTTTCTGGGTCTCTCTCGGAGGAGGACTTGCAGTGGGAGTACGCGAGCACTGCAAGGGCGATGGCTATGAGGACCACCATGGCTCCAAGGCCTCCAAAGAGATATGGGATCGGAGTGTGCCACAAATTGGACCCGGCAGCTCTCTGCAAGCTTTCAGGCCTCATCCTCTCTCTCTCTCTCTCTCTCTCTCTCTCTCTCTCTCCCTCTCGTGTTTTTACTTCGTTGCAGGCCAGAAGAGACGAGAGGCATGGGTTTTTTATATGTGGAAAACGGGGTGCTGGATAAGGTGGAACGGAGGCGGCGGTATATTATTTCTGTGGGTCGGAACGTAGAAGGTTCCCCTTTCGTTTCCATCCGTCCAAAGAGTCCCTTCAAATTTACATCAATTAGATTAAATGCTTCATTGGAACGTGTCCAGTGGGCTAAGTAGAGTGAAAGTAATTTTTATATATTTTACGATATTTTCTGAAAATACACATTAAAAAATATTTTTATTATTTCGTTCTAGGGTTGATGAAATGCTGTTTAGTCACTTTAGATGATTGACCAATCATCGAATAAAATATATATATATATTTTTTATATGAAAGTCTATATTAGCGAATATTTAGTTTCTACGTCGGTTATGTATTGAAAAAATTTTGAATACATATAAAGAATCAAGAAGCTTAAATAATACTTTCTATTTAGCTTTTTTAGATGATATCTTAGATTGTGATATATAATATTAGAGTGAGCCTAGCCTATATATAGTCCATGTAAATTAAAGAATACTGTAAATAAGCTCGATGTATTTGTGGTTATATTCAATTGAATTTAGGTGTAGATTTATATATGAATCTTTAGTTTAACAAAGATATGCTGGCGAGTGTTTAATCCTATATCTATTTTGTATTAAGAAGAACCTATACACTTATACAGAATTAAAAAGCTCCAATAATACATTCTATTCCATCTCTTTGAATGAGATTGTGATATTTCTAATCATTATGAATGTTTAATTAGTTTTAAAATAAAAAATATGATTGTAACAAAGTATTTCATGAATACATATATATATTTTGTTATAGTTTATGTTGGAATTCATAAGTTCAAGAAGGAAGGTTTTTCATATCTAAATAGGACTTTAGTCCTAATATGTGTAATTTTAGAACTTAGAAGGCAGAGCAAGATATATTTTGATATATGTGTAGAAATTCTAACCTTGTGGTTTCAGAACTTAGAAGGTGGCCTTATGGCTTTAGCTCAGAACTAAACCCGAGGGTTAACCTTGGGAGGTATTTAGATAACTTAGAAAGTTATTGTAAGAATTTAAAAGAAAATAAAATTAGATGTATGCGGGTCTAGAAATTTGTGATAAATAGTTTTTGATGAAAAAAAAATAATTCTAGTTATTTCAAAGTCTTGGGTGTGGAATACTCTTTATAATACCAAGTGGTATTAAATCTTTTGCTAAAAATTTTTTGCTCTTCCTTACCGGTGGATATAAGTCAATTGATTAAAGCACATAAATCTCTATACATATTTTTCTTTTTTATTTTAATTTTATTCTCTTACCTTCCTTTTTATTCTTTTGCTCCCAGCATACCTTTATAATACCAAGTGGTATTAAATCTTTTGCTAAAAATTAAAAATATTATATATATATATATATTGATGTATATTTTTAGACATTAAATATCAAGAAATGTATATGTGATCTTGCACGATTCTATTGTTGCGTTGAAGCAACCCTTAACATTATTCGCTTGGAAACGAGTTAAAGAGCCTGTCATCCAGATATTCTTTGAGGGAAGCAATAGATCTTGGGGGAAAAAAGAAAAGTAATAATAGTAAAAAAGAAAGGAGAAAAAAACTATGGTAGCAATGGTTTTGTGTAGAAAACATAGCTTGCAACTGTTCTGGCAATGGAAGATGTCGACGAAATGTCATCGATGAGGCAACTCCAGTCTCCGGCATGATTTCCTCCCTTTTTTACAAAGGAAAAGTAGTAGAAGCTTGGATGTTCACATCATGACACCATTGCCCACGTACAACCAATGAACGCTGCCTTTGTTGCGCGCCGGCAAAGCCGTCCGTCACTGGTCCCCTCCATAAACCTTCGAGCCACCGCGTTCAGCAAGCGACTTTACAAAGGTCTATCATTCGTTCCTCAAATATTAGATTTGATGACGAATGTTAGAATGAGATACAACGGAAGGTGCTTGTAACACCGCCCAAAATAAGAGAAATTCTTGCCTTTCTTGTGGCAAAAAAAAAAAAAAAAAAACCGTGGACTTTCAAATTTTTGTTCCATAAATTGAACACAATTAAATTTGATAGAGGTGCCAAAAAAAATAGAAAGAGAATTAAGGAGCTCAGATATGTGCGCACGTGTCGTCCGGTGATCAGACGATTGCGACGCGCCCGGCGTCGCTTGCGAATTTCCTCACAGCTCGTTAATGTTTTGAGGCGAGAAAGGCTCGAACCTGAGACCTCAGGTCTTACCAACCTAAGCGCTAGCCAACCGCGCCGTAAGCCCAACTCTGAAGTAACTGTTAAAAGATAAAATTTTATTCTTGTGCTAAGAACCTACGCGCGCTCCGCGTAACATCATCATCATTATTATTATTATTCAATAATTTACTTAAAAAAATGTTATTATTAAATAGGTGTACGGATGGCATTAATTCTGACGCCAGCTGCTTTATTTAAGTTCGGCTCGCGAAGGCCCACCTCTTTTCATTCTGAAAAATACCTTCAATCACAACAAGGGCTCGAAATATTGCAGAGTAGTTGGGATTTGTGGTTGAAGACATATGGAGTAGGTCAAACAATTAGGCAGGCCATCCCGGTCCATTGCCAACCCTATAGTCAAAGAATGGGAATGAACTGAGTACGAACAAAGACCTCAATCTTCATCTCATCCCTTTTAAACAAAAATTTTTTTTATTCCCATCTCTACTTCGTAATGAATGATAAACCTTCATCCTGCCCCATTCCTATTCTATCTCCACCTCATCCATCCCTTAATGATCTATACGAATTTTCAATAAAAATTATAAAATTAATAATATAACTCCAAAAAAATTTCTTACTAAATGCATTAATAAATTTAATATTTATCTTTTAAATTTATATTTATCACTAAAATAATTAAAAATTTAAATTAATATATATATATATATATAAGGTTATTTTTGTGTATATAAAAATATATAAAAATATTATAATATCTAAACATAAGATCAATGGTGAGATAAGAATATATTTATTTTTATTATTATCTTATTTTTAAAAAAATAGAAATAAAAATAATCTCCATCATATTTCTATCCGGTAAAATGGTGGAATGTCTACTCGTTTTATACGTTTAAATCGTCATCTCTACCGTAGAAGAAAACAGCTTGGTTGGGAAACTTCATTCAACGAGGACAGAGTTGGTAAGCGTCATATTCTTTGGATATTCTTCGAGTCAGAGACAAGGAAAAATTAGTGCATGCGTGCAGTGGAAACAATGATAGCCAGCAAATGCTCCGCACTAAGGGAAGGCGTTGTCTGGAGCTTCTGAGATGCTCCCTTAATTACCAAGATGCTTCAGCCCAATTGTGACCCACCAACTTCATGCTCAAATTAAATTTGTCACATTTTTGTTCGAGTCCACGCAATGGAAATCTCCAACCCCCCCCCCCCCCCCCCCACACCCTACGCCTCCGAGCCGCCGCTTCCAACAACCTAACACGTAATAAAACCCTCTTCTTTTTAGAGGAAAGTTGGTGGAAGGTGCAGCTTAGAGAATTTTGAATTCAAAACAAGGAAGTGGGAATCTGAGTTGATATTTCCAAAAGAAACAATAGTATAAACAAACTGAAGGAAGAATATAATCTTGAGGTGAGAGATTAATGGGAAGGATGAGAAGGAATTTTCATGGTGTACCCCTCAAGGTGGGAATAGAGTCATCGCAGTTTGGCCAAAATTGGCCATTATTTTGTTGTAATATTGGTCCCACAAGTTGAAGGCTTTTCCTTGAATAAACTGAGAAAAAAAAACAAAAAAAAGAGTGAAATGTTTTGAGGAAAGTCAGAAAATCTAAAACAGGGCTAAAGCTTCCCCTCGTAGAAGCAAAGCATTAAAAAATTGTCCGCACTTATGAACCGGTTATTATCTTCTTCTTCTTCTTCTTTTTTTTTTTTTTTTTACCAGTTGGTCTGGTTAATGCGGATGATTTTTGATTTTTATTTCTACTTTATTTTTATTTTTCTGTTGTATGATTCTTGCCACTTCAGAAATGCTTCAAAATTCTCATTAGCTTGCCAGTTCATCATACTTATATGCCCCTAACTCACTCTCTCTGTTTTTACTTTTTCTTTGTTCATCATGCTGATCCTATATGCCTCCATGTTGATGCTGATTGTTTCTCCATGGACATACTTGTATATTATCATTTGTAACATCCAGAGAGACATTATATGAAATACTCCTGCCTTGCAGTCCTTCTAATCTGCCAATCTATTGCACTACACTTTTAGAGTCTTTGTGAATTTTGTTTCAGAAGAATTTAATGACGATTGGATTTCTTTGTAGCCTAAGGAGGTGTGTAACATATAAAATAAATACCAAATATTCATTCCCTGAAAAAATTAGCCAACTCTAGTTAAACTTAATTGACGTCCGATCCTTCGCTTGAATGCTAAAAACTACTGTTGGCAAACCACTGATCGATAATACCAAATTTTTTAAATTTTTAATTTTTTTACTATACAACAATCATGTTTAATAAGAAGAAAATTATGTTCAAGATTAAATGTTAAAGCTTGATCCCCTAGCCCAATCCTGTAGCCAGCTGAAGGTCTCAATTTGAGCAAACCATTTTAAAGACATGAAAGTTTAAGAGGAAGCACTGACCAACTTAACTACACAAGAAACCAAAATAATAACAGACTACTGCCGAGATCATGATAAAAGTGACTACGTACAACTCAAAACCGCTCTTCTCTCAGGGGACAAAAAAAAAAAAAAAAAAAACACAAAAGCAAAAAACAAAAAACAAAAAACAAAAAACAAAATTAAACTCAAAACCAATCAACTACGCCGAGACAAAATTGAAGGGTCTGGAGACAGCAAGATGGGAGCAAAACAGAGGCATGTGGAGAGGAGTGGTCTCATGGTGCAGCCTGGTGTTGATGAACTGAAAGAGGCTTTGCTAAGAAAGTAGGTTTATAATCTCCGGCCATGATGACCACGATTTCTGGCTCCATGTCCAACGGACTGATCACTGGCTTCTCCGTCGAGCACGGCAACGTTGAGTCCTCGTCGGTGGACTTGCGGCGCATGCAGGCAAGCACCATCAGTGCTAAGCCTAGGAGGCCCATCACGGCCGCAAGACCTCCAAACAAATACGGGATTGGAGAACTCCATACCTGGAATCCTGGAGAACTTGCCAAGTTTCCCGGCCTCATCTCTCTCTGGCGCTGGCGCGCGCGCGCGCGCAAGGCCCTGGTTGAAAGGAATGAGATGCGCGTATGTTGATATAGATAAAGACCATAGAGTAATGGTCAAAGTAGAGCAGGAAGCAACCGAGGCTAAAGTGAGTCGAGCGACGCCGCCTCTTGGTGGAACTTGGAAGGGACCCGAAGCTCAATGGCCCTTCAGAATCTCATGAGGCAAAGAATGCCGACAAAGTGCATTAAGATATCGGACAAATCCTAGATTAATATATTAATGACATTTAACAGAAGAATAAAGTTGTTCATTAATCTTTCACCTGGAAGAGAGGGAAAAGAGAGACTGCCTATTCCACTCTACTAAAATAAAACATCACGAAAATTATTATGAACAGACAAAGTGGCATAAAATATAAAGATGTTCTGTCATTATACAGGACTTTTTTGAGTTTATTTTACATAAGCTCACTAAATTGCTAATTACAAAGCCAGCAGCATCCTCAAGATTGTGTGCTGCATTATTTTAACAGTGGCTTGTTTAATTTGAGCATCATGACAACTGACATACAATGAATGCACTGAGGACTATAACTGTCACTATATTGATGATTACTGCAACAAATTGTATTTTCTTGACAAGGAAGGATAACAATTAAGGAATCCAATAAATTAACATCATAATGCATTAAGAAGATGCACTATAACTGACATAAATATGGCCTCAACTAGCAATTTTCACTGAGCTCAAGATGAGTACTTTGATGCGAGCTTGTCAACGTGAATGATGATATCATCAATGTTAGGCCGAACTGCAGGTTGAGGCTGAAGCATCCAAACCACAAATTGACGGAGAGGCTCGGGATAAGGGGGCTCAGGACCAGAAGGCCATTTTATCTGTGCATTCATCACAGCCAGCTGTAGGCTTCCTCCAGATTCACCAAGTACATACTCAAAAGGAGATGAACCATACCTGCAAGGACCAGCATTGCATATTGTCAGAGCTTCATCCAAAATCCAGAAGAATTCATCATTACAGAATTATGGATGGAATTCAAGATCCAGTGGATGATGCTATAGCAGATTCATATGTTACAAGACAAATATCAGATGATGGAGAGCGATGGACCAGTTCTCATCCATAAACTATGATTTCTAACCACTGGAAGGAGTATATTGCCCTGCCTTGAAACTTTCTATCTGCACTAACAAATGATAACATATTATTAATAAAAATAAATATTAGACTTGTCTGTTCCATGGAAAATGTTCAACAAAGCTGTTCACACCACCCTTGCGCAGAGCTGTTGTAAGTGTTAAATATTTTGATAAGGGACCGAGAGCTGCTAACCTAGGAAGCTAGGTCTTTTGATATGAAAACCATAACAAGTTTGCAGGAGGCACCTCACATCCTGTGCTAGTGGGAAAAAAAAAAACGTGATAAGATCCTTTTTAGCAAATGACCTGTTAAAGGTCACCGTGTTCATATCACATCCTCTGCATGCATGCGAAATATCATGTAGTCATCTTTCGAGATGATCTTTAAAATGGTAAAGGGTTCAATACACACAGCTGTAGTTGAATAGCCCAGCTATGTCAACAAACCATTCTACCGTTCTTCTCATCCACAAAAAAGATATCCTCAAACATACATAACGATACTGCCAAGTACAAGCATAAGCCAAATATCGCATAAATTTTAAGATTGTCATTTCAGTGGTGTCGAAGCATCAATACAGAGAACAAAACGGCTTGTAATTGATCCACTGTGAGCTAGATTGTAGATGTTACAATCATATACAAAGCATATCGATTATCATAATTAGAGAAAGCTGAAACAAGGATATATATATATATATATATATATAGAGAGAGAGAGAGAGAGAGAGAGAGAGAGAACCAGCTTTGTTCTGTGTTCCTATCCATCTAGTATTAATTCATCTTGTTGCATCTGTTATGCATTAAATTGCTTTCGATACCATTCCGTTGATTTGTATTTTCTATATGCATCAATTGGTGTTCTACGTTTATGGCAATGCACAGTCAACAAAAGCAGTTTACCATTTTATTACAACATGAAGGGATATTAGTGATTGAAAATGAGACACAACATAAATTCTTAGTTTCCATCAGACAATTACATGTCATGTGTTTATGTTCCTATACATAATCATTCTTCTATAGCTACAAGGAATAAAACAATCACATGTGTTTTTCTTTTGATGACTAAGACCCAATGATACAATCAATTTACAAAAAACAAACACACAAAGTTGCACGATTGATAATTATGAAATTAGATATAAAATGAATATCCGCAAAACAATGATCCCAGTACATGCATAGCAAGGAAAGTTGCCCTCATAATTAAGAAAACAATTGCAGAAAGCTAAAACATAGTCAGATAAGAAACTAGGAAATCCTTACATTATTGCATACAAGGTACATCCAAGAGACCATATATCTGTCCTTTCATCAATGTTAGCATTGCTTGGACAGTCCCACAACTCAGGAGCTCGGAAGGGTGCAGAACAGTGCTCAGCAGCCCATTCCTAAACAAAAAATACAAAATTAAAAATAAACAAATGACAAGTTTAACACACCTTCTGATAGCTGAAAAGTAATTCATTTATATACCAAACGTAAAAGGCAATTCTTGTAAATGCTTGTAAAGACAATCTACAGAACTACATATGCAACAGAATTATAGCAATATGTCTATTTCCTACATCTCTATCAACAATGCAGCTTCAGTTGCCGAATAATCTCCCAGAAAACTTAGAAGTCCAAGTTTTTAAAAGAATGCACCAAATACCTATCAAGCCAACTATCTGAGAACTAATAGTTAAGCATGAGATTTAAAACTCTGTTTTGCTTCTGCCTTTGGTTGGCTTGAATGAGTTTCAATCTCGGTGGTTTTGATAGTGAAATCTGATATCAGATGTTTCCATCCAAAAAATAATAAGGAAATCCAAGAACTCTGAAAAAACCTAGAAAATTAAGTAAATTAAGTCAAAATCTTTACTTAAAGAAAAATTAGGGAACTATACAAGTTAAGAAAACTGATAACATCATTCTAGACAATCAGATTACTTAGAGAGAACATCATAGACTGAATATATGCATTCGTGTCAAAATAACTGATTATTTTCAACATGAACATATACTTGGTGGGAATACACACCTTATATCAGCTTCTACATTCAAAATTGAGATATTTTATTTCACATGAAGGGCACAAGATGACAACAGGGGACAAGATGACAGCTGAGGAAATTAATTAACTGGCATAGAGGTGATCCAAACTTGTGACTTCCAGTAAAACCGAGCTTTGATACCATATTAACTAACTAATCAGCCCCAAAAAAGCTTAAGCTGATAGAGAAAAGGTCAATGATGTATATAAGGCTTACCACTAAGACATAGAAATCATGTTAAACAGTATGCATTTTTATCTATGTTGCCCATCATGTTGTCTGGCATACTAAGTCTTCTTGTGTTGTCCACCATATTGTGTCAACTTGATGCATCAGTATGAACTCCCTACAATATTCGATTTTCAGTTTTTTGACAATTAGGATGTTGAGAATCATGACAATTGGTGCAACTTCAGAATTTAAATGTCCATCACGTATTTTGCATCAGTAGGATTTAGGCATATATTCTAATGGTAACCGTGCCATGGAATTAAATTCCTGTGTGTTCCCTCAGTTACAACAATACTACATGAAAGAATAAAGGCTCCCCCTCTCACTCATTATGAGATCATAGAGTCAGTTAACATCATAATCATTGCCATTGAATTTTCAGAGGAAATGCGGAACACCTTCCTGTGGGATATGATGTCTTATGAGAGGCTCTGAAATTTGGAAAGACAAGGAACAAAGAGAAGGTGTGGAAAGTTCAGAGAACAAACAGCCTATACTTGTATGGTTCATAGAACATTTGATATGAGAGTCCCTCCAAACCACAAAAGAAGCAAAAAAGTCTGAGGCCTGCTTAATCAGTGAACGATTATAGCACTCTATAAATGAGTAATACAAAGTATTGTGACGCAGCGGCCACATGCGCATGGCTTTCAGACATCAAGGAATCTTCTTTTCTCTTACAGTGGAGAACATATTTCAGAAAATACAACTTTAGACAGACTGTATGTCACAGGGAGGCTATTGGGTGAGACCTTCCTGCTCATAGGCACTCCCAATGGCTAGCATCCTCTAGTGGGCAAAAGTTATTTCCTACTTCTGAAACTCTTGGAACACATGTACAGCTTCCCAACCAACATTTGCGTCTCCATACATTGGCAACTTCATCCTTGTCATGACTCATGGACACCAAATAATAGTTGTCTAATAAAATAATTAAAATAAAAGAACAGTTTCTGGGGAAAATGTGTTTTTTTTCTACTTGAGCATTTAACACAAATTAAAAATAGTGTTACCAATTATATAAACTAACATACAAGAAATAACAGGCCATAAAAATTCTTTGCTGGCACAGAGAAACATAACCATACAGTAAGAAATAATGGGTTCTTACCTGTAATTGTAATGCCTCAGCACGTGAACAAATTTCTTTTCTTGAAGGACAAGCACTTCCAAAATCCATTAAAATGGCAAGAGGTGGTTGTCCCTTTCTCTGTGTTATCACAATGTTACCAGGTTTGACGTCATTATGAGCATATGGAGGATCAAAACTGTGCATGTGCTTCAGTGCTGCACAAAGCTGCATATAAAACTATGTTAACTAGCATTCATTTTTATCCATGTATGAAAAGCTAATAGTGAGAAAATGGTGCAAAGTTTACAAAAGTGCAGAAGTATAAAGAACAAGGTCAAAATTGCAGGAGAAAAAATTGTAGACACATCCAAATAATTGGAATTTTATATTTCAAAGCTAATTCTTGACTGTACATCCAGGCTGGAACAGAAAGCACACAGACATTAGTCTCACGCTAGTAGCTGCTCACACTAATTTTGCAACACAAGCTAGCTGATTATTTCTATTGGACTTTTGTAACAAAAAGATGATAAGTCTCTAATAGTTCAATTTTTGTATTCAAGTGTTTGATAAGTTTCAATAAACAAATTGAAAAATTATTTTAGAATACTAAATATTAATTATCCTCTTTAGCAATAAAGCGAGGATCTGTTTAGCAGCAGTCTACCACTCTGCTCAGCATTTAATCTCAGAAAATTTTGGGAGTTCTAAGTGAGAATAGCATCACAAATCTTACTTTTTCAAAGGACAGCAATGCTATTCCATTAGTACAACACAGCTCTCCTAATTTCCTGTTATCTCAAGTTTTCATTCTTAATCAAGTATGCACACATATTAAAAATGTGCTGTTTTAGATGAGAAGGAGAATACTCACGAGAGTGGTGAATAATTTTCTAGAAATAAATCAACCAGTCCTTGCACAACCATGTCCCCATTATACAGAAACAACATTTTCACAGAATCGCAATATATATCAGCTAAATGTAGATTAACTCAGATTCAGCATTTATCCAGTTATTATGACAACAAATTAGATGTCTGGAATAACTGCTCCACATTCTGAATAACTTAATACCAACATTTGCATTCTTAATACCAAATATCGTACTGATACCAAAGGGGTCAATTCCACGTACCAAGACTTGGTACAACCTTATATTAAGTCTCAGTTTGGCTCCGATAAAGTATGATGTGCCTGATATAGGACGGTACATACCAGCATAACAAACCTTGCTTAATATATAATTAGGACGCACGTATATGTTGAGTTAATAGAGAACCAATCTGGAATCATTTTTCTTGCAGGAACAAGGAACCAAAAAAAAAAAAAAACACCCGCAAAAGATTGGAATTACAAGAGTGCAATTTTCGGCACATTTGCAGAATAAATTATACGAACAATTTAGGAAGGGACCTTTGAAGAACCCTATAATGATATAAACATTAACACTTCTATATTGGGAAAAGCTTATTTTGAAAAAGTATGTATATCCAGTAAAAACTCTTTTAAAGTACAACTAATCTCTCAAGCAACTTAAGGGCCCCTTTAGCAAAACCCTGCCAAATCTGGAGAGAGAGAGAGAGAGAGAGAGAGAGAGAGAGAGAGAGAGGAGGAGAGTGCATGTGCAGCACACAGGCAGCTGTGGGCGGAGGGGCAGGATTGTGTGTTTGATACCAGCAAGATCAAAAAAAAAAAAAAAAAAAAACTTGAGAGGGTTTTTTTTTTTTTTGAATCCAACAGGGATAGGGTCCCACAGCCCCATCTTTTCCCTCTCCTGCTCCCTCACTCCCTTCCCCTTTGATTGCACCAAGTCCAGCAGGAACTTCCAAAAGAGGGCCTAATTTTTTTTTCCCTAAGTTCAATTCAAATTTCAACACATAAATAGGATTCTACAAATACACTACAGTGTGAACAATTTACTGTATATCTAGGTATTTCTTATACACTTTCATTCTTTTGCTTGTTCCCTGTTATTCTCCAATTTTGTAATTCCAAAGCACTAAAAGAATCCTACTTATCCATGTTTAAACTCCTGTATGTCCTAAAAGAGGAGGAAACAAGCTCTTCATGTGTCTTTGTTTTCTTCTTTAGTGAAAGAACTAGCAAATATTAACTCATGGATTGGATCATGATGGATAGCATCAAGGGTACGAAAAATAGTATGCCGACGAGAGTCATTTAAAGAAAAACTAAAGAAATAATTATGAGACAATGTAATGTACTTGACAATAAGTACGCAAGCACTTCTATTTTGAATTTATAAAACTAACAAGATAAAGTATTTTCACAGCCAACAAAAATTGCAAAAAAAGAAGAATATACCTGTCGGAATATTTGAAGAACAGTGATTGTTGGAAAAAATTCCTTCTTTTCTTGCATAACTTTAGTAACTTCTAGTAAAGTTCCATCCAAATGAAGAGGGAACAATAAGTAAGCTTCATGATTCTGTGATCCTTGTTGTGCACCCTAGATAGGTAACAGTCACCAGTAATCATATCTATAATAATACAAATCATAGAGAAACTAGTATACAGGGTGCCAAAATAAATAGGCCAAATCTCAGGCTGAATGTGCAACTAAAACGATAGCTTGTAAGACAATATATGAATTCTTTAACTGAATCACTTTGACGAAAGATCCTCCCAAATTATGAACATGGATACCAAGAAAATCTTTTAACTATCATGGAGAATGATGACAACATGGTGAAACTATTGATAATTTTGATCAGTAGCAAAAAAACCAATTTTAGAACCTCAGAACATGCACAACTCTTTTGCTCAGTTATATATTACATAATGCAATCAATAATTAATTTGGATACATGGAACAGTTCATCAAAAGAATTCTTACATGATTATCATGTTACAAAAGTTCTGATGCTCTTGCTTGCTAAGGCATATAATAAAACATTCTGAAGTAGCCTTTCGAAAACTTTTGAAGCAAAAAGGTACAGAAAACATGTTTATATGAATCCTAATGTTATAACTAGATAGTTGGCCATGCTTCAAATGAAACATGGTAGCTATGTGAAACCAAGAACAACCCAGCAACATCAAGTAGTATGGAGAAACCATACTGCCAGAGCATCATTTTATCAGAAAAGTTCGAACCCTCTGATGTCACTATTCAAAATATACTGGTAATATCCTCCAATCATGCTTCACAAATTTGATTACTAAATTAAGATAATCTCATGCTAATATTGACAAAATGCAAAGGGCCTGTTTGGCTTTGTTTTTATTTCTTGTTTTCTTTTCTTTTTTTTTTTTTAAATCACAGCAAATTGAGAGAAAAAGACATTTTGGTGCTATTGTTTTTATTTTCTATTTTTTGAAAGTTAACTTTCAACATAATGTTAGTCATCTATTTTTTACATATGGGACAAGAATTAGTTGGGTAGTGTTTTGCATTGTAGCTAGGTATAAATCTTTAGCATTTTACTACTCAAGAATCATTTATTTTTCAGCAACAAGGGATTAAAACTTAGATATGCTACTTTGCATAACAGTGTAAAAATTAGTCCCATTATTGGTGAAAAAAGAGGAGTTGGAAAAAAATATTTGTAAAAAGGAGTAATGCCAGTGGTAGGATGTACCCTTGAAGTGGCGTGACACAACTAAATTGTAGTTATGGTAATAAATGAGCAATAAGTAGATAGAACATCCCTATAAATTCATTATTGTGCAAGTTAATCAAGGATTGGCCAGAAGACCAAAACATTCCTTGGAAGAGACATTGGTATGGAGGAAAAAACCAGAAGGTCCAATTAATAGCAGGTGAGTTGGAGCAGTATCACAACTAATTTTTCCATCATTGGTCACATAGGGTCAATCTAGGAGTGATATCAACTATATAAACCTGAAGGCTACCTAAAAATGTCCATTCAAGATGATTCAATCTTCTAGAAGCCTATGTACAACTAAGTGGTAATTTTATTTAAACTTTGTGTATTTTCATTTACATTAGAAACTCTATGAGATGTTTCCAAAGGTGAGCAATATATAAATAGCATACCCATTTTCAAATATCTGAACAAGCACCCCTACCATTAGGTTTAGAACAGATATATGTTCTAAAATTTACTATGTACTGTGTGATTGAAACCATTATTTTGAGCTTTGAACAGATTCTGCACTTAAAATCCAAATAGAACTAATGACATATTTTTAAAAGAAAAGTCTTTCACAGTCTTCTATATTTCATATCTATTTTTACATTATTTTTTTATGAATATCTATTCATGCTATTCTAGTAATTACAAACTTTGTTCATATATATATATATTACTTTTTAGCTAGTGTTACCACTTGGCACCAGTAACATACAAAGTATTGGACTTTGAACCCATGGGCATAAAGAGCAGGAGTCTCCAACACCAAAGAAAATGAGGGATAGTAATGATGTCACTCAGTGCCAAAGCAAAAAAAAAAAATCAACTGGTTACTTAAAACATGAGAATCCAACAAAAAAAAAAAAAAAAACTTTATCAGTTAGTATAGTCTTAAGATGAAGAGTCTCCGGTATATACTAAAATTATACCAAAAAGACTGCTAACAGTATAGATAGAGTAAATAAGTAATTGTGAGAAGCATCAATTTTGCCAAAATGCAAAATTGTGATGATAGAGATTGACTCCTCGGTTTCGCTACTACAAGACAGTGATATATACCTTAACTGCAATAATTGCATGATCAAGAAGGGGAAGCAGATTAGGATGATTAAATAGGGCCGAAACACAGATCTCCTCCCTAACCAACTCCAACTGCTCCTTGCTTTGAATGAGAACTTTCTTCATTGCATATGTTCCATCATCTGAATAAATGCCAGATGTCAAGTAACATTAGCACATCTACCATTGCACTGATGAGATAACAGGCAAGAATAATAAGTGGCACATCAGAAATTACACAGAATATCACATAAAAAATGAAATAGAATATTTCCGTTGCATACAATGCAAGAAACTTGGGTGAGGTTGAATCCTGCGATAGAACCTATATAAGTACAGAAACACACACACACACACACACACACACACAGAGAGAGAGAGAGAGAGAGAGAGAGAGAGAGAGAGAGGGGGGGGGGCGCAAAGGAAATCTGCCAAAATGGGTTTGGCTTTATCAGATCATATAACCTAGGAAATATTATCATGCTAGCATAAGTGAGAAAACCAGGCAATGCTCTTCTCTTTCTTTTTCTTTTATTTTTTGGTTTGGCAAGGAAGTGGTAGAGTTTGTTAGTTAGATAGTTCTATGGTAGAGGATCCCAGCGTGAGTTCAAAGACAAACCAAGATAATTGAGGTTGATCTTCCTATATAGAGAAGTTGTCATAACTCTGCACTACATGCCATCAACCAAACTTTAGCCACAGTTCAAATGATATAACTTACAGCTGCAAGATACATGGTGAGTCATCTAATTTGCAATTCTGCACCTTAATTGTAGCAACTTCTTATGATGATTTGAAGACAAATATAAATTATTTGGGGAATTTTTACCTATGAATTGAGTGCACACAAAATGGACAGTTTTCAATAACATCAGAAATGGGGTTCTTTAATTTATGGTGCACTCGCTTGATTTATGGTTTGGAAGTACTCGAACCTAATAACTTTATATTATGCATGTTAAGAAGTGTGAAACATGATCAACAATCTATATTCTTGATTTATTTTCCACCATGCATTTCCAAATAAAACAGTGCCAAAATACAGTTGAAGAATTTTAAGTATAGCAAAAATTCACGTGATGTGGCTTAATGCTAAGCGATCCAAGAAAAACCAAATCATGCACTTTAGCTGGGTACTTGCAAAGGGACCTCAAACAAAATCCATGGGCCTGCAGGAATTCAAAAGTGGAGAGGTGCATGTCTACGGTGCAAATATTCCTAAGGAAAACAGGACCTTGTAATTTCCAGAAATAAATGAGGTTGTGTAGGTTCTATTACTTAGCATGAAATATTTAGTTCAACATCCACACAGGTTATCCTGTCTTCTCACATTATACAAGAACCCCAGCAAAAATAGCCTTCTTATTTATCTGTTGCCTCCTGTGACTTGGCATGCACTAATGTTTATGTCAAGGCACCCAAAATATTAGTCACGCAATTATTAAAAAGGAAAACTATAGTATATTTCAAAATCATATAATTGTGGGATTTAGTAGCCGAATAGGATTATTTCAAGTTTGCAGTATAAATGCTAACAGGGATTACCAGCTTCTGTTATAGGTAAGCTCAAGGATTTGCATCTATGAGATACATAAAACTGTACCGATAAATACTTGTGTGATTTTGTCTATAAATCTTAGTGAGTGATCAACTTCCAATGCCATGTTGCCAATGCGACATTCAGACCATGGCTTTATCTCGGTTTTGTTTATCCTCAAGTCGCATTATCAGCTTAAATATTACAAAAGATGTGACAAACTTTCATAAGGAAAAGATCAAGAGACATTTCATGTCTTAACTAGGACCATCATTGTACATTAAGAAGCAAAAACTATTTCCAGCCTAGCAAGAGTAAGAGTAGCAATCCAAAAAAGTATTGATAAATTGTGTTTCAAATCAACAACACGGTGATATTCTCTATTATGAAACCCAAAAGCCCCCTACATTGACAAAGGCAGAAAGATCTTATCACAATAGCATTCTATGAATCAATAATAAAGTCACATATCCTTCATATGGCAGTCGAAGCAAAGGTAAACTCGGATCAATAAGCATTGCAGAATATAAGAGGAAGAGAGATAAAGGAGAAAAATGTAACGAATCAAAATCAAGAATCCTGCTAAAGCTTAAGCCAAAAAAATCAAATTTTTGAACAAGATCCAAGAACCTTTTTAACTACACCGTTGAATCAAACGTTCTCTAATTACGAAATTCAAAAAATAAATAAAGAAAGTGCATTCTTCACAATATAAGAGAAACAAAAAAATGAAAAAAAGAAGCCAGATTTCTTCAGATAGGAATTTAAAGAAAAAAGATAATAAATCAGCAGAATTCACGGGATTTGGAGGAATCGACTTAAAATTAGCAAGAAAATGATTGCTCGTAAAAAATCAGTGGATCAAGAAGCCAAAATTCGAAACAAGAAACCAACATTTCAGATTTGGACTCGAAGATCAAATTTTGGATGAAAAAACGAAAACCCGACGTCAAGAAACGGGGCATTGCAGGAAAGAAACAGGGCTGGGATCTGCAGCCAGACCTGAGATGTGCGAAGGGTCGATGGACTTCTTCTTGGCGAAACCAGCGCCGCCCTCACCGTTGGAGACGACTTCTTTGACGAGGTAGACGTAGGAAGAGCCCCCCTCGCCGAGCTGCCTCAAGATCCGGAACCGGTTCTCGTTGATCCACACGTCGGCGCCCGTGTTCACGGCGCCGGAGAAGGCGCTTAGCCCCGAGAACGTGCATCCCATGGTCTTCTTCCCTCCTCTCTTCGCTCAGACGGAGACCAGATTTTATTGCCTCCAATGCGAATGGGCCGGGAGTGGGGAAGGAAGCGACGTAACGCTGCTGTCATCCCTCAAGATGGATCTTAGTGAATTAAATTCGAATACAATGTATTTAAAAAATTTATTAAATAATAATAATAATAATAATAAATATATATCATTTGACTTCTCACAAAAATATGGAAACAAAAAATTATGCACCGTTTGATGGCCCAATTTCACACTCTCCAGCTATGCTGGCCCACACCGCGTGGACTAGACTTCAGAGGCGTCGGTGGTGGTTAGGGGGCGCGAATTTATACCTCCGTAGCGAATGCATGCCTTGACTCTGTTATCTCTACCGTTCGATCGCATCTTGATTTTGGTGACGGTGATCCGAATTTATTCTTTAAACAAGATCTACTATTTTTAAATTGCGTACATATATAAAAAAAAAAAAAATCAAATGATTTGAATACTCTTTATTTATGATCAAAAATTCAAAATACCATTTATTATTATATATATATATTTTTAGATTATCTAAATTTTTAACTAGTCGATGCAAAAGCTAAAAGCCTATAATTATATAATTTCTTGTATGTAAATATTTTTTGGGCCATAGAACATATTTACCATCTTGAATTATCAATACGAAACTTTTATTATCTCATGTAAATTTGATCAGATCTACTCATATATATATATATATAAAGAGAAAGAAAGATAGACGAAAGAAGAATAGATTTGGCTACATTCGAATGTAACTAAGCATAAAGTTGATCATCTTCTCTACCCTTAAATTCATATAATTTATACATCTCAAAGATAAAAAAAAATAAAAAAGATAAGGTGGCTTCGAGATTCGTATAAATCTTAAGGAAAATGATCTGATCTTGATCTTGATCTTAGCTGCAATAGCCATCCCATATTTTTTATACTTTTATATTTTTTTTATTTTTAGAATACTTGAACGGTATGAATCAAGGAATAGAAAAAAATGATTTGGTTTTAAGGTTGACTATATTAAAATGCAGCCAAATCCCTTTAATATATAAAATATTTAATATGAGATGAGACTTCTTAATGCAATTTTCCTCATTTGGAAGTTAAGAAATAGAAGGTGTTAGATTTTTTTTTTTTTCATTTTTCTTATTTCATTGATGAGATCAAAATCACACTCTATTTCTTTTAGGTATAGATGCAATCCTTGCTCAACATGGGATGAGAAAAGTCAACGCATGGATTCTCTCAATTAATTTTTGTTACATTGCATGTGATTAGGTATTAATTCGCGCATTGATGGGAGGTCAAATGGGAGTGGATTCCCATCCAACCCATAGATGGAAAGTCAAACCTGAGTGCACTAAGATTTGGTACACAATTGAGAATTCAAATCAGATAATTGCGACTGTGGTCTATATCTTATAAAACAAATGAGGACCCTCCTCCCAACAGAGTAGTTAGAAATATAATAATAATAATAATAATAATTATTATTATTATTATCATTATTTTTTGACCCCACATAAATATCTAAAATCTCTTTCATCATGTCAAACTAAATATACACCTGCATAAAACTTCTTATATTATCATTTCAATTAATTTTTAGGTTGAAATCTTGAGTTGTTATAACTTAAGCAATCACCAAGCCCTGTATTGAAACCTATTTTATTTCTTTTAACATGAACGTTTGTGTGTGACAAATTAACCATTTTTCATCATGCCAAGAACCCCGAGGCCTGAAAACTCTGAGCAAAAATCTTTCAAGACATAAATAGCTGCATCCATTATGACTCAAATAACTTAGTTCATCATCATCATCGCAATAACAATAAGAAGTGTAACAATGGTTTACATCAGGCCTAAAAGAGTACATTGAAGCTCACCACCACCATAGAGGCCATGGAAAGATGGCTCCACAACAATGAGCTTCGGAAAATTGCAGTCTGATAAGACCAAACAGCATGTGCAATGGGAACTTGGGGTTGGGGGATTTCAAAAGAATAAAAAGACTCCCATTATATGAATCATGAAACAATTTTGGATCTCATGGTTGACAATCGTATAGGTCCACAGGCTATTGGGCCGAGGGATCCTAATGTCAACAGCAGTCATCAATTATTTTTTTGATCCACAGGATTCAGGCTCAGTCTAAAAAGTTTTAAGCTTCAAAGTTTGGATTACATTGAAAAAATAAGCATCATCAAGTAGTGATTGGTTTGAGAGCGACTAGGAGTAAGTATGGGTCAGATTGGGTCATTTTTAGGTCAAAAGAATTGTTTTAGGTTTTTAGATTTTGAAATCCGAACCAATTTAATTGGTTTGGCTCTGCAATTGATTTCAAGATTTTGGATCTCGATCCGATTGGTATTGCTCGATTAGCTCGGTTTTTCAGGGTTGCAAGACAATCTTGCACAGAAATTGAACTGGAAATTGAAATTAAAGCACCCTAGTTTGTGAGGCTTGTTGAAATAAATCATATCCTTGGACAGGACGGTAGAGGTCAATCTCATCTACTTCTAGCCACCAAAATCATGGTTATAATCTCTACTTCAATGTGCCAACAATTCTCAGACCTTGTATTGAACATTGTGTTCCACTGTAAACTTTATGCAATCATCGAGTTTATTGGGTAATCTTACAATCTGTTGGAGGTAACAGCTTAAACAGTCTCAGATGCTTAAAACCAAGTGAAACCAGACATGGTAGATCATGTCCTTTCCTTCCTCAAGCCAGCATCACCAACACAAAGATATTGTGTAGATTTTGATCAGGGATTATTGGGCAGCAATAAGCATCCAGAAGCACTGCATCTGGGAGCATTCATTCTCTGTGCAGGGACATCCTCTTCTTTGGCTTAAAAAAAGGATATCCATTCACACATTGAATATTAAGAAGTGCTTGCTACCAAAGAAGGAACCAAATTGCTTACAATTCCCTTTTTATGATTCAATCACATCACCTATTCCTTTGTCACTGACGGTCATAATTCATGCTAATATCATGCTATTTTATACAAATTGCTCATGACCCATTCACATTCTTCAATACACAAAAGACTGGCTTAACTACCTTCATAGCCATCACCAGATATAATGGCCCTGATATATACACCACAAACTCTTCTTGCACAATGGTCCTGCTCTGTTTGCTGAATCATTGTTTTTTGTATTATAATCAACTAATTACCTTGGCCCAGATAGCTCCATTGCTTGGACCAGCAGGGAGGAGTCATCAGTCAGGTCAGAGTAGCGTTCTGAGGAGGAGGAAAATTCAGGCATCTTGAACTTGTGAGCCTCGACTCTCTGAGAAGCCTCCCATCTCTCTGCAAGTCCATCGCCTTCGAGCATGCGGACCACCTCGGACATTTTAGGCCTCTGGCCTGGGAGATATTGGGTGCACAAGAGTGCCACTTGGACCATCTCTTCGAGTTCAATCCGATCGTAGTCATTCTTCAGGTCCTTGTCCACAAGCATGTCGAGCTTCTTTTCTTGGTGGATTTTCTTCACCTGAATGGATGGATGAACAGGCAGAGAACTTTTGTTATATGGTGACTGAAAGCAATAGCAAGTTCATAGCATTCTACGAATGGATATTTCAGCTATGTTGAAGCATTCTGCTCATGTTCTAAGGTGGCCAAACGACAATGGATGAATAAATAATGCTTTAGAGACACATGATGTCAGCAGAACAGAGTTTGTGCATTGTGCTTACCCAATCAAGCATTGCTCCTTTCTGGTTTGCTGCCTTTCCAAACTCCACAGCTCTTAGACCGGTAATCAGCTCAAGGAGGAGAATTCCAAACCCAAAGACATCAGTTTTCTCAGAAGACTGGCCTGTTGAGAGGTATTCAGGAGCTATATGCCCAACAGTGCCCCTTACAGCAGTAGTGACATGGGAGTCCCTGTGATCAAGAAGCTTTGCGAGCCCAAAGTCTCCTACAACAGCCTCACAGTAGTCGTCCAGCAAGATATTAGCAGCCTTTACATCTCTGTGAATGATCTTGGGATCACACTGCTCATGTAGGTAGAGTAGACCTCTTGCAGCTCCCAAAGCTATTCTCTTTCTAGTGCTCCAATCCAATGCTGGTTTTGCTGCAACAAATAAGAAAGAACTAAAATATTTAGGGCACTGTCGTGTATCTGAAGTCAACAATAATGCCATACAGTAATTTTGTACATACTTGATCAAGCTGTTATTACTACCATATGGAGTCCTGTTACATGCCAAAACATGATGATCTTATTTAATTATCAACTTTCATCAATCATTTGCTAAGACCCAATCCAATGTAAATAATCTCTAGGAGAAAGGTCTTCGCACTTGCAATTTGTTTTATGTCATACGATATTTCTAATGTCATTAAATTAGAATTTCTCATCCAACACCATTTTCCATGACTCCTTTAAATGAAGCCATGATATATATTTAGGACTAGTACGATCTGAATGATTACCATCATCCCATGTTGTTGTTGGTCTCTAATAAGAAACGCTAAGATAAAATGTTCAAAACGTCTAAAGACTAGATTCATAGTTGACATAAGGCAGTCCTATAGCATGTGATTCCTTTGGATAACTACTTTTCTGCGATGAATAAATCCCGACATGTTGACCATAACTTAGGCACCACATTTTACCTTTGAGTCGGGAAGCAACACTTCCATTAGACATGAAAGGATACACAAGAAGCCTCTCTGTGGTAGTCATGCAAAATCCATACAGCCGGAGTAGGTTTCTATGCACTGCCAGGCTTATCATCTCTACTTCAGTCTGGAACTGGATCTCACCGCCCGCAGCATTTCCATCCTTCAGCCTTTTAACAGCCACCAAAGTTCCATCTTGGAGCTGACCTTTGTACACATTTCCGAAGCCACCTTTTCCTAGTATATTTTTGCTGCTAAAGTTATTAGTTATAATCTGAAGCTCTCTAAATTGGAACCTTTTCAGATTTCCAAGACAAACTTCCTCATTGTGTTGATCTGAAAAGGGATACCATGCTTAGGTCAGATGAAGGATTGACATATAAGTATGCCGTGATTCCAATCGGAAAATTGGACACAATTTGTAGCTCTTGTTTATCTTGCATTTTCACTTACCATTTACATCAAAGAAGATTTGTTGGTTATGTCTTTGCCTCCACCAAAGAAATAGACCAAATCCAAGGCTAAGTAGACAGAGGGTTCCAAGGCTGGAAACAAAAGCAATGATGATTTTGTGACTATTGGATCTACCTGGGGTCGGAGAACCTAAAGAGAAAACAGAATGAAGGTTAAAATAATAACAATGACGAGCCCAATCAAGCACTACAAAAGGGGTTCATGCATGACAAGCACTAGCAAGAACAACAACTAGAGAGCAAAACAGCTATAGCAGCAACTTCAGAACAACTGGAATAATAAGGCAGTTGTAAATAGCCATTGAATGAATATTTTTATGCAGAGAAAAAAAAAAGTACGGAAATAAATCTGTAAAGAATAAAAAAATGAAACCCAAAATTAAGCATGGTAATGATTTGACTATAATAGCAAAATCTGTCACTCATAAATGGCGACTACACTTGCGAGGAATTTTATAACAAAGGAAACAGCAGGGTATCCAACTATTGTCCAGTTCTGTCCAAAATCTTTTCAGGGAATGAAATTTTAGCTCTTAAAGTGCAAGAGCTATTCAGGACTCTAACAGCTAAAAACATGTTAATTTCCACTTCAATCTATTTCAGGTGTCACTATAAACAACCCATTAACAGTTGCTCTGTGAATTTAGATCACTTGGCAGAAAGCATATTGGTGGCAGTATCAAACTGCTAGGTACAGCACAAGAGCTGATAAGAAATGAAAGAAGCAAATATTTGGACCATGTGGAGAGAGGAGTTCAAGAATGATTCCTGGCAAAGCATATTGCTACCTCCCCAGTTGACATGATAATGTTCTCATTCTGTATTGAGAGTTAGGGTTTTGGAATTATAATATTTACTACTATGTAAACTGGTTGAAATTCCATCTTCAAGAAAATGTTACAAATTATCAGAGGCAAATTAATCATATTCATATGCCAAATATGAATCCCATTTAACCAAATAATGAATTTTATGCAGAAAATCTTTAACTGGAAAACTGTAGAGTTAGAACCAGTACTTTGTGAATTATTCAAGTTGAAGGAGATTGGCATTGACACAGTCCCAGAGCATTCTTGCTCCAAACCAGTGGCACAGATTAAAGGATTCCCAACGATGCTGCAGTGAAATCAAAGATGGCTTTAAGCTCAGCATTGAATCTTTTTCGACATAGAGGTAAGGGGGAAAAAAAAATGCAAGAGCACAACAATTTAAATATGAAACATGAAACCAAATCAATTGCCTTCTCTGCTAAGCAGTCTTGCCCCTGGACCATGGTGAGGGAAAGCATGATGGTTTGCCTCTTTATATTTGGTCACTCATTTATGTGTTTCATGGACAAACTGCAATAGTCTGGCCATGACAAAGGACACAGTTTATAACAGGTAAGAACTAAATCCATGATAAATAGTTGGGCTAGTCTTAATGGTTATGTTCATTCATAACATGCCCTCTCAGCAATCCTTTTGCTGAAATGCATTCAGGTTACGACCGTAGGAACTTCTTGATCAGTTTATGAACCTTGACCAACGCAATATGCATTTACTGCAGAGTATTTGACTCTCAGAACAGCAGTGAACTACTCATTAGCAATCTTTAAATCAATAAAAAAAAAAAATCCAGAAAAAGGAAGGAAAGGGAAAGGCTCACTTGAATGTTCTAGCTGGAAACCTGGGTATAGGACCACTCAAATTATTATAAGACAAGTCCCTGGAGCATGAAAACCAGAGAATCCTCTCCTTCAGTTCAGTTACAAATGAACATAAGAGAAAGAACTTGGTTAACCTAGAAGAGAAAGCCAAACGACTTACAGAAAAGCAAGCTGAGTGATGCTAGCCAAAGACATGGGGAATGTTCCCCACAGACTGTTATTGTTAAGCCTCCTGCTCTCCACCAAAGAAATGACAAGAAAAAGAATTTGTAAGACATTGACCCAAAAATTACAGTGGTTACTTGATAAAGTTCTGTTCATCTCCACTTACAGGTATTGGAGGCCTTTGAGGTTGCCCAAAGAGGAGGGAATTTCACCGTAGAAGTAGTTGTTAGAGAGATCAAGTGTGCGAAGCTTTGAGAGCTTCCCTATCTGTGCTGGTAGTGGTCCTGATATGTTGTTGTTCTGCAGAAGCCTACACAAATATTCGCCACCCACCAGTGAGAGACAACTCCTACCAAGATGTGCTCAGGAAAAGAAACTGAAGAGAGGAAAAGAGAAGAACGTATTTTAAAAGCTTACACAATTTCAAGATTGGTCAAGTTCCCTATGCTTGGGGAGAGTGTGCCAGATAAATTCTGGCTTGGGCTTCCTCTGCAACAACACCATCAAGACCAATTCAAAACCTCCTTTACCATTTCCTCCCTCGCATATAAAGGATTTAGGTGCCAAACCAAGTTGAAAGTATCCATTTTGTCACCCAACATGATGAGAAACAGAGGAAAAAACAGAGGGAGATGGGACTCACAGGCCAGTGACCAAGTTTTGAGGTGAGCATGTCACCATAGTCCAGCTGCAAGGATCAACGGAGTCCTTGTCCCAGTTCTCAAGAACGTTACGTGGATCCTTGAGAAAGGCTTTTATATCCATCAAAGCTTGCACTGGAACAGAAAAAGCAACGTCAAAGAAAAAGCCTCTCGCTGCATTGAAGATAAGGAGAAGAAGAAAAGGAGATGCTACCTTCAAAGTTGACACCTTTAGGTGAGAGAACAGCAGTTGCAGAAGACCAGGACCAGAAGAAAACCATCCAAAAGATCCGCGCTTTGCTCCTCTTTGCCCCCATGGAACTCACAGGCTCCAAAGAACAGATACCAATATAAGGAAGATAACAGGCTGAGAGTGGCTTTGAAGCTTGCAGGGGGTGGTCTTAATGAACACAGTCGATCAAATCATTAATTAGCTTTCCCTTCACTTCACTTCACTTCGGATTGTTTCCCTGCTTCCGTGATCTGAACAAGCAGGCAGCCTTCCTCATGCCTCTCTGGTGTCAGTGACCATGACAAGGGTCATGGGCTTTGGTGCCATGGTGGTACGTAAGGAAGAAGAGGACAAGGGGAACAAACACGCCTGCTTCTGGGTTTTGGCAGAATGAGGGAAGTGGGTATAAAACACGGAGAAATCAAAGGAGCCTGGTAGTTAGTAGTGCAATGGAGGGTAATGCTTCAAAAGAATCAAGCACAGAAAATTCCTTGGCGTGTCAGTTGAATCACCTGCTTGGGAAGTGCGTTTGGGAGAACCCCATGGCGGATTAAAGAATGAGAAGATTTATTTCCTTGGAGCAAGTTGGATATTTTATTCCACGTAAGAAAGAGAGGAATCTATAAAGTATTTATGAAACGCTCCACTTGCTAAGAAAATGCTTAAGTTGGACAAGAGTTGCATTAGAATGAGCATGAATGCTAATGATGATGTCGCAAGGCAAATAATTTTACATGGACCCCAAAAGCTCCGTATGATGTATGGACCACAATTTGGATGAACTATTTTGGCCTAACACATGATAACAATGAAGAGATTTTATCAATTCCATCCAGATCTTTCTTTTGAGCAGCTGTCATAAGGGAGGATCTTAAAAAAAAATCCACTTCCATGAAACAACTTGGATCGAAGAAGACATGGATGAGGTGGTCCATTAATCCATTGGTCCCAAGAACAACATGGAGTTGAAAACGCAATGGTCCATCTTATTGGACCCGTGATGATTGATGCACGCCATAAGAAGACATGATGCCCATCAGAATGTTGAATTAGTGCGTGCGATCAACCAAGGCACCCCCATCCATCAAACGATTCTCCAAGTCTGAATCTAATCATATACCCAAGGGAGCAGAGCAGATATGGATGACGAACTTGTGGAAGATGGCAGGGGGTGGAAGCGAGAGAGAAGGAAAGCAAGCAGAGGAAAGGTTGGGAGGGGGGGGGGGGGGGGGGCTGCATGGTTCTGTCCCGAGAATTCAACGTTCCAGATTCGATTCCGCCGTTTCAGTGGGCTGAGGGGCGGTGGAACCTCGAGATGGGCGTGGAAGCGTATCTTTGTTGGGCTCTCCTCTGTTTTCTTTCCAATATTATATTAGCGTCCTTCAAGATAGAATAATGGTGGGAAATAATTCAGGTGGTGTGTGGGGTTGGCGCTGCTTTGTTGAGTCTCCCAACGCAACCCCTCTCTCATCAGCGCTGTGCTCACGCCCAGCTGGAGAAGTCGGCAGGCTGTCAAATTCACAGTAAAACAAATCAGAGTTTCAGAGAGAGAGAGAGAGAGAGAGAGAGAGAGGAAAGCAAGCAATCAAAAGCAAAAGTGTCAGCCCTCTCTTTTATTCATTCTCTCTCTCCTTTCTTTTACTCGCATCCACTTGCACTCAGGGAGGTGTTTAAGATCTGAGACCCATGTCCATCTTATTATTATTTTATTTTTCTTTTTTAAAGCAGAGATCTCTCTGCGCCAAGTGCCAAATGCTTTGATAAAGAGTTGTGTGGGAGTCGAGACGTTACAAGATGATATACGTAGTCAAAACTCAAGATTTTGACATCATCTGCTGTTTGTGGATGCTGTAGGCTGGTTAAAATTGGGGAGGAGAAACAAATAACCGCGATGGAAACAGGATAGCGGATGGTTGGCAACTTGTCTCATTCCCTTAAGAACAAGCGTTTATTTTATTTATAAAAAATGAGATATGTTACTCTTCGAGCTCCCCCATCTCTCGCGGCTCTCTTACAAAGATCTCGTTGTAACTTTAAACAACAAGGCCTCACTGAAAAGATTTTTTCCAGCTAATAAAATCTTGCCCAAACAAAAGTCCTTGAATAGCCTACTTTGCATGCCATTCCCCTTTTTGTTTTGCTAAATTTTCTAAAATAACTAGCGATGGAAGGATTTTATTTTATGATAGAGAATGAAGGATTTATTTGAAGAATATTTTACAGAATTTTATCATTTTTACTATCTTTCAATCGATCTATATGGATTTTTAAGCTATTCTATCTTTTTTTTTATTTTTTTTATCTTTAAAATTTATAAAATATATAGATCTAAAAATAGAAAAATAACCGAATCTTAGCTTTGGTTCTGCATAGATTCCGAATCCATCTTATCTTTTTCATTTTTTCAATCTTTGAAATTCATAAATTGTATAGATTTAAGGATAGAAAGTTGATCGAATTTAAGCTTAGATATATTTAAATTCAGTTAAGTTCAAGATCCAATTACTTTCTTCATCTTTGAATCAATACGGATTCCGTAGCTATTCCATCTTTCTAATTTTTTTGTATCTTTAATGTTCATGAACTGTAAATAGGAAGGTAACCGAATTTAAGCTTGTTTGCATTTGAATGTAGCCGAGTCTATCTTCCTCTCTTTCTATTTCTGGTATTTGTGAATTATATGTTCGGATCTAAGAGTGAAAGAGGTGACTGAATATCAGCTTAAATATATTTGAATATATCGTGCATGTGCACACACTGCTTAGCTTGATATTTGGCATGCTGGAGTTCTAGTGGTGGTTTCAAGTTTGATATCATGTCAAATAAAAAAACATATATTACCAAAAGAATGATATATTACTAAGAAAAAAGAAATCTTATGATCAAAACGATCTAGGTCTAAATCCTCGATGACTAGCTTTTTTTAAGATTCGATTTAGACCAAGGCATGAGCCGAGCCACTTGAAATTATCTAGCTAACTAAAGGCATGGTCAACGCCACTTGCATTAGAATCATTATACAAAATAAGCCATAGACCCCTTCTCCTCTATTTGGCAATTTGCAAGCATCCCAAATGGTTCTTTGGATGTTAGCACCATCCCATAGATATAGGATTTTAAGATAGATGGCGTGACAAAATTTATCTATACTATATTAAAAAAATATTATGATCTTTTACATGTATCAAATTTATTCAAAAATAAAATATTATTAGATTCACAAACAAAATTTTATTAATCAACAATAATCATGATAGTTTTAAATATAAATATCTGTAAATTACTAATCTTAATCCTCTTTTCCATTCTCAAATTTCATATCTACTGAAACTTTTACTCTCCAAATTTTTCTCTCCGTTCTAAATAAATTCTCCCTAACAAGCTCATTCTCCTTTTATCTTTATCTTCCATTATATTTTTTATTTTATTTCTTATACATTTAACATATATTTCTTTCGCTTTGATCCAATCAAGAAAAATCAGAATACAAGGCTTGATATTGATAATTCTATATATCACCTATTATCTCTAAGCTACTTATAGGCTTTGAAGACTTCTAAATCCAGTGAATAGAAGATGCATAGTTTCAATATTTTGCATATAAAACTTATTTTTGATTATAGATTAAGACTTTTAAATGATATGAATGATAGTTTGCAAGCTGTTTTAAAAATAACATATCATATTTAATATTTTAGACCATTGGTTTTGAATGTTTATCTTGTAATTTCAACTAACCGAATTTTATTTGAACCTCTTCTCGCACATATAAATATATATATATTCAAAAAAACTTGCTAGTAGATAAAGACTTTCTGAAGATAAGAAATCTTTCATATATAATCTTACATTATCTTGAATGTATGCGCATCAATCATCATCATCATTATAGGCCATACCTAACTATACCAAGCCTAAGCATTATAAAAAAAAAAAAAAAAAGATGGATAATTCATTTGATTATTCCTCTATTACTGTATTGCAAGATGCCAATTTTGAGTCAAAAATAAAAAAGTCAAAAAGGAGAACAAGCACTAATTGGTTGCCGAAGGAGTGGTAAATCATTATTATGCTCATGCTTGTTGGTGGGGATGCAATGGAAAGACTAAGCTCCTTTTGCCTTGGCTCAGTTAGAGGCACATGTGATGCTTTTGCCCACCATGGGTGATAATAAAAGCTTACATATTAGTCAACACCCCTTCGTAGCCTTTCACCCCCAACTCCACAGCCAGTCCAGCCCTAGATTCCTTCTTCTCATGACCACACCGATGATAGCTAGTTTTTCATGTAATGCTTTGAACTTATTGTCCAGGTTTTAATTTCTTATTAAATCCATCCGTATGATACAAGTTGATGCTTGCCTTCGGTTAGATATCAAAAAAGAATGCTGCCTTAGCAAAATGGATTGAGGAAAAAAGTTCTTAGACATTCTAAGTGGCATTGGCATCTTTATGGTTTGCAAGGTGAAAGCATCAGCCTATATTGTAAAATTTAATGCAACCAAGCCTTTAAAGTTGCATTTGAAAGCCGATTAAAAGGAAGTGAAAGTCGCTTCATCTGGTTATTCCTTTTTTGCAGCCAAATATTCACTCATCCAAGCACTTCAATTAAATCATTTTTCAGAAAGACAAAATAAATATTTTTAAAAAGTTGGTATGTGTGTGTGTGTGTGTGTATATATATATATATATTTCCCTCTTTCCAACTCATTCACTCCACTTCATATTGGAACAAATTATTTCATCATATTTATGCATGCTTTCACTTGCATTTCTTTAAAGAGAGAACATCTAGCTAAAGCTTTTCCCAAAGCGAACATGATGTGAGCTTCCTTTTAACAAAGCAATCCACATGTATTGGCCCTTCAAAGCATTAGAAGGGTGCATCCTTCATTCCAAGGAATAAATTTTTGTTAAAAGCAAGCAAGCATAAATTCCTTTTTGACCACCAGTGTTCCTTGGAATGTAGACGGATCACGTTACTAATTTACAAACCTTCAGCACTAACCCTCCCCCTAATTTATCCTAAGGCATCTATGTCAGGATAAAAAGAGTGAGAGAGAATTAGTGCTCAACTCCATGCTTTTACCAAAGGTCTAAAGATTGGCTTGGAAGAAACTTGGAGAGGTTGCCCATAGAGGCAATCATCGAGCCCAATATATAGGGGAAAAGAGGTGTGGTCCCATGGCCGAATTGACGTGGGTCCAGACTCTCTTCCACGTGAATGTTTAGTCCAAGGGAGATATATTCCCTTCTGTTCTTTCTCTTCACTCTGAAATGACCCCAGAAAAAATTATCCCACGGTCATATAGAGAAGCATTCCTTTACCACGTGAATGTTTAGTCCCAAGGACATATAATATTCCATTCTTTCTCTTCACCCTCCACTTCGCACTGCTTTTTAGGATACATGTCTCTCTGGTCATTTTGTTCTCCTCCACCTTAAACTATTAGAACCGTAGAAATAATGTATGGTCGTTGCCATTCATCAATGATAAACTCCATACCATATGTATGGAACTCTTTGTCCAAGGAGAATGTTTGGTTCCACTACCAACATTGTTTTCTTGGTATCTTCTTCTTGTTGTGGTGTTCAGTCATGGAAGGCCCGTCTCCATTCTATGCTCTAAGGTGTATGACCGGTGGAGTCATCCTATCTCCATGTGTGTCTCTTTCCTCCGCTGAGAGGATAGATGGCTTATATATCAGGAGGAGTTGGCTAAATTTATAGATAAAATTATGTTTTTAATTCTTAAACTTTACGTTGCATTTCATTTTGATCCTAAAGTATAAAAATTCTTCATCTTAGTGAGAAAGCAATGGTTTATAATTTATCATTCAAATAAAATTAGTGGTAGATTAACTCTTAGATGACCAGTTCTACATGCTATGCATTTCACATAGGATGCCATGAGCACTTCACAATAGAGTAAGCAAATGGATAAGATGGCTTGAGAATAGTTTCATATTTCTTATTTTTTTGGAAGATTTATATAACTCTCACTCCATAGAGCAATACTATGACAGTAATGTAACAAGTTGCCCATCAGAAGACCTCATCATCTTCTTTGACAAGAACCCCATTATCCTTTATGCGATCAACATCTGCAATGAAAGGTATGCTGCTAGAGGAATAACCAAGGGGATGTCTCTTTAAACTCTCAAGCTGGGTGATTTTTATGTACATTGTAGCATATTTATACACTTTAAAAAGACATATTCGTAGGCATATATGCTCCCCCCCCCCCCCGAAAAAAAAAAAAAAAAAGAAAGAGAAAGGTTCTTTATCCACCCACGCCTTTTAAATATGTAGTCCAAGACAAGTCTTTACTGAAAGGTATAAAGATGATTATGTCGGAGTGCTTTCAATGTTCCATGCTCTTTTGTTTGAAGGTGACGAGTTTAGAGACCATGGTGCCTTCCCTACCCAAAGGCTGCACTCCATGCAACAGTTCCACTCTAAAGTGTAGCTCATTTATAAGACATATCCAATTCCCTTGTTGTCATCACACTTGAAATTGTTTGTCCCTTCGTATAAAATACCCAACCATGATTGGAATGGTTGCAAAGAAGTCACCCTTTTTTTTTTTTTTTTTTTTTTTGAGCGACACACCACCATCATGAACCAACAAGCATTGTCTCATCTATTTCAGATCGGCCTTAACGGATATTATGACCCAATTTTCTATTCTAGACCAAACAGAAGATGTTGCTCGAGCATGCAGGCATCCATGATGGGATTGATGTGGGTGAAAGAGAGGCATGGGGCCAAAGGAGGCGTGTCTGAGGTAAACGCTTGGTGAAACTGCTGGGATATCATCATGCAAACTGAGTAGATATCATCATGCAGTTGTTTGACCCGTTTACTGATGATTCTTTCAATGGTCACAGGAAAAAAAGCTGAACCCGCTGAAGCAAACATGATTTGGTGAAACCCAGCCAAGTTTTCAGACCAAAGTAAGCTAGTCAGGCCACCTTGTTGCCATTCGTTCCTTAATTCTTCGCTCTTCTATGTTGGCTCCAAAGTTTGCTCGTGTCAAATTTCGTATCAATACCGTATTGTTGTAGTGTCAATATGCTTAAATTGGTTCAATGATGATGTTCGATATGTATTGAGTCTCGATATGCATCGAATGAATTTTGATACCTAGGCATGCAGGTATTGCTAATTTTTTTTTTTTAAATTTTTTTTTAATTTTTTTATTTAAGGGGGTTGTGTTATAGATTTTGGAGGGTTATCACCTGGTTTCAGATCCAGCTGGATCGACGACAAAGCAATATAGTAAATCTGCTATGTTTATAATATAGTATTATTATAAGAAACTTTATATGTCAAGCTCTGAATTTCAGTATTTCGTCAAAAAGGTGCAATACAAGTCGTTGTGATTTAAATGCTGTTGTCCGATGCAAGCTTAAAATAGGACAAACGGCAATGGGCCGTGCATTGGTACCTACTGGAATCCCAGCCGGTGGTGGCCCTCATTTGTAGTAATCCCCTTGTCTTGGAATGGTTGATGGTATCTCCTTCAAAAACTGTTAGGCAAGTCTGAGCCGAGGCAGGGAAATATAGGACGAGGGGATCCCACAACATACTACACACCCGATTTTAGCCAGAAGGCCGATATGACACACACCCACGTACGGGCACAGCGTTGAATGGCAGTAGAGATTCAAAAGCGCGTACACGCACAGGACGACTGCGACGTTGAATCAGATGTCTCTCTGGCCACCATCAGCTCGTGTACAAAATTCAGCAGCAGTAGCAGGAACAGGAACCTCCGTGGGACCGGTCAAAGATGGTGAACAGTTTTGCATATAGCCACGGCCCTAAGCTTTTTGCGTGCGTTTTGGGAGAGATTTATCGGCTCAGCTCAGCTTGTTCGGTTGTGCGTGTTACCAAAGGGCATCATATATCATCATGTGAGAGCCCGGGCCACCACCATCCCCTAATAATACCCCACACGCTACTGAACAAATGCTATACCTAGGATGCCCCATGTTAGGCTGCTGTCCTGCTTTCTAGCTTCAAAAACCTGCAAAGCTGTTCATGTGAGCCTTTGCTTGCCTTTCAACAGAGAGTGAGTTTTATCCACCCGCCATCATCATCATCGCCGCTCAGCGTAGTAGTTAGATCAACCACAAATGGAATGGGATCTTAGTTGTGCCAGACTCCATCCAATTGGTTCGGTTTCAGAGCACTGGCTTTCCGGTTGCCCATTTTTTTGAACGAGAGTCGATATAGGACTAAATTTAACTCAGACTCAACAAAATGCCCCCAGCCGCGACGCAATTAAGCGGTGAAAAACCAACAATTGCAACCAGGCACGTTCAATGATGAGAAACGAGTTCACATAAAATGGTCGACTAACTAAAGAACGGCTTGGTTGCAAGGAAGACATGCAAATTTTAATGACAAAATTAAGACTACCATCAGATTATTCAAGTCACAGACAAGAACGGTTCTCCTGATGAAGATTGTCAGGTAGGTTGCAAGCTATTGTATTGCATTACAAAATATCTGGTTTTTGATGTCAGATCCAAATTTAGACCATGTCTTATTTATGACAACAAAGAACTTGTCTTAAGCGCACTTGGATCCGCAGATCCAAGTACCTCCACATAGAGAGAACCATGTCGGGCCCGTTCAGACTAATCCATTTCTCAACCACACAAAAGCCCATAATGTTATTACGGATGTATGAATAAGCTTTCACTTGAGATAGCAAAAAGGTGGAACGGTAAAATATTAAAATCAGTGAGATAACAGCGCCTGGGATGCAGCGTCCAGCTAATACATCGACAAACAAGAATTAACAGAAACAAACTTGCTCTAAAGTAGTCCTCCCACCCAAAAGAACACACAACATCTGCTTCTTGCTCATTGACACTTCATTGACACTGACACCTCATATGAAATAGAACCAAAAAAATAATTGCATACGTAGCATGGAAGAATGGAATTTTGTTCCTTTTCTCTTCAGAAGAGGGAGGCTGCCAGCTGCTTTACCTCTTCTACAACCTGGCTGTAATCAGCCTGTAGCTTCTCCTGGACCTCCCGGTCCAATTCCCCCTTGGCTGGCTTGGTTAATACCAATACACAGCATGTAGGCCTCTTCGTCACTCCAGCAGATGCAAGATCCTATGAGATGGAGAAAAAAAAAGGTACACCAAGAAAAGGGGGAAAAAAGTCAGCAGAGCAGAGTTGGGAATCTATTTATTACAGCTAGAGCATTACTGTCGGCCTTAAATGAACACAAATAACAATGTGTTGTGTATATAAATAACCTTTTCTTCATTAACATTCACCTAATTATATAGAAATAGGCTGCTCTGTCAAAGAACATAAAGGGGTTCTATTATAGGCGTGCTTTTGATATTAGACCGGCCTTCAATCATGGGCAAACCAAGAAATTGCCAAGACAGCTATGGTAGTTATTTGAGTTGGTGATGGATATACTGCTCCAAGCAACATTGTAAAACTTAGACCATCAATTGAACCAGACTGGTCACCAATTCAACCATTGAGTCAACCAAAAATGAAACAAGACAATAATAAATGTATTAATTATTAAGTAAGTGTATATAAAAATTAAGTTAGGATTAGAGACATGTAATGAAAAGAACTACCCAAAATTTGTAAGAATTTTGTAGCATTTACCTACTAATCTTCAGCATTTTTTGATAATCAAATGGTATCACAATAATGCATGTCATCAAAAATAATTCTAGTTTTCATTGAGCTACAAACTAAGAAATAACCATGATTTCAAAATAAAACATGTGCTATCATATTATTATTCATCCAAAAACAAGACTACCGTCCAAACCCATAAAAGGACACATAAATCAGATGCTTGTGGCACAGAGTACAATTTTTGATTGTTTTAATCCCAACCAAATAGAAGAATAGATCTCCGGCGTTGCTGCACTACCCATGTTAAGAAATATCCAGGTTGTTCCCTTCTTCCACCAAAATTCTCCTCGATAGCAATATTTAAGGATTCGAAAGGCAGTAAAAAATTAAAGCGGATGAAACATCGCACCAAATAAAGTTTTAAATTTCGTGGGACAAAGATACTCTCGTTTTTTACAAAACGAGATGTCCCGTGTTCCATCCCGTCTCGATCCTTGATCCGATCAAGCATCCCGATACTTGATTAGAATGCTTTTTTTTTTTTTCTTTTTAAAGAAATTATTCATAAAACTTTAGTATTTTATTCGATTTTTAAACATATTTGAACTTCAAAAATTTACAATATATTAGATATATTTAAAATTAACACTATAATGTATTATGACTGAGATAAAATGGAATGAAACAACCGAGATCGATCTCGGAATCTCTTTGGAACGAGACGTCTTGGCTGTCTCAACATCATTCCAGACGAGACTTAAATCATTGACTCCAAAGACCCTAATCATACCCAAGGAGATCAAAAACTATGAAAAATTTCTTGTAGGTACTACTATACATTTAATGTTTGTAAGATCATAATTACAAGCTAATCATTCTCATGTTGATTGGCTACTAATTCCATTCTCTGAAATTGGGGACAAAAAGAAGTAGTTAGAGTGCTGATTGTTATCTACCCTACTTGCCATCCTTTTTCTTCTTATTAGAGAGAGAAGCTGCTTCCCATTCACTAGATAGGGCGTATAGCTGGAGGCCACCATCATTGGCCCAAACTTGCGATGATGTCACAAAACATGTGGGAAGAGAGGGAGGACTGCAGTGTGTGTGAGAGAGAAATAGAGATGTGCCGGCTTGGTTGCTACTGGAGGCCACCATCGACCTGCTAGCCCGCAAGGTCAACCCTAGAGATGGTTAACAGAGCATGGCGAGAAAGAGAGGGTCCCAACTCTCTTGTCAAGCAAAGAGGAATCCCTCAACTCCAGATAGATGGGTCACCCTGATTTTTTTTCTTTTAACTAATACAAAACTGATTGGTTCATGTGAACCCCTAATACTGCTGGTTCAATCAGCAATTCAGATGGTTCAAAATTTAAAAAGAAGACAGTTTCTTTAAATGGAACGGTTTTGGGGAATGGCCCATACCAGAGATCTGGTCAGTTTATGGTCCAACCAGTTCAATTGGTCAGTCCAGCCTTCTTTCTTTGAGATGTTCTAGAGCCTGGCAGAGCCCAAGCAACATTATATTTGTAGAAGCGGGGTTAGGTGACTACTGAAGGTATGGCATGGAATCTATGCTGCAAGGACTTGAACTATGAAGTGATGGAATAAACATACCATGGTTAAAGGTAAACACATCACAGTATAAGTTAGGTATGATATGGTCAATTGGTCATGATCCCCCTGGAACTTGGAAACCCCCTAAATTGTACTTATGTTAGAGAATAGCATTTCACAACCCCTTTGGATCGAGAACGGTGAAACTGCTTGGCAGGCGCAGCAAGTACACAGGCATTACTTTGCATTGATAATGATGAACCCAATATTTTTGGTACTCCTTGATTTTACATCTAATCTACACTTTGTATTCCTAAAGGTCTTTACATTGGATATCATGACCCCTTTTTCTCAATTCACATTTTACACTTCTTCTCAGGCCCTAGAGTTTGATATCATAAATTACAGTTTTGCACTTCTTTTAACATGTAAGGCTGCATTTGGGAGTGGAATAAGGTGTAAGGCAACCTAACCTTGTTATTCTACCTTTCTGGCCAAACACTCATGGAAGCACTTAGGTTTTCTTCAAAACAGCAAAATCTGTGTTTTTGAAAAGTTGTTATTATACCTTTCCGCACACTTAACCGCAGAATAAATTACTCCACCATATAAGGCAAAGTAAAATATTCAAGTAAAGAGAAGTAGGAGTATATTAACTCATTTACTTTGGGTTAACTTATTTTGCTCCCAAAAGCAGCCTAAAATGACATGGACACAAGCAGTCCCTGCTGACACAAACAGTGTCTGATGAATATTGAAGTTATCAGACATGAATATACCATAAAAGTTGTGCATAATGTCATAGTGTGTTTAACAATTACAAACAAATGAAATTAACAGGGACAAGAGTTGGCATGAAAGAAGGGAAAAGGAGTGGAGACCACAAAGATCTCATTAGCAAAAAGGTTAAGCTAAGAAGATGATAATCATAATAACTTTGTTATGCTCCTTAATTTATATCACAAACATAACAGAATTCAGTTATTCAACAACACTGAAAAACTGTGATATATGAACAAATTACATAGCATTTGCATGATTGGACATGGAAATACACATCACTGTGTCAGGTATACAGGTTGCTTGCGTTGTGAAGGGTCTAAGTTTAAAGAAAGGTAAATGCATCATTTTAAATACCTTGAAGGAAAGGAAATATTAATTTATTTACATTTTAGGGACTCAAATGTGAGCTTGAGACTAAAAAATCAGTCAACATCCATGCAAGGACTAATAAATTATTTTGATAGTCTGACCATAAGTTCCAGAAGTGAAGCAGCAACTGGGACCATGAAGTTCCATACACTATCAAGAATGGCCCAGAAAAGTTATCTAAGTTGGTGAAAAGAGATTAAATCTTTAATTCAAATTATGTCTTTTCAAAACACCAAGAGTTGAAGCTGGACGATAACCAGACCTTCTTATGGATACCACAGCATACGTACATGGCCAATGCATTTACCCAGGTATAAAAAGGAAAAGGAACAAAAAAGTGCTAATAGAGCCCAACTTACCTCTTTTGAAGGAACATATATGTATGGAATATCAGCTTCCTCACATAAAATGGGCACATGTGTAATCACATCGATTGGGGAAATGTTTCCAGCTATAACACACAATCTGCACCCACCAAGATTAATTCAAATATTAACATATATCGCTCATGAAAGAACGAGGAAAACAACTTAGCAACCGCCGTATGGTGTATAAACTTTAGCTTCAATATGTGTAGTAAATTCTCAACGCATGAGCTATTGAGATAGTAAAAGATTGTGAAAGCCAAAAATCCATTCTTATCAGTGTATGCCAACCATAAAGTGCATCTATCTACTTAGTTTAACATAGTTCAACATACTGGGATTTATCCATCCCATGAAATATTCATGAGTTTTTTAACAGGATGTCAAACACTCTATGTCCTCCCTCGTAATAAATTTAGGCCCAAAATATCCGATAACATACTGAAACAACAAACTGTAGCATAAACTTCTTCTCTCAAGCATAGTTTCTATCCCCTCCATTGCCCTCAGCTGCACAGCCACCCTCACTGGGACCCAACATACCTCTCTGGTCTCGCACCACAACCTTGAAGCTTTGCCCATATGCACCCAATGAAATCTCTCTCAAAAGCTCAAACCTTCAAGTGATGCATTTAGCCATGATCCAATCTCAGTTAGACCTCAGCCTAGGACCCACTGACACTGCTAAGCATCTATGTACCATTTATTATTTTTTTAAAAAGCAAAAATTAATATATACAGACCACAACAAGAATATGGTAGAAATAACTGCCTAGACATCACCAATCCATCCATATAGGATGCCCAAAAACCTAGGCAATTACACACACTTAGCAATCTATGCAAGGATTGCTTGCAGATTATAAGGCTTGCATGTTGCGTATCTGCCCAGATAATCACCATAAAAATATTACCATAGATATCAAAGTTAAAAATCCAAGCATATATTATTATTTTTTATAATATTGCCAGTTATTATGTTCTTGCTTATATTGAGAAAGTGGGGCAATTGTTCACGCCATGCCATGTATGCAAGGTCACCTATGCATTCTATTGTTTGTTGTCACCTAGGTAATCAGGTAATCACCTATAAGGCCATTACAACACAAGCATGGATATCATAACTAGGCATTCAAACAGATGATAAACCTTTTATGCTATTATAAATTACCTTGATCTTACTTTTAAGCATTGATAAGCAAGAAGACAGGCATTGGCAAATTCAAAAAAAAAAAAAAGAGCTAAAGAACAAGAAAGCTAACCCTTTATGACCACGGCGAATACTCTTCACTACTTCCTTTACTCCTCGTTTCAAACACTTAGCCTCAGAAGCTGGAGATTTAAACAAGAGAGAATAACATCACAATAATTTCTACAAATAACAAATGGAGGTTACAAAACCAAAGCACAAATATGCATGGAACATTGAAAGTTTAAGCAATAAATTAACTTTTAGAAACAAGAAAACAATCAAAGAAAATTCTGTTTCTTTTTAATAAAAGGCACAGACTGATCTCAGCCTAGAGATGCTAAACAAGCTCATAAAAGACTAACTGCATCATTTTACCTAAAATAAATATCTAGGAAACCTAAACAGCAGTTCATGAGACATTCTAACCATCAGCATAGCCCAAAAATGTGTGACAAAGAAAAGAAACTTTGCTCGAAGAGAACAATAAGGTACCATCTTTTCCCTGAATTTTATCAAGGAATCCCCTGAAATTGACAGATGATCAAGACATGAGAAAGAAACGTCATTTTTATTGAAAGAAACCAAAAAACCTCAGGCATCATCTCACAAGACTTAAGAATGATGAAAACAGAGACAGAATTATAACAAAAGGGAAAAAATAACTCCAAGAGAACAAGAAGATACCCTCATTTCACCGATTTCTATCAAGAATCAAGGAATTCCAGAAACTCGAGTTCTGCCTGGAGATACTAAAGGAATCCCATAACCACCTAACTGAATCATTTTAACCCAAAAAAAAAAAAAAAAAAACCCTTTTTTTGAGGGAAGAGAACCTAGAGCATCGGTTCATCAGATAAAATACCCACCACCGTAGCCCAAAAAATGCGAAAAGAAATTTTAAAAAAAATCTGGACAACAAGGTACCGCCTTTTCACCGGATTTTACCAGCATCAAGGAATCCCAAATGACCCGCATGAAAAATAAAATAAGATAAAATAAAATAAAATAAACAACACGGCTGAAGACTAATAAATAAGCAACCGAAAAAGAAGGAACCCCATATAAACTATTTTGGATTTATACCTCTTCGGACGAGCTTGAGGGTCCGCTTGCAGAGCTTCTTCCCGGCGAGAGGCTTCGCGATCGGGGCGACAGCCAGCGCCTTCTTCTTCTCCTTGATAGCTTTCTCGGTCTCGCTGTCGCTCCCCATCTCTCTCCGGCTTCTCTCTTTCCTCTTACTTCCTCCGCGCGGGTGGATTTGAGAGGGTTTTTGCGAGCAAAGAAGAGCGTCTGGGGTTTTGAGGGTCCGATGGCGCAAGGGTTTATATGCCGCCGAAACTTTTCTTCCGTGGACGCGTTGTGCCACGAGCTCAGATGGTTGCCAATATTCGTGCCATTTGACTACAACCGTCCATCTCAACTTCCTATTCACTGGGCACCTCAGTAGCTTCTCCCAACCTGGGGGCACATCAACCACAACGCTAATAGCTCTATTTATAGGATGAGGTACTAAACTATACATACATACGTACGTACGTACGTACGTATATACATACATATACATATATATATATATATATATATATATATATATATATATATATATCAATTTTTTTGTGCCTATAAATTGAACAAACTTTTAAGTTAGGAGTAACACATTCATTTTATTTATAAATTAATCCAAAAATTGAGTTCAACTTGGTCTACTTTCTAGCCATCTCGGCTTAAAATAAATTGATATCATGAGCATTGGTTAAGTTCTAATGGTCACATGTGATTGAACTTAAAAACTTATTATTTTCATATTTTTGGTAACTAAATGAGTTGGGATCGAAGCTTTCATGACATTATTATTTTTGGCAACATTATAGTATTTTACAGAAGATAACAGCAATCCATAATCTTATTTTGAAAGAAGTTTAGACATTCCAATGTCACTTCCATGCATATTGTTAGCGTTTCATCCACATTTTAATATCTTTATTTGTTTTTGGCTTTATTTTTGGATAAAATCAATTTCATCTTTAAACTAACAAATGCTACATACTGTGAACATCCTAAGGATCGAAAACAGAAACTGTCAACATGAATGTATCTTCAAGTTTGTATGCGACAAATTAATGCAAGACCAAGACATAAATCATTGAATGTTGAAACGATTGAAGGCAAAACACTTGAGCCACTTGGTTGTTTCTTATTGCTGTAGTTTCTACGTATATGTAATGGGAGTAGTCTTGCCTTTGTGATTACATTTATTTGGACCCTGATATGGATATTACTTCACATTTTTCACTCCACCTAAAGCAGTGCAAGTCGAAGCACTCTTTTTTCCTCCATCATGCCCTCAACTGTTTTTGTAACAACATCTGCTCCAAGTATTACTCTTGAAAATGTGATGCAAGGTCAGGGATCAACTTTAGAAAGAACATGAATTACCAGCTATTGCCATTATTGCAAATTAACAGTCATTCCATGAAGATGAATTCATAAATATTGATATTAAATTTTGTCAATTGGGAGAATTTAATTCTAACTTGAAGTGTAGAAGCTAGCAACTCTGAGAGATTTTACTTTCTGTCAGCTGGAAGTGATGTGTGGTAAAGATCTCACTAGAGAGAGAGAGAGAGAGAGAGCATGAAATTGATGGCCTTCATGATTATGTTTCCAGTTGCTCAACTTCTGGTGTTCTAAGTTCTCCTATAACATTCACGTTAGATAAATAGAGTAAATTGATCTCTTCAGCATGCTCTATGAATATTTTGTTTTCCTCTAGCTTTTCCAAAATATTTTAATTTTTACAAACCTCCTACCCTCCTGTGGTTTTAATGAAACCAGCCATAGTCAACAGCAACACAATGAGCTATCTCCTCTCTTGAACTGGCGCAACCATGAAAGCACTGGTCATGGCCAACCAAGAAGGGGAAGTCAATCCAATCTCAAGACACACAATAGAGCCACTTCTATCACAAGCCAGCTCATCAATTATTGACCAAATTTGCAACAGAACATTAGACATGGAGACAAAGCACTGAAGCCAATTTAAAAATCAAATCTTATATGCAAAGGCTATTTTTGTGCCACAATAGCTGCCCAAGGAAACACAGCTCACCAAAACAGACAAGAGTTGAGCCCTGCATAAACTCAGCATTCTTATTCCTTGGCCTGAGTTTGATGAATAGAATAATTATTTCTGCTGCGGCCACTGTAGGAAGAACAGCAATAAGCTTGAACCTCAAGTTGATGGTGGTGATTTGTCACCATTTCCCCTGGGAGAGAGGTCACTTTCGCTCACCACAGCACAGGATACCATACACATCAACAATGCCTGGAGGAAACACAGGATCTGTTGCAGCTCTCACAGCAATCTTTGCAACAGAGGTAACATTCACTGGAGGAGTGAAGAGAGGACCCACGAGTGGGATCTGGCTGAGTAGTTTCGCATGCTGCAGGACCTGCAGACAATTGAAATTGTGATTCCAGGTCTTCTCAGTTTGTTTTCTCTTATCACTGCATGTTTGTGTGTATGTGTGCAAGCATGCACATGTTTGTGTGCGTGAGAGAGAGAGAGAGAGAGAGAGAGAGAGAGAGATAGGGGTAAAAGCTTATAAACATTTAAACATCTAGATCATTAATGAACAAAATCTTTCCATCATAATAACCTTGTAACAGACAATTTGCGATGCCAAAATCAGCAGCCGAGAGATATACAAATCTTTTTATGCCTGCAATAAAAAGGACAGGAGGCACCAAATAAATGAAATTTTAACCACTGGTGTACATTTCATCAATAACAAGGACAACTAAACAGCATGCAGGAACAATCATCAGACGTATGGGTAGTAACTGTATTAAAAGATGTAAAAGGCAATGACATTCACAGCAGTATCTTACTGTACTGCTTTCCTTTCTTGCACCCCATAAAAAAAGGGTTGAAAAAAACGTTGCAATAGAAAGTAGATAATAAATGGATTTTAAAGACTTAAATGGCAAGGGCAGAATGAATCCATTGCATTACCAGCACTAAGTTGACTCTGAAAAGAGTATATGAAGATAATATAATGGAAATGATACGTATCATGTAGTTGGTGTATTATGTTGACATCAAGGGATAATTTTAGTCATTTAGTCAGAGTAGTTTAGTAATTTTTTCACCTTTTGTACTTACAAGGGGCAGAGTTGACAGGGAAAGGGCCTTTACCACTCCAACAGAATTGGAGTATTTCACAATATATGAAAGTCTAGATGCAGTGTGGCATGACACCTTTAAATGAGACCGTCATTAGAATTACAACAAAGATGTATATAATTAAAATTGCACCAAAGATGTATATTTCAACAAAAATCAGCAAATACTTAGCTCTCCATTGTTTTGGCTGGAAAAAACATGAAAACCACATTCCTTGTTGTGAATGCAATAATATTGGATTTGTAACAATCCACCAGAAAAAGGGCCATTTTCTCTTTATATATGGAATTTTCTTCCAGAGCAATTCTAGTTCAAAGTAGAGTCATACGCTACACCCAATTCTCAGAAAGGCATAAACACCAAAATGTCATTATGTAAAGATCTTCCACTGCCAACAATCTGCTTATCAAACATAAGCATGGAACCTCCTAGTCCTTCCCAGTTCCCACAAAATTTTCACAGATTCTAAGGCAATATGGATTCTATTATTCTCTATGCCCAGTCCTTTTATCACCAGTGCTTGAGGTTTTATGAATTCCACTGAGATTCCATATGAGTTTGTCCATGATGAACTATTGTCTCCTTTTCCTTCCCACTCTCCCTTACCCATGTTCAGCTTAACCAGTAAGTTTTCTCTTTCTGCTGTTATATCCACAGCAAACAAGGAATGATTCAACAAGGGTTGTCAGAACAAACCCAGCAATTAACAATGTAAATAAGCAATGTGAACCATGTTTCGACAGTGATTCTAGAGAATCTTATCTGATGGAAGTGATGGCACTTTGACAGTCTCTGCTTCCTGTACTGTATCCACTTTTAAATGTTCATCTATGCGATTAGAATCAGTAGACAATAACCTCCCATTTCTTAATAGATCTGGTGTACTGAAATTCATAAGTAATGTTAAGAAGGAAGCATGCTCAAGTAAGTAATGTTAAGACTATGAAAGCTACATTGCCAAACTAGAAAGCATGTCACAAGCTTGAAACGAGTAGTAAAACAAATGCCAAAGTTATTAATACTGAAATGATGAGAGAAGTAACAATATATACTAAACTATTTAGAAAGATGGTGAAGCCAATAGTTACCAACATGTACACTAAACAATCTAGATAAGTTCACTGCCTGTTCACAAGAATGCTGCATCAATAATCCCAGGAAAGAGCTGCTTTACTACTGTAACATATTGAAGCTCTGAATGGCCACCGTTTTGTCTCAGACCAACTTATCCCTAATTTCCAACGTGAATCTCAGAAATCATAACAGGATCCACTGAGAGGAGATTACACGCACAAACAATGGGAGGCGTTTAGCATGGGAGATTATCCTCCGGGAGATCAAGAACAGAACTAGTGATAATAGATTTCAATGAAGAAAGGGCAGGCACTTTCTTCCTTTTTTTTTTTTTTTCCCTCTCCCTTTATTTGCTTCTCTTTTTCTTGCACAAATTATTCAAACAAAGGGCAATCACAATATCATATGATGGCGTTATTTATTTTTCTCATATAAAAAATGAATTTTGTCTAATTACCATAATTCCAAGAAATGGTTAAAAAAGGACCAAAAAAAAAAAAACAGAGAAACGGTGGGCTTACTGTAGTCGAGAAAGGGAGGGCTTTGAGCGGATCAAACGCGAGACAACCGACCGCATCTGGATGTTCCCCCCTTTCATCTTCTTGTCGATGGAATCGATTGAGAAGATGAACGCGATTTAGGTATTGACTTTGATCCCCAGGGGAGAGACGAGGGGGAAATCGGCACGTAGCGTCTGCCACGACTATTGGTACCGCCGTCCAACTTCGTGCGGGCCCGCTTCCATGTACGTGCGGCCCAGCGGAGGAGGCCGCGGATCTTATCATTCTCATTTATTTCGGTGCTCCGAGCCGCTACGCTCTTTCCCTCGCAAGAAAAAAAAAAAAAAAGGGGGGGGAAATAAAGCGGGAGGTCTGGGACTCCGTGCTGTGCTCGGTTCCGTCGGCAAGAAGCCAAGAAGAAGAAGAATGGCGAAGAGCTCCTCGGTGCAGGCCCTTTACGAGCTCTGCAAGAAAACCTTCTCGCCTTCAGGCGCTTCCCCTTCTTCGCAGGCCATTCGGAAGCTCTCCGCTCTCCTCGGTAAAGTAATCGGACTAACTTCTTTGCGCAACCTCTTTCTTCCCCCTTTATCTGTCGAAAATCGAAATTGTTCTGATTTTTTTTTTTTTTTTTTTAAACCATATTTGAGGGTTTTGTGCTAATCATGTGGTCTTCGTTGACTCATTTATTCTTGGGCGTCGCGTGAAATCCGTGATGCATTTTGTCAAATAGTTCATCGTCCTCCTCATTTTCTCGGTCGTGTTCTTATTTTTGCTCATTTATGTTTTTAACAATTTTCTTGCTTGTATGAAACTAGTAAAATTGTACGTGAAGCTCACATTAAGCCTAAATAAATTTAAGAGAAATATTTTAGACTATTATCATTTTATTTAATAAGATTAGGTTATAGAATGGAAAGAAGTATACAAATGATTCTTCGATTTTGTCAAACACTTTTTCGAGATGAATGTATAGCTACCAGAATCTATCATAGTGCTTCTAAATGAACATACAACATGAGCACGTTAAAACAATTAGCTAATATGATAATGACTCATTGTTTCACCTATTTTTTCTATGGATGTATTTATTCTTAAAGATTTTTTTAGCGCTGATGACACCTCTTCATCAACCATTGTTGCTGACTTCTCGTTCAAGATTCAAGGTTGTTCTAGGTTTCGAAGAATAGTGATGGAGGTTGCTTGGAAGAGAACTGACATAAGATCATCCAAATAATCATATCATGGTCCTATGACAGCAGGAGGGATCAAGATGGAATCGAGAGATCAAAATGGAGTTGGATCGAATCATTTTTGTGAGATGCATCTGCTTAGGGGGGTTGCATTAGGTGATGAAGTTTGGGATAAGTTGGCTGGCTTCGGGAGTTACGGTGAACTTTGAGATGAGGCCTATGAAAGAGCACAACAGATTTTGAAGCAATGAAAGTGACGAGAAGGCTTTGAGAAAAAAAAGGAGATAACATCTAATTGGATTTGTGATAGAGATTATCTTTAATCAGGATTTTACTAGTGACAACTAATACTACCGGTAGATGGATCATTGAGGATGTGAGAAAGGTAAGTAATAATACATTCCATGTGAGTCCGCCAATGAATGGCTAATGTATAACTGGGAACAGAGAGACATGTTTATTGTGGAGAATGAATCTTTGCCAAGGAGAATTCAACTTGAACTCTTGTTAGAAGAGGGTGAGATCCTGATAGTGAAAGATCATTATGGAAGGTGGTGAAAAAGAGATAATAGCTGGTTTAGAGTTTCATTTTTATAGAGTTAGCACAAAAATTAATCGGATTGGCAATGTAATTTTGTGGTTAAGTTTTCATTTTGCTGGTAGATTCTAGGATTTTCTGGGAAACTAAAGATAGAGTCTGATTTACATCTTGTTTCTAAGTCTCAGATCGTGCTTTCTAGCAAACGTGCTGAATTGGTTTCAAGATGGATTTGGCGTTCTTTTTTGGGCACTATGAGAGTTGGGGCACTTATATGATCTAATGAACATGTTTAATAGTGGTTCAGATGCTTTGACTTAATTGAGGGGTTGTTATTGCTTCTTGACTTGATTGAGTTGACTCAAGGAAAAAGTAAGCAAAATTTTAGTTGTGTTGATTTAATTATAAAAACTTATCACAATTATATTAGTATTTTTTTGAGACATCATGCTACAAAATAACTCTAAGCATAAAACACTTATAATATCATTATTACATTACATTAGTGTGCAAATTAATTTCGCTTATCGATTGGAAGTAGCGGTTTTGTCTTAGATTCTATGATTCTTTTATGAAACTTTTGATGGACAAGATTTGTTTTATTAGATTCAAGGGTCTAGATTGTCTCTAGATGGAAATTAGTGGTGCATGCACACACACATATATAGAGTTTGACTTGGTTGCACTCAAATGGACTGTCAACTCAGATTTGGTCAGGTCTGCATTGGAGTATGTGAGTCCTATATCAATGATCCAAGTCATTGGATGTAATCTACTATTTCTTAAATGTCTAAACACTAAAAGTTATGTGATTTGGAGACTTCTAGCCCATTCATCAAGTGATAGAAATATTGAACAGTTTTGATAATGCAAAACATTTTTTTTATTTTTTGGGACTAGTTGATGCAAAAGCAAGGGGTCTTTCAATCATATGATTTTGGATGTTGAGGCATTTTAGATGTAGTGTATCCTATCTAGTGTTTCAAATTATCAATGTGAGACTTCCATCATCCAAATCTAAACTATATTGGATATAAGTGGAGCTCTCTCTCTCTCTCTCTCTCTCTCTCTCTCTACCTCTATCTATCTTTGTGCATGCGTGCGTGTGCATCCTTCTTTGGTAAATTGGGTTTTCTCTAATTGATTGAAAGTTCTGCTTGGTTGGAGCATGGGTTGGTAGAAACCCTTTCCCTTGAGCCTTTTGGCACTAGCCTGGTGGAAGAGTTCATTTGAGAAGTGACTTGGCTTGCTTCCTTGTTCTTCCTTATCTGTTACCACACAAATCTATTTCTTGCGATTAGTTAGAAGGTCAGATGTAGCATATTAACCTTTTCTGACAGTTAGTTTGTCATAGCACATTTTTGGAACCTTGATGGTACATAAACACATGTTATGTACATGTGTTAGACACTATAATAATACATGTATATTCATCAAATTATAGATTTGTTTGTTCTTTTATATTCTTCTTGAGCAACATCTTGGTCAATCAGACAACTTGGAAGTTCATTTTGCTGCTTGATTGTTGATTCGCATATCTTGTTTTTTCTTTGATTCACATATCTGAACATATCTTGACATCTGTGATATTAAATTGATGTCCAAATTATATGGTTAAGATAATTATATGAGCCAATCTTGATAAGGTTGTTGCAATAAAACTTAGGTGTTAACTTTTGACATAAAATAGGTGCATAATAAATGATCCCTGTGTAGAAATTCAAAGGCATCCACTTTCCTTTCCTATCAGTTGTATACATTATGTGATACAAGAACTTCCTTGCTTGGTGCATGCTATTTTGTGGAGAGGAGGTTGGGAAATATGGTGGTCATTTGCCACCATTGTCAATTGAACCCATCACCCCGCCCATGAAGAATTGTGTCTCCAACTGAGCTACGAGTTGATGGTATTTCCTATTGAAGTTCTAGAATGGTCATAAATGCAAAATTTGAGTACTGATTCCTTTTATGTTGTGAATCTTATGTATCTTACCCTATCATGATAAAAATTATATTGCAAGCTCCATATTTGTAAGCCATTGTTTTACTTTTGTTTAGCATATGTTATGAGATAGTCTATGTTGTTCAGATACTATCGGTCCTGCGGAAGTTGGTCTTAAAGATGATAATCTAGATGATGATAGAGGACATGGTTTTTTTGGATTGAATTCATTTAAGAATTCAGCCAGGACCGCTCGATGGGCTCAACCAATAACATACTTGGAGATACATGAATGTGATAGTTTTTCGGTAAGTTAAGTCAACTGCTTTGTTAGTTATTCTACGTGAACCTTATTCTTCTATATGTTTTAGTTGTGCTCACTTAAATTTTATATCTTAAAGAGTAATGAGTAGGTCAAAGTTCCAGAATTAGCTCTTGCATGAAAATGACCATTGATTTGGTAAGATCCCCATCATTAGGTCAAATTTTGATAGTAAGATCATAGTTGTAATTGTAGCATAAGAATTGGTTGCAAAGATTCAAATATCAGTACCAATGGCAGTACTGATTTTTTTTGTTGGTACAGGACCACTGTGACCCCTACCAACTCATGGTTCATGGGTGTGTGCCAAAATTATTCGGGACACTTTTTCCCCCCAAATAAGAGAGGTGAGATGGTTCGTTAAATTTGAGAGGTGAGAAAGTTGGGATGCTAGGTTCTTAACCCTAGCTGCTTCCCATGTGAGATGTATTCTCTCTCCAACTTGTTCCTTTTCTCTCCGCCATACCTCCTTGGCTCCTCTCACCTCCTCAGCTCCTTTTGCTAGCAATCCTTCTTGGATTCTCTCATCAGCAGCCCTCCCTGACTCCCATTGCCGCTTCACAGTGATGACTACAAATTGCTGCTGTGCTAGAGGCTGCTTCCCCTCCACCTCCACCTCTTCTGGCATGCCCCATTTCCTCCTCCTCCTCCTCCTGTGCCTGCTGCCACGTCCTTCTTCAATGCACCTACCCTTGTTTCATTGTATTTTTGGCATCTTGACCCTCTCTATTTGTATTGATTTAAGGCCAAACCAGCCAAGTTACCACCCTGTACCATCGGTTTGTGCTTTATGTATCAACTTGGATTAGTTGCAGTGTCTGGGTTGCATACCAGTATTGGTTTTTTGGTGATATGTTAGATACTGAGGATATTGTCCTGTTCTGCCAGTTTTTAAACCCTCAATTCTTTGAATAACCACTAAAAGGGGATCAGATCTCCACCGTATGTTCTACCACAACAGTTATTCACATGGGACATAAGAAATCTCAACTCGGTTGGAGTTATAAACTTAAAATCAATGTTGAGTTGTTCTTTGACAATTTAAATATTGAAAGCATCACATTGCAAATTATTTATGTTAATGAAAGTAACAAATCGCTGACAAAATGACGTGTGGATAATCATGGGTGAATGCAAATGATAGACATCTTGGTGATTGGGTAAAGGTCTTCATAAAGTATTAGTCATTGTCATGAGAAAAGCTATAAGTGGTCATAAACACTTGCCATAGGTACTCTATGGAGATTTTGACACTTCAAACTCAAAAAAAACATGACACGGGGGGCCCTTTTTTTTTGTGCTATTTGAATAAATGAATAGAGACATATATGGTCATTATTTAAAGAAACCCCTGTGCCACTGTATCATCATTAAAGCATTTGACCCTGATCTTCAAGGCATCACCTGCAAAGTCACTGGCTTTATCTGTGTGCTGGTATTAAAGGTTAAATTAGATATTCGAGTTTTAAACAGCTTGGGAAATGTGTTTATTAGATGACTGTATTCCATAGCACTTTTAAGTATATCTGCTTATTCGGGATCAGAGTGTGTGTAAATATAACTGCTTATTTTGGTTCAGAGCATTTCTTAACTGTCTTCTGCATTTTTGCCCAGCTTTATTAGGACACGGTAGTCAAGTTTGCATGTATTTCTGCAGATTGCCATATTTTGCTTGCCCACTTCATCTGTTATTCCACTGCATGACCACCCTGGGATGACAGTTTTGAGTAAGATGCTTTATGGCTCGATGCATGTGAAAGCATATGACTGGATAGAACCTGCCTGCATGATGAGAAGTGGAGAGCCTGACTCCTTTCCTGGTCTGATTCTGAGCTTCACGGTCTTGCTTGATTTTTGTGATAGTGCTACTTATTATTCAACTACTTGCTTAAACTCTATTAATGTTTCTTGGCAGTAAGCAAATTTTGATTCAGCAATAATTTTGACAAATTCTGATAACACTAAAAGGAATCCACTAGTGTATACTTTTTTGTTAAATGTTTCAAAGGGTGAGGAAAAGTGATGTCTTGTTTTTATTTATTTAGCTTTTTAGTTATTTATATTGAAGCAACTTCAATTCCCAAAATTTTGCTGCCTGAGTAACCTGTAGTTGGTTTTTATGCATCCTTCCTTTTTATTTTTTATGGATATGCACATGTTTCTGTCATTATGCACATCTGCATTCATCTAATGTTCTGTGCTCTCAAAATAAAAATTTTTATGAAAGCTAGCCACCTCAACTGTATGGCTATCAGTACTTGTTGTAGCATTTAATGTTATTTTACCTACCTGTTCTGGTTCTAATTATCAACAAAGACATTCACATCAAGCTATCAAGTTTATGGTACTTAGAAATAGTCACAGATGTTATGAGCTATGACTTCATTTGTCATTTTTCTATAATAGGAGGTCTACTTTGTGTTGTGTAGTGTAAGGCTCTTTCCAAATTCACTCTTTTTCAGAAGAAACTCTTTCTGAGTTCACTGAAGCAGTTTAAGCTGCAGCTACAAACTAGATGAATGACTGTATCCACACAGTTGCTGTCAGTCTTGATGGGCCAATCTTCTCTTGATTCTTCAGATCCTGCAAGCCACTGATCAGACTTGAGCTGAATTCCTTGGCTCCTCAGGTAAAGGCTTGATTAGGTTATCAGGGCTGACAATCAATCCTTCTCACTGAGATCATCTCAACCCCATCATTTGAATTGTATTCTATACCATCAAGGTTTTAAACAATCAGGCAGACTGTTTGGACCCTAAGGATAGATTCCCAGGTTGGACCATTCTGTTATTCTTAGATACGCTAGGCAGCTTAAAGTGGAGTCTGAATAATAATTATGCAGGATATTAGGTGCCCAGCTATGGTCCTGAACATGCCAATGAATATGCTCTTTTTTCTCTTATCTTACACTGGATCTGTGTGGCTACGTTATTCACCTTATTCTGGAAGGAAACTATTTTCTGTCCTCATTTATTCTGGTTTCTAAAATTTGGAGAAGCCGTTAGATCTCTTGCCTTGCCAATGATATAATTACATATCTGAATTCCATAGATGGTTTATGTATTAGAACTTCTCTTTTTGTGCAGTGAGATTAGCAAAGTTACACAAGGACACTATCCTGACAACGCCATGTCCGACCACTGTTCTGTACCCAAAAAGTGGAGGCAACTTGCACTGTTTCACTGCTGTTACTTCTTGTGCTGTGCTTGACGTCCTTGCTCCACCATACTCTGAAGAAGCTGGCAGGATTTGCACCTATTATCATGACTACCCATACCCCAGTTTCAGTAAGTAAAGTTCACCTATTTTCATCAAAATCTGCCCTTGCGGAAAAGACATAATTTTTCAACTCTTGTATAGATATGAAGTCGATACTTTAATTAGTCTTCATGAGAAGAAGTTTCTGGATTACTTATTGTCCTATAAGATGAAATCTTACTTTTTACCATCTCCGTGGCATATCAAGCAAACTTCCCAGAGGTTACCTGAAGCAATAACCAAAAACCTTCTCCCTTCTATCATATATATAACATAGCTAGCAGAGACTTCCATATTGGTCCTTCCCAGGCTTTTGTTTTCCATTTCTCATACCATTATTGAAATTTGAAATGGTATGGGAATAGAAAGGACAGATGAATTATTGCATATGCAAGAATGGGTATAAATTGCTGGTCAATTCGAATGTGATAATAAAATTGTGAAAAATATTTAAATAAAATATGAGTTCCTTCAGAGAATTGGAAACCATGTGACAGACCTTAATGGCAGCAACTGAAAACGAACTGGGACCGAATGAGAGGAAAGAAGATTATGCATGGCTTGAGGCAATAGATGCCCCTGATAATCTCCACATGCGCTCAGGCCAATATGCTGGTCCACCCATACAGGTATAACTCCATTGATTCTGTCGTCTATTGATATTTGACTACTTATATTATTTAATTTTCTGACTTTCTCTTCATATGCTGTTGGAGAGAGTTCCTAACAACAGGAAGAGTTCTGCTTTCCAGGATCATGCAATGTAGTCTAGCAAAATGCCTTCTGTACGTACATCAAGTTTTTTTGGATGTGACTTGTCCTGACTGGGGTTGAATCCAGCTGGGCCCGTTCTTCGCTGACCTGTTGAAAGCCCTAACAGGAAAGAAAATATTATTCAAATACAATAGATAGGATCACACCTATCAAACATATGTTGTCATTCGGGGCCCTGCACTGAACTTTTTCTGTACGTATGGGACATGGGGAGTAAGTGGGCCCTGATTATTTTTCCTTGCTGCACTTCAAACATGATGCTGTTTCTTAAATTGGACTCATGAACTAGATTGATAGTGTTGATACTGTAGTTGAATGTTGTGGTATATTTTCCTTAAAAAAAAAAAAAAAAACTATAGTATTATTGTTAAAACATGTATTGAAAGTAAAGTAACAACCTGGTAATTAGGGATGGCAATTTTCTTTATTTTTTTTAATTCCCATAAAAATCTGCCATGAATGGGGGTGGGGATGAAAGAATTTTTCTTTTCATGAGAATAGAGATGAAAAAAATTCTATTCCTATAAATGGGGATAAGATAAGGACAGAAAAGGTATTCCTTATTATATAGCGTCTCTAATCTTCATCCCATAAAGTCTTTATATATTTTATATTATTTTAATATTATTTTATTATTTTAAATATAGTTTATATATAATTTTAAAATATTTTAAAACTACATGCGTTCATCTTCTTTATATTTATTAGAATTTATAGTTGAATATATTTATTTCTTATAAAATAGTTCATGATTACAGATTTATGTCTCTTTCAGATTATAATTTAATATATTTTTTATGAATTATATCATAAATTTTATAATTATAGTAAAATTATTTAAATCTATTTCATTTGGTGTATAAAATTTAATTTTTTATTTTTATTTTTAAAATATAATGAGTAAAATTAAAATTAAAAAAATATATTAATATTAAAATTGGGGCAGTAAGATAGGGGTAAGATAGGGATTTTTGTGAGAATAAAAATTAAAATTTTATTAAAAATAAGGTAGGTGAGGGTGAAGAAATTTTTTATTTTTATTGGCAGAGTGGTAGGTGGGGATGAAAAAATTTTTGGTTTTATTGGTGGAGATGAGGACGGAAGATAGTGGCGGGGATGGGTGTGACTTTTTGCCCTGTTTTCATCCCTAGTAGCAATGGTTTATTTTTGGTAATAGCATCATTCATCTTAAATTAAATCTCATCAGGATCTGTGGGCTTTCACTTGCCATCGTTCTGTGCTTTTGAAGAGATGCTTATTTGCTGGTTGCCGGAGGGATGCAGATGAAATCCTTAAGAGATCTTCAGAACAATTTGTGAAGCCGAGATATCAGTACAAATTCGTGCCTGCCAAACTTGCGTCGGTATTGGCAATGAGCATATATCAGTGTGGTGAAAACCTAATGGGAAAGTATTTCCAAAATCATAGCGAGGAGTCCGCCACCTGGTTTCTCCATGGAGAGAGCCTTAGAGCAAACCGCAACTGAAAACAAGAAACCAAGGATCTGCAGTCAGGCGTTGGAGGGGAAATACGTCCAGGTGCCTCTTTGGCTGCGCTCAGGAGATGGACAACAGGAATGTTTCCTATCAGCAAGTCTAGATATGGCGACCTATCATGATAAACTTTTACCTATTACAAGGAATCATTCTAATCTTTGATGCATGCATCTGTTATCTAACACACAACCAGTGTAACTCTTGAGCAAGTTGCACTCTTTTTAGATTAGATAGATGATGATGCGATGTGATATATTATTTTTAAATTATTTATACACTAAAAATTAAATAATTTGAAGGCTCCAAAAAAAAAAAAAAAAAAATGATTAGCTTAATACATAAATTAGGAGCCTTTAAATCATAAGATTTTTACCATATAAATAATTCAGAAATAGTATATTACATTTAAATTATTGCATCATTAATATAAAATCTCTATTATTTAAATAAATAAATAAATAAATATATATATTAATATTACACTATGCAATTTGAACTTCAACCCCTCTCCTCCATTACCGCCACCAATCCTCCACTCCTCTCAACAAAATAATAATAATAACAATAATAATAATAGTAATAATAATAATAATAATAATAATAATAATAATTTATATAATCTTTGTTCATTGCATGAACATCGACTTTATTCAATTATTATTTCTAGCTAAATTCTTATATGAAAAATCAAAAAGATTATTGATTACCAAATTATGTCCCCATCATCTCCTGCTAAATTCTCATCCAAATAACTAAAAAATTATTGATTATTTATAATTAGTAGGCTTAGAATTTAAGGAACTATATCCTTTGAATTCATTGTATGTTAAGCATTTTTAAAATTTTTAAACCGTTATATTAAACTCTATTTTTTAATATATAAATAATTATAAATAGAAAGCATAATATTAAATTAATTTGTGAAAGTGGTGAAAGCCGGTGCTTGCGAAGTAAACCGCGGCCCCTCTCTAAGCATCGCAGCATCGAGCTAGATTGGTGAGGCGTGGCCCACCGGAACCGATCCCTCGAAGCGAAAAAGAGAAAGAATGTATAAAAGAAAAAACTGCGGCGCTCATATCATACGCTCTCCGGACCACTTCCGCCACCGTCACTGTCACCGATGAATACAGAACAACGGGGATGAGATCAAAATTTGCAAATTTTGGAGATCGAAGCTTTTAAAGGTGAGCTCCTCCCCTTATTTTTATTTTTATTTTCTAAAGAATAATCTTTCATCAGCTCAGTTTTTCTTCTTTTTTTTTTTGAGTTAATAGAGACTGTCCAAGTCGTTCGATTTGTTTGTTCGCGATATTTGTTATCTTTTTCTTCCCTTAAAACTTTTTTTTGAAAAACTTTTCGTCTTCTCAGGAATTTATTTTATTTTTTTTGAGATAACATGGACTGCCCAAGATGTTCGATTTATTTGTTCCCTATCTTCGTTTTCGTTCGCTCCTGGGGTTTGTATGGGTCTCTTGTGCGTTGAGGTGAAATAACAAGAAAAAGAAAGAAGAAGAATGAGATGGGAAGAAACCCTTCTTATCAGGGAACAGAACATCTCTATTCTTATTTTGATGAGGGAAGAAATCTTTTTTGAGTGGATTTTCATGGACTTTTGGTTTGTCTTACGTAATGATTTCTTAAGAGGAATTCAGTACGCTGGAGGTATCTGTGAGTGTGGAAAACAAATAAACATTTGTGCATCTTGATGCCGTTAATGGATCTTGTGGATGCGTTTACCCCTTTGTTCATGCCTTTTTAATTGTCCATTTATGAAAAAAAAAAAAAAAAGGCCAATTGCCTACTATAAGAGTCTTGCTTAATTGTGCTAACTTATATATATATATATATATATATATATATATATATAAGAAAATTTCCTTCTTATTTTGGGTAGTTCTAATGGATGATATCTTTGAGTGCAATCTTGAGGCTTTCCTGACGATCTATTGCCTGTCAGGTTAAAGGCTCAGGAACAACTAGACTTTTTTTTTGCTGTTACTGGGAACAACATATCTTCATTGACTAGTGTTTTTATATTTTCATTTCAATTCTGTTCTTGGTTGTAGGAATTTTTACTGCTTCAAGTTTTGTCTCTTAATTAACTGGAAGGGTGAAGTCAGCAAAGTTTTGTGGTTGTCTGGAAGGAAGATCATTCTATTCCAGCCAAAAACAGCTTTAGAGATAGGAAAACTAAAGGCTGAGATCTTGGAAATGGGCAAGAATATCAAGAAAAGGCTTGCATTTGTGCTAATTGATGGGTTAGGTGATGTATCTCTGCCAAGGTTTCAATACCAGTCCCCTCTTCAAGTAGCAAATACTCCCAATCTGGATGCAATCGCCTCTGCTGGAGTTAATGGGCTCATGGATCCTGTGGAAGCAGGCTTGGCTTGTGGGAGTGACACTGCGCACCTTTCTATACTGGGTTATGATCCAAGAATCTATTATCGAGGTCGCGGGGCATTTGAGTCAATGGGTGCTGGATTGGCCATGTCGCCAGGAGACATTGCCTTCAAGGTAAGGCATTCATTCCTTGTATGCAAGATCTCTAAGGCATATAATGTCCACATGAAGTTTATGAGAATGAAATATTCACTATGCTGTTGATTCAGATGGCATATGGCATCTATTTAATTTGATAGTGTAATTTCTAAAGCCGTCAAACTAGCAAATTGGCCATGATCTGCAGCACATATATATAAGCTTCAGTATCATTTAGTGACTCTCAAGTATGTGGAAACAAATCATTGTAATGGATTGCTAAAAATGAGGAACCAAACGTTAATTTTAGGGGATGAATTGATGTTTCTATAACTTATTGGTTCAGGTAGTAATGTTCAATTTGGATTAAAAGCTGTCTCCATAGGATGTGTTTCTGATTCACTAAACTTGATTCCCCGAGAGAAGAATGTAAAATGACTGCTTATCTACAACCACAGCTGTAAGGTACAACATGCATAGGAAGGAAGTTGCACAGTGATCGTTTAATAATATTATTACCATCCACATATGCATTGGGGTATATTTGTAAAATTGTAGCAGTGAATTTATAGTTGTGTACATTCACCTTACAACATAAATTTACTTTTTGTTCTTCAGTCAAATTTTGCTACCATGGATGAGAACACTGGAATTGTGACCAGCAGGAGAGCTGATCGGCATTTTGAGGAAGAGGGTCCGATTCTTTGTGCAGCTTTGGATGGAATGAAGCTTCCTTCTTTTCCTGAATATGAAGTGAGAGTCAAGTAAGTTGGTACATAAAAATAGCTGTTCCATAAAATGACATATTAGTCAATTTGGTAATTATTGCACACCTTTTTCTTCAAAGTCTAATCTTAATAACTCTGATAAAACATTACAATTTTTCTTATGTCTTGTCTTGAAGAAAGAACCTTCTAGAAGAAAATATATGTTCAATCTCGTGGGATAAGGGTGTTCCGGTTTCTTTATAGCATAAAACAATTTATTATCCCACTTTGTCTTGGTGGCCATTCTAGTCGAGCATCTCAGAAGCTATCCTCCATTGCTCTCCCTTCTCATCTCCTTTCTTTGTTTATTCTTTTCTACTTTCTTTCCTTTTTTTCCTTTTCTCATCTCCCTTCTTTCCCTTTTCTTCTTATTTCCTTCTTTGTTTTTCTTTTCCATCTTCTTTCTTATTCCCCTACATGGACGTTTTTTAGTGTCCCACCCCTGTATCAATTCCTATGGGAATGGAATGGGATGATCGGGATGTCCTTCATCTTGTAGGGATTTAAAACTGTGAGTTAATGAATATGGTTTTCATTTTTCAGTTTTTGTGAGTACTGTTGGTGCCTAATTGAAGAATGATGGTTTTCACTAGCAAGCTTTTTCAACTTCCATTCATGTGATTTGTTAAGGTCCATCAACTCTTGATAGTCAGACAATAAGGCAATTTTCATGCAGTCAAATGCACAAAATTTAATCCGAAGAGATCTGTTAAACTATGTTTAGTCAATTAGTTCATAAATCAAGCTAGTTATTTAAGCATATTTTAACAGAGCATGTTCTATTCTGGCTTTGAGTTTTTCAATCTGAAATTTATGATTTACCCATGAAAATTAAATGTTCCTTGGAATGACAATAAAGAAGTACTTTTTATGCGAGATTAGAAGGATGATGATGATGATGATAATAGTGCATAACTGTCTACAGATATGCCACTGAGCACAGGTGTGGGGTAGTTGTTAAGGGTCCAAAATTGAGTGGAAATATTTCTGGGACTGACCCATTAAAAGACAATCGGTTACTTCTAAAAGCAGAAGCTCTGGATGATACAGAGGAAGCCAAGAACACAGCAGCAGTGGTCAATGAACTTTCTAAGGAAATATCACGAATTCTGCTATCTCATCCTTTGAATGCAAAGCGTGCAGCTGAAGGGAAAAATATTGCAAATGTCGTTCTCTTGCGAGGTTGTGGCATTCGTATTGAGGTCAGTTCAGTTAAACTGATCAATATGGTATATTCTCAGTTTTTCTTTAGGGTCTTGCGCATAGTGATCTAGGGATTTTTTTAAAAATTACTATTATTCCATAAGCTTTGAATTTAGGTGCTGCATGCATTTTGAAATCTTGCACCTATTGCAACACTATATGCATGTCTAGGCTTTACCTTACTTTCTGTACTGCTTGTTGGACCATGCCACCAATAATCATGATGCCAAGGCCTGGTGGATTACATCGATTCCATATAGCCCTGACATTTCTTCTGAGCAATTTGGTTACAGTCAATATCAAGGATTTAGACACTAGTTCATACCCAGCCATACTGAATTGTATAAAAATGGTACCAGTACTTGTATGGGGATGTACCAGTATCATATCAACACATGGTTTCCACCTGGTTTTTTGGCTGTCCCGACAAAGGCATACTGTGTTTTTAGTATGGTACTGTACTGTACAAGTCCAGACCATATCGATGAGGTACCGGTGTGGGTACTGCTAAACCATTATATAATCCTTTGAAATACGGTACATACTCAATAAAGTATCACATATTACGTCCATAACATCCATTTTGAAAGGAGGTTTTTACAATATACTGTGTCATGCTGAGGGCTCATACTCATTAGCATTAAAAGATATGCAACCTTTTAAGTATATTAACTTTACATTTCAACTGAGACTTCATTTAATGCCTTTATTGACAAAAGGTTATCATTTTTTTAATGTTGTATGACTCTTGATTCCTCATACAATATACTTATTTGAACTTTGTATGGATGCATCAGAGGAGGCTTTGGCACATAGTCTCTTTTGTGATGTGATCAAGCAAACAGTGAAGTAAAAAGGGAAAGGAAGAGAGAATGTGAAAGAGTGAGATAGAAAGGGAGAAGCCATGATGCCATTTGGGGGTTTTATCGTTCTTTTCATTGTTATACAGTTTTCCTCATTTTTAATGGAAAATTCAAAATGCCAAAACTACTAACACTGTCAAATCTTAAAGTCCGTAGGCTTGACTGAAATCGAAATCAAACTGGGTTTTCGGACCTTGACATGAACACTATGAACTAAAGATAAAGATAATGGCATTTAGGTAGATGGAAGTAGGTCGAAGCTCCCACAGTGGGAAGTCACCCCTTATTCAAATTTAAACCTTGTTTGGATGTTGGGAAAATGATATGAAAACTAAATGAAGGTTTAAGTCAAGGAAATTTAGACATATTAACTTGTTGATTTAGGCTTAACTCTGCTAGTCTTACTTTCATTTGCCGGTCTTTAGTTTATCAGCATTCAAGTGGAGCTTCACCCTACCTTAGAGCTTTTGTTTTTCTTTTTGTAATCATTTTTTTTTGAAAATTAGATTTTGAAAATGGGACAGCTGTTGAGGATTCAGCTAATTAAAGAATGCACTCAACAGTAAGGTGTCTGATTTTGTTATTAGGTGATTTTGTGCCTCAACACATTTGTAAAAGATCTTTCCATGACATGGCTGTCAGGTTCCTACTTTTGAGAAGCAGCATGGTTTGTCAGCATGCATGGTAGCTCCCACCAAGATTATAGCAGGGTTGGGTCTATCATTGGGTATTGATATCCTTGAAGCTCCTGGAGCAACTGGAGATTATCGAACACTGCTAACCTCCAAAGCTACAGCGATAGCAAAGGCACTTTCTGCACCACTAAAGCCATCCCCACCTGTTTTTGTACCTGGGGAGGATGAACATAAACCTGGCAGAGCAGATGGATATGACTTTGGGTTCCTCCACATCAAGGTAAGAACTGCCATGCCTTCTTTTTCCTGGTTTGCCCCACCAAGTGAATATGACTTCAGGTCCCTTTTTTCCTTTTTTTTTGAAAAAAAAAAGGAGAAGAATTTGCATGCTCTGCTCCATTGAACTATCAATGCCTATGTGAATGGGGGTCTTCCTCATAAAGCAATGAACCAATTCTTAAAATGTAGCGGACAAGTTTTCAACAACAGGCAGCCGGAAGAAGCGTACCAAAAACTGACATGCAATGATCAGGAAAAAGACTGGTTATGGTTTTGGTCGAAGCGTTAGTGTATCTCTTCTCCTTTGAAGGGGCCAAAAGTTGGTAATGGGACAACTAAAATAATGTGGACAGGAACTATGCTCTGACTCATCAGTTATATTGTCAAGGGCTTTCATAACATTCTGTAATAGTATTTATATGTATTTTTCCTTTGTCATCCCTAGTGTTTTGCAGTTTTCAGTACTCCCTTCATAGGCTTCACTTTTGAGACCTGTTTTTTTTTTTTTTTTTTTTGGCTATTATGGATTGTTTTACATTCTTACGATTTTCAACTTTATAGTGTTAGCAGCAATGCCTTCCATTACCTCTGCTTTGAGCTTCACAGTCTTGCTGAACAGTATCACAGTTTTCACGTAATGTTGTTGTTGCAGGCAATAGATGATGCTGGTCATGACAAGGCAAGTATATTGAAAGTCCGAGCATTGGAAGCAGTAGACCGTGCCATTGGTCAGCTGACAAGACTCCTTTGGGAGGCAGAAAAATCTGAGAACTTCCAGTACTGCCTTTGTGTTACTGGAGATCATTCCACTCCAGTGGAGTATGGTGATCATAGCTTTGAACCCGTACCATTTGCATTGTGCCAGTTGAAGGACTTTGTCACCATCGTTGGAGAGGCAAATGTAATAAAAACACCCCTTGAAACTTTCCCACTTCCTTCTGTCAAGGCTGGTGAAGACTTGAGGGAAGAAATAGAAATGTTTCATGACAGAAATGATGGACGCAAAGCCTTTGGTGGTGATTCAGTCTGTGAGTTTACTGAGATTGCAGCTCCAAGGGGTTGCCTTGGAAGGTTTCCTGGGAGTGAGATGATGGGAGTGATAAAGAAATTCCTCAAGCTAAAGAATGCCTAGTTCTATGACAGATGCACAGATTTGGAAATCCAGCTATGTTATATGCTGGGTTTCAGCTGTCTCTGTGTCAGCCGAAAAATATTGGACGAAAGATGGGACCATCTTGACTCAAATAGTCGGGAATTTTGTCATGTTTTGTATCCTGAACGCTAATGCCCAAACGGTACAAATAATCTTTGGCATGTAGATGCAAGGTGGTTGAAACTAGAGTTTGCACCAAGACTGCTGTTTCTTTCTGTTTATTGCAGACTAACTACAATAAAGTTGTATTAGAAGAAGAAACAGGGTTTCCGATTTCCCTTGTAACAGCGTCAGCAGTGAATGGTGCTTGTGGTGTTCCGTTAAAAGAGACACCAAAGGTTGTCTGAAGCTTGTATCTGATGCAAACTGCCTTATGAAATGTTCTTGCAATCACTAGCTGAAACTAGTGCAATGTCTCAACCATCTTACTTGCGCACAGGTTACAGAATTCTATGATCATTACTCTCTAAAACCAATAAAATAAAATCGTTTGAGAAAGAAATTTGCTTTAAATCTCTAAAACCAATAAAATAGAATCGTTTGAGAAGAAATTTGCTTCTGGAGGAATGCTTGTTAAGGACAGTCAGAGACCAAATAAAAAAGAATGGAATATAGTCAGGACCAAAATAAAAGAGAGAGGGAGAGAGAGAGAGAGAGAACTATGGCCAAATGAACCTCATGTAAAATCTTCTATAACCCCTGCTTCCTTTGACTTTGTATTCAGCAGCAAAGAATATGCACTACATCAGTGAGGGATTAGTTTTACAGCAAGATGGTATAGGTGGTATAGGGGCAATAAAATGTATCACACTGTGACCATCAAGAATTTGGGATTTGTACAGATGGTAATGGAGCTTCCTATCCAGGCATCAGATTCCCTTCTCAAGCCATTTTGGAAGTGTCAATGAACCCTTCATTCCAAGTTTAGCAAAGAATAACGCATACAGAATGTGAAGCAAGAAAACAAAGAATCCACAATTGAGTAGCAGCTGTGGTGGGACCAAAAAAAAAAAAAAAAACACAATCAGTAATCTCCACATGAGAAGCTCCAGAAAATTCATGCGATCAACCAACCACAAGACTAACAGATATTTTTAAAATGTTACCACAATCCCAAATATAGCATATATGGCATCCATTGATGGAATTGTATTTACTCCCATGGCCATAAGGATATAGGTGAGATAAGCATGAAGGTTGATTGTGATCTGCAGGCAGGCAACAGATAATTAGAATAACATATCAAGGTTTTAGCTAAGACTTGTATTTTTCAGGGAGTACCAAGTCAAGTATGTTCTCTCTTATCAAGAACGAGGTTAGTAAAACATATCCAATAGCTCCTGTTGCACGAACCTGCACATAGAGGTTATATTGAGAAACATACATATGTACATAATTGAAAATTCAAATCCAAGAAAGGGCTTAAGAAAATCAAACAGGGACACAGGCATTACTATTGTGCACAGGACAATGGAAACACCCCAATTTATCTGCAGCCTGAAAACGCAATGAAATGGTAGATTATAGCTAAGCACATTCGAAACTCTGATCCGGGTTGCAAATCATAGACTTACAGAGAGCTGTATAGGTATGCCTACTTCATAAAATTGTAACTTATAAAGAGAGAGAGGAGATAAAAATATGATGTCATACCTCCATAGAGAACCCATGGCCAGACCAACCACTCCATGCATAAGCTGCAGATGAAGAAAGCATAAGAAAGAAAGGCACTGATAGCTTCTGCTCTTATAATTTGATGTAGTTTCAAAAGAAATCCAGTTGGACGGTCAGGTAAAATATGGTACAGGAAATCGAATCATCTTAAGATACATGATGTTCAAGTGTGGCAGTTGAAACAGCAAGATAATTTGTTTCATGTGTCATGTGTGGATTATGATTGCAAATGCTACTTTAAACAACCTTATATGGTGTGTGTTTATTTTCTGGGGTAGATAGTCCATCACCTGTACCAAACAAAGCTTAACAAATAATGTATCAAATCAGCTTCAGAATATGATCTGCTTCATCCAGTAATCACACAATATTGTTGATAATCTTAATAGAAGAAACAAGATTCGATTCATGTTCAGCGTTCTTACAGCTTTATATATGGAATTTGTTGTCCGGGGTCATCTCAAGTGTGAACTCAAGAGGATCTAAAATATGGTAAACAATCATATCGCTTCATTTCAATTTTTAAGCAAATCCCTCTAAGTGACACTTCAGATGCCTTTAATTGGAGCTACCCAAGCCCATATAATATTTCATGAATTATTGGAAACTTAATTGACTCAAATTACTGTGTAAGATCATGCATATATTTCTAAAACATGCCAGAAAACAAAAAAATGTGGTCCTCTATGGTTAAATAATCCTAACAATTGAAAAGAAAATATAGTCATGTTCATTAGATGTCAGATTGAAATCATGCAAAAGTTGCTATTACTGTCAGATTTAATGGAATATGCACAGACATGCTAGAGTCTAGGCAGAGAATGTTAGTTTGATGACACGATTACAGGAAGCTCATGACCTTAAAAAAACCTGCTATAATTTATAAAGTATAGAATTAATTAACACAAGATTGTAAAAAAAAATGCAGATATAACAGGACACAATAAAGCTCGATGAAAAATCTGGGATGGAGAAATTATTGGCAAGAAAAAAAGGAACAAAGAGTCACAAATTTGGGGCTTAGGATGAGACTTCACAAGGGTTGCAGATTATTCCAGAAAAGAAACCATGGAGGAAATAAGGGTTATTACTCAAGTCCGCATCTAGAACATCTGATATGTCATCCTGAAATTTAACTAAGGAATGTTAATTATTCACAACAAAATCTCGTATGATCCATTAGTCCAAAATTGCGTCATAGTTCATAAGAAAATTCCATTTACAATTTTTTCTTAAGACTGAAGTACAATGCTGCAGGTTCATTTGTGTTTTACAATTAACAGAAGCTGATTATCCCTAACTATAGCCTAAACCAGCAAGCCATATCCATTTATTGTCTGACATTAAATATTGCACTATTCAAACACACTTGACAGAATCATTGTCCTAAACCATCCTTTCTCTTCTCTTTCTTCTATAATATTTTCATCCTTTCAAAAAGAATGCCCACTGAAATGCATAAATGTTAGGCTTGGGAAAGAGTATCAGGCTTCATTCGGTAGCTCTATGATATCTTCCCAATGCAAAGAACATCCTAAGAGAACAAACCAGCTGGATAATGTTCACAATAAGGGCCTGTTTAGGAAGTTTCCGCCAGATCCAGAGGGGTTGGCAAGGAAGAGGTCACAGGAGGGAAAGAGAGGTAGCAGCAGCAGAAGAGGGCAAGGGCAGGGTTGCAATGTGAAAAAGGCCTCACGAGGTATTCTTTTATCCTGCTAGGATTGGTCCTGCAACTCCCAGGATCTTCCTCTCTCTTCTCCTACCACCTCTGTCTCTCCGCCTACCTTGCTCGGTTCCCCGCTAATCCTGTCAGATCTGGTGGGATGTTCCCAAACAGTCCCTAAGAAGTTGCAACTTTGTTTCTTTGGATATCTTTTAAAAAACTTTCAATCAAATCATACTGGAAATATATTAGTTATCTCATCTGGATTCCTAGAACAAGGAAGACACACATAAATTGAATTAAATAGGGCAAGAAAAAGTGAATGAAGAATCACAGAAAGGTAGGAGCTAATTTTCTTTTGAAAGCAAATGGATCCAAGTTGAGAACATACAAATTGGTGCCCTTGACAAAGAAGTCCAAGGTAGATAATAGCTTAAAATATTGCAGTTACTAAAAAAAATGTTAAAGCATGCAACACACAAATAAGTTGGCTGTACACACAGATGCATCTCTAACAGTTGCTTCCAGGGGTTCAACAAGACCATAACAACGAGCTTTCTAAACTAAGTTCTTTAAGAACTAGAAAAATTCTAAAATTATGATGAAACTACCACTATATCAATACCTAAAGCACCTGTATTCTTAAAGACACAGAAAGTAATCATTATACTAAGTTAAACAAAGATGTGTAAATCTCTTCCTGATTGCTACTTAGGGTATAGGACAAGACAACATCTCATGTATAGCAAAGCATACAGACAATTTCTTGGAGGTAAAAGATTAACCATGACAAAGATTAAGATTTCAATAGTACATAGTTTTAGAATTGGTCACCAGATATGTAGATGCCTTCACTGGACCAGACAAGGTGAGCAATAGCACTGCGGTAGCCACCTAGAATAAAATAAAGAAATAACAAGAAAACAGGCAACAACATCAATAGCTATTCCAATCAAAAGATACCCGGCACTTCAAGTAGTTATCTAGGTAACGAACCATGGTTTTTCTACCGGCTGCCAGGCCCCATCTGATTGAAGAGATCACTATTGGTAATGAGAAGAAACAACCAAAATAATTCTGCAGTCATCAAAATCCATTATACAAAGTAACCAATTTTGCCATAACAACTGTTAAAATGTCATCCACATGCATATAAATAAGTTTAGTAATCTTGTTCAAGGTATTCAGTAATAGCCAAAACAATAAACCATAAATATGAACATGATGTCTGATTAGTAAAAGCTTTGCAAAGGCTCCAAGAGGGATGATCAATCTTACAAATAACATTTGAAAAAGAACAGCAGAGAAGTGGCAAAAAGAAGTTAAAATATAACTAGGCCATTAGGAAATAGTGTAGACATTTTCATTTGACCAAACAATATGAACTGGGTTTCGTAATAAATAGAGTAAATATACAAAGTTCTAGCTACCAGTGTAACTTCGGGACACATATTTTAATAAAATGCTAACATCACAAAGTTTAAGTTGCAAATAATAGAATATTCCATCATTTTTGCCATAAGGTACTCAGTGGAGTACTGTCATTGCACTACTATAGGGAAAAAAAAAAAGCTAACTAATCACTTGTTTTTCATAGCAGGTATATTCATCCTCTGCAGATGTGAATGCAACATTAAATGACTACCACAAATCTTGACTTTTCGCTCTGCTATTAGAAAACTGGACCTTCCTAATTGACACATGGAAACCTATATCTGATATTTGAGCCCAAAACTTAAAGCTAATTATAAATATCCCTTTTAAGCATATAGTTCTTGTATATATGCCTATACTCTTGATATGAATTGAAGCTGTAAAGCCGAAACATTATATAATGAAGCCTAAATAGGGGGCTTTGCTAAGACAGGTTTCATATGCCAGCATACATTTTGAGGAATGTTGTCTATCATCAACTGAATCTTGTCTATAGTTTAATGGTTCAGCCATTTGGAATAAACACGCATTTATAGCTTCCTCAGGGGGCTTTTAAACGGCAATAGATTCCCTCTCTTATCCTACTCTTATTAAAAAAAAAAGACAACCAAGATTGCAACTTTCGCACCGATATTTAGAAAAAAACTAAAGAAGATCTCAATTCAAGACAATCTATATCGCTGAGACTCTGAGAAGGGTGAGGGATCGACAGAGTTTACCTCGATGGCAAGGAAATTGCCAACGAAATAGGTCAGAGACCTTTTTAGTGGTCGAGGGAAAGAAAGAAAACTATGTTATCCTACTTATATGTCACGGAATCAACAAAGATTGCATCTTTTACATCAAAACTATAAGAAAAACACAAGTAAGAACTCGAGTCAACACAATCTCTATTGCCGAGACACTGAGAAGGGTAGGAGAAAGAGGTAGCTGACCTCGATGGCAAGGGAGTTGCTCAAGAAATAGGCCAGGCCGGAGACGGACGCGAACATGGCGCACTCCACTAGCCTGAGAGTTTTCCTAAAGACTTCACCCTCGGCACCCAAATCCTCATGTTCCGTCGAAATCCCACCGCCATCATCCTCCTCTTCTTTGTGGGCACGCTTCTCGGCTCCGCTGATGGAAACCCTAGGTGGGAATTTGGGGAGAGAGATTGGAAACGGGGAGAGGGCGGAAGAAGACGAGGAGGCAGTAAGCCCGCAAAGGTTCTTGGGGGATTCGGAGAGGGAGAGAGGCATGCGACGAGGGGAGAATTGGGGCAGAGGAGGGGGAGGATGGTAGAGGAGTCGAAGATTTAAAAGCGTCATCTCGGAGAACACGAAGAGGGAGGAATACGGTTCCCTCCCAGCTCCTCACTCCATATGCCGTGGAGAAAATTATTTGTTGTTCCCTAAGTTGTCGTGGGAAAATTATCTGCGAGCCCTCTTTTGGTCATAAATTTCGTAATTCCACACTAGAATAAGTCCCTATTTAAATCGTAAGTTATTTATATGTTCCTAGGACCCTGACGAATTTAAATCACTTATAAGCCCCTAATTTATTAAGTCGGCGGTCGCGTATAAGTTTCGCCGAGTACTGGAGGGTCCACCGCCATACCGCCTCTATGAACACTGTCCCAACCCCAAGAGAACGCTGACGTAGACGAAAGGTGGGAATTAACGATGACCTGATAATATATTTGATCGGCTAAAGCACATTTTTAACTCTCAAATTTTGAGATTGTCTCACTTTAATTTTTATATTATTAAAAATTTTTGCAGTTATTTTAATTTAATTTAATTTTATTTTATTTTTTATCGTTAAAACATTAGTGACGTTGTGAGGAGTCTACGAGATGCTGAACTTACGTGGACTAAAGCCAAATTTTAATGGATTAGATGGCCGAAATCCTAGGGTTTAACCCATTAACCCATCAACCCGTTAGCTCATCTAACCAACCCGTTATCCCTAACGCTCCACCATCTCCGCCATGAACTGAAGCTATGCACCTCGTCGCCAGCACTGCGACGTCTCTCGCCGCTGCCTCCTCATGGCCCTCCGCCCGCACGTCCCACAGCTCGGCGGACCGCCCCGCCTGGACGAGCGGCGCTGCCCAGTCGACCAGAGACAGCGGGCTGTACACGATGTCGATGACGCGGCGGCCGGTGAGGATCTCGAGGAGGACGACGCCGAAGCTGTTGCCGTCGGTGGCAATGGAGAGACAGATGGGGCGGAGGTAGGACGGGTCGAGGTAGCCGAGGGTGTCGGCCGGGGGTACAGTTTGCGGGGGCGGGAGACGGACGGCCGGGCCGAAGTCGGCGAGGCGAGCGCGGCTGTGGGCGTCGAGGAGAAGGTTACAAGGCTTGACGTCGTGGTGGGTGATGGGGGGTTGGAGGGAGTTGAGGGCGGCTAGGGAGGCGGCGGCGTGGAGGGCGAGGCGGAGGCGACGGGGCCAGGTCGGAGGGGGATGGAGAGGGTGGTGGAGGAGGTTGTGGAGGGAGCCGAGGGGCATGAAGTCGACAACAGCGACGTGGGGGGCGGGGCTAGCGGCGGGGGTGGCGCCAAGGAGGGTGACGAGGAGGGGGGAGTGAGGGAGGGAGGAAAGGAGGGAGATCTCGGCGTCGAAGATGGAAGAGTAGTCGCCATCTGAGGGGACCTTGGCCTTCTTTTGATCTTTATTATTGCGATGCTCTGTACGCCTAAGCTTGTCATTTGTTGTGATAAAAGTTTTTATCAGTTTTTTTTTTTTGTTTTTTGTTTTGTTCTTTGTTTTTTTTTAACCTATGCATGAAAGAATCTGTTGTCAAGTCTGTACTCTTTGGACATGTCACTTTAATTGGTTCTGTTTCTTGTTTCTTGCGGCTTATATTTTTGCTATATGTTGTGAGTTAAGAAATAGCATGACATTTATGTAATTTTGGATTGCATGTATTTAAGCGATTTGTTTGATTTGAAATTGCAATAGCAAACTTTGCTTGAAGGCCACATAAAGCATGGCAGCGAATTCAATATTTTTGAGTTCTCACATGTTTTATTCATCACCATGGTTGACCTTGTTTTTATCTATTTATTTATTTATTTATTTTACTTTATTAAAAATGTATAATGAATCAATGAAATAATGCAGTATGTCATATAATTCTGATAAGTAGATTATCTAAGATTATGTGTGCCACATCATGAACTTTTTAACATAGGTTTTATATCTGCGAACCAGCCTCAGGTTTGGTTGGGCTCAGCCCAAAAAAAACTTTGCCAGGGAGTTGGCCAGTCATTGAACATTGTCACACCTGAGGATTGCACCTCAAATGACATAGTTGAAACTGTATGGATGGGATAAGGCTTGTTGATTAGGGTAGCATACACTGACTTATTTATATAAACCATTGCATTATTCATAATTTTCTAAAATGTGAAAATTATATCAAAAAAAAAAAGCACTAATTTATTCATCTTAGTAGTCATCAACTAGTTCCTTTGGTCGTTCATGTTTATATATTCATCTCACTGAACATAACTCTCCAGAATTTCCGTTATATAATTTGAAAACTGATGATTTTCCTTTACTCCTAATGACTATCGTTATATCACATGCAACTAAAATGGACTGCATGGACTATATTCCCTTTAGATGTTCTAAAGTTGGTGCATTTGTCACAAGTGTAGAAGGACTGGAACTTAATATTGGCTGTTCGTTGAGGCCTACATCCAATGGGAGTTGTTAGCTCTTTGTATGTGTCTTGCACACTTGCTAGTTTTCTTGTCATGTTGTTATCATTGAATTTAATATATGACTTGCCATTTCTATGCATCATCACTCATCAAATAAGATCTTTTGTCAATCTATCACAGTTTCCTTTTAATGAATAAAATATCTGAAGATTCTTGTTTTCAATTTTGAAGTTTCTATCATTTCATCTAGGGAATAGCCTCCTGGATTGACCCTGGGCATGAAGCTAATAATTTTTAAATTAGCTGCTTGTCCCCTCTCTCTCTTTCATGCCTCCTCTCTCTTATATATCTTGAACCTCCCTCTCATTAATCCTTTTTTTTTTTTTTTTCCATCTCCTCCTTTATTTTTTATCCTTCCTCATTATAGCTTCTCTCCTCCTCTAATCCTACATTTTTTCGGATTTGTAACATCTAGGTCCACCTTACATTTTCCATGAACATTGCTAGCCAATAGATTGCCATCAATATATTTTGATTAGTAGAAAGAAAAGTGTTTTCAAAGCCTACAACTAGCATTGAAATTAAAACAAGTTGAAAGCCCCTCAAATAGAAAACCTAAACCCATAAAATATAACAATAATGAGGGACTAACGTAGTCCTATCAAAGAGTAGGAGAGATTGAGAGGGAGGCAAAATTAAAAAGAAGAAGAAGATAAATTCCAAACAAGGTAATGCAAGGATGGCAGCTCAAGTCCATATGTTAACCCAATTAATTTATTAATAAGTTTAGTTCATGTAACTTTAAAAACTCGAATACAAGTTAATTAATGGTATATAAATTTGAGTTATAAGTTCTTCAAATTTTTCTTTTCTATTCAACATGAAACTATATTACAATCCCTCCATTAAGCGATCCGAGAGTATAAAAGTTGATGAGCAATTAATATGTAGAAGGAAAGGGCTCAATTTTATACTATTTTTAGAATTAGTTCTTTTTTTAAAAAAAATGTTTTATTTTTAATCATTAAATGAGTTTTTATAAGTATTTTTGATTTAATGGAAATGAAAATGAAAAAAGGAATTGTTTTTTTTAAAAAATGATACAAATCTTAAATTGTATCGCCTAATAGGTACTGTATAAAAGAACTCTATTCTCCGTTTCTCGTTCCATGCTGCGGTTGGAGAGGAGGCATGGGTTTGGGCCCCTCTCACAATGTTTAACAATCGTAGTCACATCCGAAGCTGAAGCTGGGACTGGAGCAGAAATTTGAAGCATTTTGTCATGTTCAAAAATTCAAATGGTAAATTTCAAATGCTTAATCAGCCTTAACCTTTGGAGGCCCCTCCAATGTCCAAATGTCCCAAGCGATGCTTGCAAAAAGGGCAACGCTGAACATAAGCAATTGAGCTACTGGCTCGCTAGTGTTTGGATCCACGGATTCATCCTGGGAGACCAAATCTCATAGCCCGAGAGATGGGAGTTTTCAAGGTGGTCATTGACCTGGTCCAACCCAAGCGGCCTAAAGGCCCAGAGCAAAAGAAACGACGGGTTCGGCTTGGTTCTGAGAATGTTCAGTTGGTAATTTGAAGTCCAAAATGTTCAGGATTTTCATTGAAGGAAACCCGATTTGAGCCAGGCCCAGGCATGGTGTTTGTCCTCGGCCGGCTTCTGGCCGAGTAATGAGGAGGCCAGAGAACCAGGCCCACCCCTGGCTTCACCCCCTTTCCACTGCGATCCGAGCGGAGGTAAAGAGATGATTTAAAGTCTCAAAATGATGTCATTTTTATCCAAATTTAGGATGGGTGGTGCAAAGGCTTTGCCAAATCTGAGACAAGGCCAGAAGATAAGATCAATACAGTAGAGTTGACTCATCTAACTGGCACCTTCTGAAGATATCTGTGTCACATCCGAGCAAAGGTAGCCCGTTTCCAAATCAATTACTAAGCATCGTATCATATCTTGCTCCAGAATGCTAATAATTTCTGGCATGGCAACTGGAATATACATTTGCTCAGTGTGAATAGCTTCAAGGAGAAAGACTTGAAGGGATAACTATGAGGTCGGGCTAATGATAGAAACCAAGAGGTATTTCCACGTAGTGGGAATCACCCTTTTTTGAACCGAGAGGAGCTGAAGCTATGAACCATCGAGTTGATAATCCATCAAAGTAATCTTGCCAGAATAGAGGCTTTTAGGATTCAATGCACGCCGTTTGAGGTGATTCTTCTTTTCGTAGGATATAATAAACAAATGCGAATCGGCTACTCGCTAGCTTGCCTAGGTTCTTCTGATGGGAAGCCAGTTTGATGGCACTGGGTTCCTTATCTTAAACCATGCTGACTTAATGATAATTAAATTATTGCTCCTTCAGCCTCCTTGAATCTTATCGAAGTTACCATTTGTCTTTAGTTGTCATGAAAGTGGGCTTGTGTCATCATTATCTCTTAGTTTGGTAGACAATTATACTGAATCTTCAAGGACCATTTTATAATAGCGAAATAGCTTGCCATTCTTATGGAAGTCTGCACTGAAAACTGACATATAGTAGTAGTTTCCAAATCATTCGTACGGTTTTGATGAGAACGTGCATATATAATGAAGTCATCCATGCATGCATGCATGCAATGTATTTACGTATGTATGATTGCTGTACGATGCCACGTATCTTTAGCTGACAATGAATCATATGGCAGTCTGGACCCAATAGGTGGCCCTCAAGTCCAATCAGTTTAGGCTTGATTTCAAGGGTAGTTAGCAGAGTGGTTTAGGCGTTTCTGCAGTTAGGCTATACGTTAGGAATATAAAATACAGCTGTCTTATTAAACATCTTATAAGCTACAAAGTGTTAATGTACTAATAATCTCTACGACCAGCTTGGTTACTTGTAACTGGACATGCTACGTGACAAGGGTTGCAAGAGCTCAAGCTTTAGCTATATTCGCCAGTGTTGACAATGAATACGACTTAAACTATAGTCTTGTCTTTGTTATAGGTGCAACACTCGAGCTGAAAATTACATTCTTACCACAAAAAAGAAAAGAAAATAAGAAGGAGCCAATATGACCTGCCACTCTCACAGCAAGCCAAGCACCAGAAGAAGCACCGCTTCAGTACAACTAGGGTTGCAGGCAATTCGCGCATGGTACAGCTCGAAGATCTTTGTTTGACCCAGAAAAGAAAAAGAGAGACCTTTCTTTGATGGCTCCCCTCCGTCCAACTTTAGACAAGCCAACTTTCGGGCTGGCATGGTACCCCATGGTGGGAACGTTACAATCTTTTCAGCGTTTTTTTTTGGATGATCACAATCTTTGGACAGGCCAACTTTAGACATGCCACTCTCACAGCAAGCCAAGCACGCATAATATAGTTCGAATCGAAAATTTGGAAAAGAGAAAACTTTTTTTAGGGCTGTCCTACGTCCGATTAAGCCAGGCCAACTTTCCGGCTGGCATTCCATGGAAGAGAAACCTTTGCTACTGTCTTTCCTACATCGCCATGGAAGAGAAACCTTTCTTTATGTCTCCCCTACGTCCAATTAAGACAGGCCAACTCTCCTGTTCGCATACCATGAAAGAGATAGCCACTGGCTGGCCTTCACTCACTAGCCAATGGTTCAAATACCGCCAAGTTACAATCTTTTCACAGTTTTTTCGGTCATCACAATTTTTCACAGTTGACGTCCTTCAGGGCTGGAACAATTAACATCATCAAATTGGACGCAGATGAGATGCAAAGAAAGTTCGGAAAAGCTTGCTTTCTTTTCTAATTCCAGAAGCTAGTTTATTGCACGTTTATTTCAAAGAGTTACATTCCTATAGCCCACTTTGAATGGCCAATAATTGCCAAACATTTTAATGTGCAATGCTTCTTAATTAAGGTTTTGTGCTGATTTGATGTGCCTATCATCTACCTTTCAATGTGATCAAACCTTTGCTATGATTTATGAGGTATAATTTTGGTAATCTTGGATGACCACCCCAATCATGGAACCATGTGCTAAATAATTCGTGTACTAAAAAAATTCATCTCGTCCATGAGGTTTGAATACTATATTTCTGCGGTTAAGCAAAGGAAGAGAAAAAAGAAAAAAGGCCACGCCCCATTTGTTGCGCGTTCGAAAGTCGCAGGCTGGTTTCCTAGCAGGGATCTTGGATTATAATCACGGAGCCAATTCAGGATTATAGTGGGGTATTTCTTTTGAAGCTTCCAAGAAAACCAATACTCATTTATATGATTAAAAAAAAAAAAAAAAATTCCAAAGTCTCTTGGACCCGCTTCATTCCTGCCGAACGGAATAACTTTTTCACGCCCAATTTTCGTTTCTGCCCCACCGTTGATCTTTTACCACTCCACTGCACCATCGCCACCTTACTCTAGTTTCAATCTTCTCACAATCAAGCCTTGACCACCTTGGCAAGCTCCAAATCAACGTCTAAGCCATGGTCACAACTCGACTGAGCTCCGGTTTGATTTATTCCAGTGAACAATAATTTGGTGGAATTGGTATTTCACCTCACCGGTTGCCCGGATATGCACCTAAGGATAGATGACTTTAAAATGAGTGCAAAAGATGAGAAAGATTGAGTTGGAGAAGGGCTAATTGTTACTATGTTCCAAACTTGATGCCTGTAGTGCGTGGTGCCGTTGCAGCATCAGCATGTTTGAAGCCTGGACTACCCTCTAAAGGTGTGAGACATGAAACTCTCAGCTTTTAGATCTCAATTTAATGGTTTAAAGAACTTAATAGAGCAGAATGAGAGAGAGCGAGAGAGAGTTTTCAGAGTCCATGCTGTAAGAATGGTTAGTTCAAGTTTGGACTTGCACTGCTTGAAGCTCGAGATGTTTAGTCTATTCGGCTGCAAATGGATGTGTCTGGAGTGTTGAACTTTGTGGAAACTGAAGGCTTAGAAGGTAGAACACAAGTCAACGAGGGCCTAACATCTCTCTTTTCCCATTCCACTATTTTGGTATCCTCATCCACTTGTATGGTATAACTAGTTTCTAAGCTAAAAGTTGGATTTTAATTCCAATTTTTTTTCAGATAAACGACCATTTGTCCTTTACGTCCTTCTGGAACAAAATAAAGGCATATATCTCGGGAAGGGTTAGTACAAGCTTAACGCAACTGTGGCACCTTGTTTTTAACAAATTGAGGTCACATCCGAAAGCCCCTTTGTAAAAGTCTTCACCCTGCTCAACATCATTCTTTTTCTTTCCTTGAGTGGATATTGACTCTTCCATGTTACAGGATTCCATCGTAGGCACTCTTTTTCTGATCGCTAGGGGACAAGCGTTCCGATTACGTGCATGTACTGCACAAGAATCTCACAGCCCAAGGGTAGAGCTCACCAAACCACAAAGGGCTTCCCATGATTAGGATTCCCCCTATATTAGTTTAATATACAACGTGATTACAGCGAGCAACCATTAGAATAGTCGCTAAACAAATGATCAAAGGCTAGAATGGGATATCTTCTCCTGATTTGATCCACTAAGTGGGTGTGCCGATCCAGGGCCAGAAAATACCTGAAAGGGGGAAGGAAGCTTATGTTATGTGGCCTTGTAACAATTCCAACCATTTCCCAGACCAATCAGTGATCGAAAGCACACATCCAGAGTGGACAGGAATTATTCTCCTTTCACCAATCCTATTTTTTTTCCTTTCCATAATCGAAGTATTATAGTATTATTTTACTAAAACGTTTTACTGAGGACAATACTTTGGCATAGTTTGTTGGGTGTTTGGCGTCTGATTCCTTGCTCAGTAGACGACACGCATACAATTTTAGATTTTATTCGATGTTTGGATCCTTTAAGCATGATGATTGTGTATGTATATGTCACTGCTAAGTGAAGAACCTGGTTACCAGCGCCTAACGAATTAGACCTAAATTTAATCTTGTTTATTAATCCCCACTATCTTGACAAGTTGCTTGATTGCTTTCTTCTGGGTCTAAAACACCAGTGTGTTTGGAGTGAAAAAATACATCACCAATAAGATTCTCTGGCTTTAGTAAAGAAAGAATGACCGAGGCTATCACCGTCGGAAGGAAGCAGAGGACCACAAATTATTAGACAACTTGAAATCTGAAGTGCTTCACCTCTTGGTGCATCTCGACCACCCGTTTAACGACACATCAATTTAGCCAATTCCCACCGCTCGAACGGCTTGCCAAAGGTTGGAAGGTTCCCTCCAGCTCAAGGGTGCTTTTCTCTTGCTTTCCTTTCCCTATAAATAGAGGGACGATGCTCTCCTAGAAAGCTGAGAAGCTCCCCTAGCTCAGAGTGTAGAGAGAGTGTGTGAGTCGAGAGAGAGAGAGAGAGAGAGAAAGAGAGAGCAATGGGAGGGAGTCTGTCTTCGAAATTCTCGTCTTGGAGCTGCTTTTCTACTCCGCATGAAGAAGTGTGGGAGCCAAGGCAGACCCCAAGTAAGGTCAGGCCCAGCGATGAGGACCGAGGAGGATACGTCGGTGAGCCAGACGTTGACACGAAAGCCTCTGCCTTCATCGAGAGATTCCACAAGATCCGCTTCAGGGACCCTGAGACGGTCGAGAGGGCGGTTTAGCTTCTCCCCCAGCTTATTACCGCTTATAATATTATATATATATATATATATATATATCTATGTGTTAAGCTTTAAGTATCCTTACAGTATGTAATCGACAGCCTGGGGAAGATTAATTGAATAATGGTATCATGGCATTAAATTGTGAGATTTATATGTAGTTGTGTTGGTTTATTGTGCATCTGCTTTTAGACTATGTAATAAGGGGAGTATGAAAATAAAAAGCTGGCTTTATGCTTGGGACTCTTAACTCAATCGAAATCCAAGTTGTGAATTGGTAGTGATTATGGTGTGATGAAAAGTACCATGGTCACAGTTTGGTATGGCAATGCCCCCCCTTTCAGTATTTTCTCTGTTAAGTAGCATTCAGATGGTGATCGCCTGTTGGAATTTTCTAAGAAACAAGGCATGGCATGCAGAATTCTTGTCCTAAGCCATATTTTCCGTTTCTGAACTTTCCTTCTACGTTGGTTTGGTATGGCGGGCCAACATGACCATGGTGAAGCATCAAGCATTAGACTCCATCCAAGCCAAGGAAGGGGCCAGCGTGATACCATGACACCAGGTCGGAGGCTCAAATCGAGCCAAAGAAGGAACCGTACTAAGAGGGGAAAAAGGCTGTAAATCTCAACCAATTAAATAAATACATGGCTAAGGGCTTAGTGGAGGTCCACCTCAACCTTGTTGCCTACCCGGATATGGTAGATTAAACAACCAGTGAGGTGAAATACCAAGGTGGTCAAGATTTCATTGCGAGGAGATTGAAGCTAGAGTTAGGTGGCGACGGAGCTCTCTCTCTCTCTCTCTCTCTCTCTCTCTCTCTCTCTCTCTCACACACACACACACACACACACACACAAATGGTAAAGTGGAGTGGTAAAAGAAGAAAGATGGCGCAGGACTGCGTGAAAAAGTTATTCCATTTGGCAGGAATGAAACGGGTCCAAGAGACTTGCATCTGTCGCCCCGAAGGCCTTGAGGAGTGTTTTCTCGGAAGCTTCAAATAAAAATAATAATAAAAAAAACACTATAATCCTGAATTGGCTTCCATGCAAGATTCTTTTAATATATGGAGAATGGTAATGCTCCAGTAACCAATAAAATCCCACCGAAGGACTAAAGGCTCAAGATCACTGCTAGGAAGTAAGAAATGCGGTATGAACCTTTTTTTTTTTTCTTTCTCTCTTCCCTTGCGTAACCGAAGAAATATAATATTCTAACTTCGTGGAGGAGATGAATTTATTTAGTACATGAATTATTTAGCACATGGTTCCATGATTGGGGTGGTCATCGAAGGCTACCAAAATTATACCCCATAAATCATCGCAAAGGTATGGTTATATTGAAAGGTAGATGATAGGCATATCAAATCAGCACAAAAGCTCAATTAAGAAGCACTGCACATTAACATGTTTGGCAATTATTGGCCATTCAAAGTGGGCTATAGGAATGCAACTGTCTCTGAAACAAACCAGCAATAACGCAGGTTTCTGTGAGTTGAAAAAGAAAGCAAACTTTTTCCAAGGTTTCTTTGCGTCTCATCTGCGTCCAATTTAATGATGTTAATTGTTCCAACCCTGAAGGGAAGGGAGCCTAACCGTGAAAAGATTGTAACGTTCCCACCACGAGGTACCATGCCAGCCCGAAAGTTGGCCTGTCTAAAGTTGGATGGAGGGGAGCCATCAAAGAAAGGCCTCTCTTTTTCTTTTCTCGGTCAAACAAAGATCTTCGAGCTGTACCATGCGCGAATTGCCTGCAACCCTAGTTGTGCTGAAGCGGTGCTTCTTCTGGTGCTTGGCTTCCTGTGAGAGCGGCATGTAATATTGGCTCTCTTTTTTCTCCTTTTTGTGAAAAGCATGTAATTTTCAGCTCGAGTGCTGCACCTATAACAAAGACAAGACTATAGTTTAAGTCGTATTCACTGTCAACACTGGCGAATATAGCTAAAGCTTGAGCTCTTGCAACCCTTGTCACGTAGCATGTTCAGTTACAAGTAACCAAGCTGGTCATAGAGATTATTAGTACATTAACACTTTGTAGCTTATAAGATGTTTAATAAGACAGCTGCATTTTATATTCCTAACGTATAGCCTAACTGCAGAAACGCCTAAACCACTCTGCTAACTACCCTTGAAATCAAGCCTAAACTGATTGGACTTGAAGGCCGCCTATTGGTCCAGACTGCCATATGATTCATTGTCAGCTAAAGATATGTGGCATCGTACATCAATCATACATACGTAAATACATTGCATGCATGCATGCATGCATGGATGACTTCATTATATATGCACGTTCTCATCAAAACCGTACGAATGATTTGGAAACTACTACTATATGTCAGTTTTCAGTGCAGACTTCCATAAGAATGGCAAGCTATTTCGTTATTATAAAATGGTGCTTGAAGATTCAGTATAACTGTCTACCAAACTAAGAGATAATGATGGCACAAGCCCACTTTCACGACAACTAACTAAAGACAAATGGTAACTTCGATAAGATTCAAGGAGGCTAAACGAGCAATAATTTAATTATCATTAAGTCAGCATGGTTTAAGATAAGGAACCCAGTGCCATCAACCTGGCTTCCCATCAGAAGAACCTAGACAAGCTAGCGAGTAGCCGATTCGCATTTGTTTATTATATCCTACGAAAAGAAGAATCACCTCAAACGGCCTGCATTGAATCCTAAAAGCCTCTACTCTGGCAAGGTTACTTTGGTGGATTATCAACTCGTTCATAGGTTCAGCTTTTCTCGGTTCAAAAAAGGGTGATTCCCACTACGTGGAAATACCTCTTGGTTTCTATCGTTAGCCCGACCTCATAGTTATCCCTTCAAGTCTCTCTTCTTGAAGCTATTCACACTGAGCAAATGTATATTCCAGTTGCCATGCCAGAAATTATTAGCATTCTGGAGCAAGATATGATACGATGCTTAGTAATTGATTTGGAAACGGGCTACCTTTACTCGGATGTGATAGAGATTTAGGAAGATGCATTGCTTGCACTTAAAACATTTTGAGCTTGTCCCCTTTGTTGTGTATCTGGCATTCTTGAAAACAAATGCAGCATCTTCAGAGGGTGCCAGCTAGATGAATCAAGTCCATTGTATTGATGTGATCTGGCCTTGTCTCATATCTGGTCGGAGAGAACGGAAAATCAATTAAAGTCTTAGATCATCCTTGGGCTTTAAATATCTCCATATCTAAATTACCACTTAAGTTTGATGCTGAGTCGTTAAATGAGTCTCTTATAACTGATTTCTTGTTGGATGCAAATGGGAGATGTAATCAAAATTTATTAAGTATGAATTTTCAAGATAAATTCGTTGAAGAAGTATCATGTATCCCTCTTGCTGGTGCTGATAAAGAAGACAAACTTTGTTGGGATTTAATTATGGTTTTGTGGTCTCCATTCGTGAGGTATATAATAGAAAGATGGTAGAAAAGGATCAAAATGAAAGGAGGTCACTTGCCAAAATATAAAAAATTAAAGCACATTGTTTGGCTCGGCATTGTTATTCGGAAATTGTGATGGGATAGACCAGCAATAAGGGTTCTTCTTTTTAGCAAGAATTTCAATAATTCAATCAATATGTGTAAGATGCAACATGCTCAATGATAACATATACCACTTATTTTTTCATTATGATTTATCCAAGATTGTTTAGATCATGTTAGATAATACTTTGCTAAACCAATTCAACCAAGCCTTCTTTCTTCGGAAGTGCTTTGGCCATTCTATAAACTAATTTAGAAAATGATCGTACCAGAGAAAATCAAGATCTTTGCTTGGTTAACCTTCCGCAATAAACTTTACACAAGTGAGATTCTGACCAAAAAAAAGTTAGATAATCAATTCAGATTGTTTATTCTGTAATGCTCCTACAGAAACTGCTTCTCATATCTTTCTGAGTTATCCTTTTATTAAGAAGCTATGATCCTTATTATTTGAGCACCTTCATACCACTTCAAGATCCAGAAATCTTCAAGATTTATGGAGTGCCTGAAGGAAAAACATATTCCCAAATTTTAGAAACTTGCTTGAGATTAATTGATTCTTTCTACTTTGTGATATCTTTGAAAAGAAAGAAATGTTAGAGTGTTTACTTTCAAAGTAGCCCCCATATGTATTTACTTCCAAAGGAGTCCTTATATCTCTCATTATTCACAAGATTTTATTATCTTTTGACTCTTAAAGCTGTATTTCTATTAATAAAGCGAAAAAAGCTCATTGTAACCTCAAATCATTGCTAAGTTTCTTTCAAGAGCCTTCTCTTGAGCTCTTCTCTTCTTACTCTTGCAATTTATTGTATATATTCCTACTATTAATAATTAGGGAGCTGATTTCCCCTATTCCAATAAAAAAAAAAAAATCTTTAATAGCTCACATTCAATCCATTTACTAAGTCAAAGATTCTCTGTCATCAAAACAAAGGTAGAGTTATGGTCTTCTTACAAAAGTTGTTAGATATGCACTCTAGTTATGTCGGAAGAGCAATACGCATCACACATGCGGATTTGGTTTGCTCCAGCTTGGGCTCCAATACCAGTGAAACTTGGAAAATTAGCTTTGAATTTTGATCAGCTTGACCACTAAGTTTGCCACCTTTTGATGCCCAAGGCCAAACCATTCCTGCTCCATCCTTGGAGCCATTGCCGCAAAGAGTCGTCACATCCGCTGGCCATAAGTTAATTCTGTAGCTCATATTAGCTTTGAATTTATCTTTATTAATGGGTCGAGTTTTGTAGGCTATATTATTAAATAATTTTTAAAACATTAATAAAGAAATAATTATAATAATACACTTTTTTAAATTATACTATAATAGTTATTGTATTAGTTTATAATTTAATGGAAAAGGTCATATTATCATCAAATTATTATTAGATTATTCTAACAATGATCATTATAGCAATTATATCACCATAAAATAATTTGATAGCAGAGGGTAATGCCTGAAAAAAATATTCGATAGTATGTAAGTAATTTATTTCCAAGTGCTAAAGAACATTAATGGCCAGTAGACAGCTAGTTGGGTAATCAGTCACTTGAGCTGCTACCCTATTTTGCAATTCAAATCCACTTCTTTAAGTTTGACTGTGGGGAGAATTCTTAGGAAGATTTTTTTATGTACATTTTTGATTAATCATAAGAAAAAAGCATAAGAGATAGCTTTGCTTAAGTTAGTCATGTTTGATTAGCTATCGTGTTTCGTTGGAAGTTGATAGCCATTTTCAAATTTATCCTTAAGGATTAATTTCAAATTTACCCCTGATAACATTCAAGTTGATTTGAGATTATTGACTATACATTATAATCCACAAATCCTTGGGTTTATGTTTTTGACAGCACAAGTGTATACAGTAAAGTCTTTTTTGAACTCATTTTGTTGAGCCCGGCCCATTTCCATAAACCAGCCCGTCAGTTGTTTTGGCCCAGCACTGTGCTTCTCGCCTGCGATCCTGACACCCCCTGCACCTGCCCTCTAACCGTAGTGGACTCCCTCCGGTGCCGGCCAGCGCATGTAGGGCCATTGCTTTCGAAGAATCTCCCCCCTGCCCTATTTTCTTGGACCGAAAACCCTCCAATGGAGCTCTCTTCTTCCTTTATTACTAGCCTCCATTTCTCCTTTCCCTCATCTATTCTCTCTCTTGCTTTGGACTCCGACCAAGCGCGGAGCTAGACTGGATCATTCCTGGCCTTTTCTGCTGCCGGCAGTGGTGGGCTTGCTGCTGGTAAGCTAGCTTTCTTTTCCTCTGTTTCAGCCAAAGATCCCCTGTTTCCAGTTCCTCTTGTAATTGCCGCTCGCCGGGGTGTTATTTGGGCCATTGGTGGTGGTGGAAGCTCTGCCTTGGTGAGCCGCTCAACCCTCTTGCAGCCGATCGTGCCGTTCACCACCCGTGGTCGCCTGTAGGATGGCGTTTCATCCGTTTCTCCTGTTCTTTTGCTTTTAGCTTGACGGCTCTGCCTTTCGGCCTTCAGGAGTGCCTCGTCGGAGTTCGCCCGTGTCTGGGGGTGATCTTCCTTGGGGTGCGTCACCGCCATCCGGCGGTGCAGTGGTGGGTTGGTCGGCTAGCCGACCGTGGCTGGGGGTAGGCGCGGTTTCCTACCCTGCGAGGTCTCGCCGTGGTGTGGTGGTTCGGGGGGAGGAAACCCCAGTCCTCCGCCACCGCCAGCCGGCGATGGAGGGTCGTCTAGTGGAGGCCGAAGGGTCGACCAGCGTGGGACTGCGCTGCCATGACCGGCTGGGTGGCTGGCGAGTACCCTAGTCTCGCCGTTCTATCGCCGGATCGCGTCGTCGGCCGTTGGCCTATCCCCCGCGCTGGTCTTCCTTTCGTTGTGCCTCGGCTGGCCATGGAGGCCAGCCGTGGTGGTCGTGGCTTTAGGGAAGAAGAAGGCAACCAACCGGCCTTCCTTCGATCTGGGACTCGGATCAGGTTGATCTGGTCCGACCCCTTAGGTGTTTGTCGGTTTGGTTTGAGTCAGGGGTTGGACCAGAGTCTTTGGGTTCAGTTCACCCTTCTGGGCCGTGGCTGCTGTGAGCCCAATAGTCGTGCTGGGCCAGTGGGCTACGACCCTAGGACCTAATTTCTAAGCCTTGAGTTGGCCCAAATTTATGGCTCAATTAATGCAATGCTTTGAACCTGTGGGTTGGGCTAAGGTTTTTCAGCCCAGCCCATTTAATTGTAGGGCTAGCTGTTGGGCCAGTCCAAGCCCAAATTTATCTTGAATTGATACATTTAGGGCCTCATTGCCGTTGGCCCATTTAGTAAGGCCAGAGAACCAAAATCCACAGACCCAATTTAGTAGCTCTTGAGTCAGCCCAATTCAGTTAAGTGTTTACCCAATAATGTTTTGCTTTGAGGCCGTGAGTTGGAATACCGTTTTTTCTTTTTAGCCAACGGTCAGGCTGAATCAAGATAAGTCAGGGAAGTTCAAGTGTTTTGGGGCTTGAGTCAGTGGGTTTAAGTCAAATTATCTGAACTTTAGTTAATCGAACCCTATTGTAGTCAAGTTTAAGTTCAACCTTCTTAATTAAAAATCAATCGGGGCCAAGAGATTTATTATTTAATTGAATCAGCTCTTGCCTTATTAAACTAGTTTGATGATCCGAGTAATTTAAGCATAAGAGATTGGGTTTATTTAAAGCCTTAATTAAAACGTTTATTTTTTGACTATAGATTGGGGGTGAAGGTCTGCATTTCAACCTTCCCCCGAGATTTTATTAGAAGTTGTTAAATTAGCGACCTTAATTAAACTATTTAAGCTTAAATAACATATTTAACAAGCTAAGAGGGGTATAAATGTAAATTTCTTTTAGCAATGCTTGTAGCTGATTGCATTAGTGATTAATTGATATTGAATAGGATTGGTAGCATGGACTGACGTTTCTAGATTCATGCTAGAGTTTTGTAATGGTTTGTAAGTAATAAATTTTGGATTAACGTTTGAGGTAAATATCTTACATCTATTTTTATGAGGTATGATACTCTTATATATGTATTGGATGCATTGGTATTATTGCAAGTATCTTTTGACTCTCCTCATATATGTTATATTTCGCTATGGTATTATCTTTCGAATTAACATATAATCTTATAATATCATAGATAATACTATCATGGTTTGATAATGTGGTATGCCATTATTATGCCATCATGAGTTTTTTTTTGTAGATGTAATACCTGATATAAAAGTTATGATGAGATGGCTTGATGTGGGTATATGGACTAGTCATTGCGATGTTGCATGAGTGGCATCGAGGGCAGAACATGTAGTCATGGAAGCTCGATGTAGAATCGGCCTATTCTGAGTCTCATTTAGTCATATGGCATCGGAGGCAAAGCATATTGTCATGGAGGTCCAATGTAGAATCAATTTGAATTGACTAGGCATATGACACATGGCATTAGTATGGAAATCAACCTAAGCATATGGAGGTTGTCAAATTAGGTTTATATTTATGAAGTACTGGTAAGGTCAAATCGTTAATATGTATATTTAGTGTGCCAATATACTAGTAAGGGCAAATAGTCAATATATATTTTTCAGTGTGCCAATGTACTGGTAAGGCCGAATCGCCAGTACACATTGGTTGACTTATAAGGCATCATTGGTAAAGCTGAATACACCGACTATATTGCCTTAATTCATAAGTGATTGGCATCTAGCCACATAATCCTGTGTTGCATCAAGATGAGATAAGATAAGATTACAAAATATTCTATTATCTAATTCAGTATAAATTTACAGCATGTAATGCAGTATGATTTAATGTTTTTATATACCCTTATTTTTATATTATATTTAATTTTAAGTTCATGTATTGTATGTATATCCATATCTGTACTGTAAGAACTCCTGGTGGGCTACATGCTCATTGTATTTGCAATTCTTTTTTGCAGAAGTTGAGGATTATGCTGCAGAGCAGGATTTGCGAGGAGGATTGAAGAGAGAGATAGGTTTATTACATTTTCATTTATGATGTTTCCATTTGCTTTGTTAGTTATCAGACTTTGTTGATGAAGGTTTTTGGCTATGAATATTCATGGGTTGACATTTAGTATATTTTTAATGTTATATTGTAAAGAGGACTTTTATGCCTTATTTAGATTTTATAGTTGGGTGTAAATTTCTTTATTTTTTTATTTTTATGTTTAAGTATCGCAATAAAAGAATGATAAGCCTTGCATTCTTTTAAAGATTCTACCTTGAGAATATGTGACCGTATCATGTTGGCTTGAGTCGGATACTGATTAGGAGGCCTGATAATAAGACAATCAGTTAATATAATATTCAATCAATTGATAACATAGTTGTCAAAGTAATGAAATTAAGTCAATATAATAATATTCTTAAAGTCGTAAATATTCAACCATTCATACTTTCATGTTTAACTAACATTGGGTTGTACTTGCGAACATCGTAGCAAAGAGATGATGAAGTATAAAAAATGATTGTATCAAGATTATAAAATATGATTGTAAATTTGTTCTATGATAGTAGCATCGTAAGTCCAAAAACTATATAAATTAGTTAGCCACATTGCAATTGAAATTTGAAATGTTTACAAACCTTCTTTTGATTGCTCAAAGGAAATGCAGTTGAATAGAAGGTTTTCATATATTAGTTGCTTTCACAAAGAAGGCTTAAAAAAAAAAAAAAAAAAATTATTTATAAAAAAAGTTTCGATCATATTCTTAACACTTGTTAATCCTAATCCATATTCCTGAAAATATCTTTAGATACTAACCAGGTTGTGACTAAAATTTCTAACTTTTTCTTCCTCTGTGAAAATTATTAACCAAGTGTTTTATATGTTTAACAGTTGATTTATTGAATAAACAAAAGTATTAGTTCCTGATTTCAATGTTCAAAACTTTTGTTATTCAACCACTCTTTCCATCTACCTTGATTATATAAATCAAGGTTTCCCTTAAAAAAAAATTATTTAAATCAAGGTTTTTAAGGTCTCTTTCATGTCATGCTGACCAAATGCTCCGCCAAAGAATAAAAGAAATCAAGTATTTTTTTTTTTCATTTTATCAAAAAATTTTATATAAATCAAACAAATAGAATAAACTAAATTGAGACGAGCCACCATCTCCTTCCAACAACCCATGCAAGCATCCAGCTCAACAGCGACAGGAGAAACAATTAGTGATATAAAAGAGAGATAGAAACCATATGGGGGTTTCACCAAACGTAGAGAAGAAATCGCATCTCTCCACTCCTCGGCCAACGCCGTTCCACAAAAGAAAACCCAGATTATTTGTTGGGTAGAGTAGAGCTATAGTTGGCCTAGGTACACTTTGTCAACCAAACAAAAGTTTGTGTGTGAGTCCTGCTTCCAAACCTATATATGCGGTAAAATTGCTGTCAATTTGTAGCAATTGGGGTTCATCTTGAAGTTGTTTACAGAAGTACAGCACATCATCTAACCTTTATAAATAATAGTTAGTATACATATTTGGCTATGATGGCATGCTATAAGGAAGTTACAATGGATGACCATTCAAAATTATGCCGTTAGAATAGTGCATTAATATATATATATATATATAATATCAGAAAGCTAAAAAGCCTCCAGACTTTCTGTTGCGCAGCTCAAATATATTCAAATAAATTGGACTAAAATTGGATCCATATTTTAGGCCGAATGAACTAATTTGGATCGGACCGATGGTTTTGAATCCGGTGCAGGCCTAGCTTGTGCTTGAGTTTGATCCAAATCCTGTATTTGGGCTGGCTCGGACATGGGTGTGATCTCACACAATCCAGTGCTGCAGAAAGAATACAAAATATGGGAGGCGACCACGGTTCCATTGGAAAGAGACAATCTTCTGAGGTCACACTGCCAACCAGGTGGCCCTCTCCCATTCCAAATGTCGATGTTTTAGCCTCCGTCGGTGGAGAAAAAGTAGGTGGTCGACCGTGACAGCTACAGCCATACATTAGCCTTTAATTGCTCCAATTTAATGAAGGAGAAAGCAAAGAGCAGTCAATAACGTTAATCAATAAATTTTAAATAAAATATATATTAATTTAAATATTATTAAATTATATTCATATAGTTTAAAATATTACATCTAATTATCATACATTTTAAATTTTATTAAATTATACTTATATAATTTTTTGATATGTTACATTTAAATACCATACGTTTTAACATCTTCAAATTAAATCTATGCAAAATTTTGGACATATTAAGTAAAATTTAAGCAGATTTAAAATACATGAATAGTTAAATATAATATTTTAAACTATATAGATGCGATTTACTAGTATTTTAAATATATATTAATTAAATATAATATGTCAAATAACATAAACATAATTTAATAAATTTTAAAATATAATTAAATGTAATATTCTGATGCAATTTGATAAATTCGGTTTCTTAGACCACTAAGTTTGCCATCTCTTGAGTCGATCCTCCAAGTCATTACCGAACAGAAACTTCACATCCACAGTGGTCGTAAGTTAATTACGTCTTGAGTCCATCCATGAAGTCATCACCGAAAAATTCTTCACACATCCACAACCAATGGTCGTAGTTAATTTGGTAGTTCATAGGAGCTTTTTCTTTATTAATGGGTTCAGTGCAGCATTGGATTGAGACCTGGAATTCTCCGCCTCTCTATCAAAAGAAATACGGCAAAATTTGAGTTCCAACTCATAGCTTAGGAAAATAATGGCCAAAGCTGAAGCAAAAAGAGATGGCTCAACTTCCCTTAAACTAATCCAAGTTGCAATTATTGGACGATACATCATATTTTTCTTAAAAAATATAAGCTCTAATAATTCAAAATTTATGCAGATATGTCTATTATTATTAAATATCTCTTGGCTTCTTCATGCGCTTGTTACGGTACCATCATTCTATCATTTGTTAACCAAACTAGTTCAAACCTAACCCAAAAAACTATTACCTTTTCCCTAGCAATGTAATGAAAAGACTATATCAAGTTATCAGCAACAAAATTCCAACACGCATCATAATCAAGCCAAAGTGCAAGTGGTATTGCTACTTAACTGAGTACAAACTGAAGGTGGCATTGCTATAGCAAACTGAGACCATGGTACTTTGCATCACACCATAATCACTACCAATTCACAACTTGGATTTTGAATGAATTAAGAGTCTCAAGCATAGAGCCAGCTTTTTATTTTCATACTCCCCTCATTACATAGCCTAAAAGCAGACGTACAGTAAACCAACACAACTTTAGATCTCACAATATAATGCCATCGAATCCTTAATTATTCTTCCCCTGCAGGCAGTCGATGACAAACTATAAGGAGAACGTAAACCTTAAACGCACAGATATATATATATATATATATAGATATATAAAGGGTAATAAGGTGAGGGAGAAGCTACACCACCTTCTCGTCCGTATCAAGCTCCTTGCCGAAGTCCTTGCGTTTTCTATGTATGTAGTCAGAGGCTTTCTCGTCGATGTCTTGCTCCCCGGCATATCCCCTTCGGTCCTCATCACTGCGCCAGACCTTAGTGGTGTGCCTTTGTTCGCAGTCTTCTTCAGGCTGAGAAGAAAGGCAGCTGCAACTCCCTCCCATTGCTCTCTCTCTCTCCTCTCTCTCTCTCTCTCAGCTAGGGGAGTTCTGAGGCCAATTAACCCTTTTGTTGACCTTTTTTTTTTTTCTTTTTGTATTGGGATTGGGTTGGGGTCAAACCGGAAGGGAGAAAAGGTCGATGGTGGGGCAAGGATTTTGGTGGTATCTTTTGGTAGGATGGTGCGCCAGCTATAGCCCCAACTTGTTACTGATGTAATAGCACACCTGCCGTGTTTGACCGGGACGAAAGCATTCAAGAAACTTACAAAGATGATGGAGCATAAAAAATGATTGTATCAAGATTATAAAATATGATTGTAAATTTGTTCTTGAACAGGAGGTTTTCATATATTAGTTGCTTTCACAAAGAAGGCTTAAAAAAAAAAAAAAAAAAAAAAATTATTTATAGAAAAAGTTTCGATCATATTCTTAACACTTGTTAATCCTAATCCATATTCCTGAAAATATCTTTAGATACTAACCAGGTTGTAACTAAAATTTCTAATTTTTTTTCCTCTGTGAAAATTATTAACCAAGTATTTTATATGTTTAACAGTTGATTTATTGAATAAACAAAAGTATTAGCTCCTGATTTCAATATTCAAAACTTTCGTTATTCAACCACTCTTTCCATCTACCTTGATTATATAAATCAAGGTTTCCCTTAAAAAAAAATTATTTAAATCAAGGTTTTTAAGGTCTCTTTCATGTCATGTTGACCAAATGCTCCGCCAAAGAATAAAAGAAATCAAGTATTTTTTTTTTTTCATTTTATCAAAATATTTTATATACATCAAACAAATAGAATAAACTAAATTGAGAGGACCCACCATCTCCTTCCAACAACCCATGCAAGCATCCAGCTCAACAGCGACAGGAGAAACAATTAGTGATATAAAAGAGAGATAGAAACCATAAGGGGTTTCACCAAACGTAGAGAAGAAATCGCATCTCTCCACTCCTCGGTCAACGCCGTTCCACAAAACAAAACCCAGATTATTTGTTGGGTAGAGTAGAGCTATAGTTGGCCTAGGTACACTTTGTCAACCAAACAAAAGTTTGTGTGAGTCCTGCTTCCAAACCTATATACGCGGTAAAATTGCTGTCAATTTGTTGCAACTCCCTCCCATTGCTCTCTCTCTCTCTCTCTCTCTCTCTCTGCTAGGTGAGCTATGAGAGGGCGTGGTACTATATCTAGCCGAGAGATAACAGAAATCCTGTGCGAATAACAAATTTTCCTTTTCTTCTTGACTTTGGACAAGGAGAAAAGGACCGCGGCAAGAGAACAAATCAACCCGGTTTCGTTTTCGACCTTTTCTCTCCTCTCCTGGAGAAGGACGGATGGGGACAAGTAGAACGGGCAAAGTAGCGAACCTTAGCGATGTAGTAGCGCACTTGCCGTGTTAGACAAGGAAGAAAGCACCCAAGAGACATGCAAAGATGATGGACGTTAGTACAAATAGATTACATGCGTATGTATAAAAAAAGCATATACATATATATAGGCCCAATGGGCCGCCCACCCCATGCCCCAACTTATTAGTAGTGTCATTTTTACCTTGTCTTCTGTTTTCAAGCTAGAGAATTTTATTAGTGATGTAATTTTCACTCCAAATACAGTGTTTTAGATCCAGATTCAGAAGAAAGCAATCAAGAGATATGTCAAGATCATAGAGATTCATAAAAAAATGAAACTTAAATATAATTTATTAGATATTTGCAATCAAATTCTTTATTTAATAAATGGCATGTGCGCTTTACTTTCATCATAATTAATAAGTGACATATGTTGTCATCATTTTTCTATTCCCTATTAAAGTCTAAACATCTAATGGGATATAAAATTACATATCTATTATTTGTTAAGTGAAAAATTTAATGATAAGCACTTAACAAATTATATTTAAGTTTTATACTCATCTAATCCCTTCAAACACTCCCTCACCGTGGTTCTTAGTAGGGATCAGATTTTCTCATCTTTGTTACGGTCCCTGCATTGAAGAAGCTGTAGAAGGCACTCCTTTTATTTCTTGGGATAAACTGAAACAAAATTTTCTGCCTTTGATTATTAACCATGGCCATACTAAATGACGCACATGCTTTTCTTTTCAAGAACAACATTGAAGTCCAAGGATATGAATATTTGCTAATCTAGGATAAAATGAGGAACATTGAACAACATTGGAGCTGCTTTTCTACTCCGCATGAAGAAGTGTGGGAGCCAAGGCAGACCCCAAGTAAGGTCAGGCCCAGCGATGAGGACCGAGGAGGATACGTCGGTAAGCCAGACGTTGACACGAAAGCCTCTGCCTTCATTGAGAGATTCCATAAGATCCGCGCTTCATGGACCTGTGATACCCCAAATTGGATCCCATAACTCAAAAAGAAATGAGTGATGTGCTTATAACTCAAATTTATTTACTACCCATTAATTTTCACTCGAATTTTAGGATCAAGTGGTTTCGATCAGCTAAAAGTTAATTGAGTCGTAGGTGGGCTTAGGGCGTTACAAATGGTATTAAAACCGATCCAAGTGTGCAGAAGTTGATGGGCATAAGGAAAGGGCTACCCATGGAGCGGTGGTAGAGTTTCACCATGGCGTGGAGCCACCCTTGCAGTACCAATGATCCGACTCGGGGTAGAGCCACCCTTGCAGCACCAATGATCCGACTCGGGATAGATTCTAACTAACTTGTGGCGTGCGACGAGGACGTCGCATTATAAGGTGGGGAGATTGTGATACCTCAAGTTTAGTCCCACACTGGATGGGAGAGAAATATGTTATGTGCTTATAACTCAAGTCCACTTACGACCCATTAACTTCCACTCGAGTTTTTGGGCCACGTGGTTTCGGCCTGCTAATAAAGTTAATTAGGCCAGTATATGGACTTGAAGTATTACAAATGGTATCAGAGCCGATTCGAGTGTGCAAAAGTTGGTGGACATGAGGAAAGGGCTACCCATAGGGCAGTGGTGGAGTCCCATCATGAGGTGGAGCCACCCTTGCAGCACCAACGATTCGACTCGGGGTAGATTCTGTCTAGCTTATGGCTCCATAAGGTGGAGCCACCCTTGCAACACCAATGATTCGACTCGGGATAGATTCTGGCTAGCTTGTGGCGTGCGACGAGAACGTCGCATTATAAGGTAGGGAGATTGTGATATCCCAAATTTAGTCCCATCCAATATATCCCATTATAAGGTAGAGAGATTGTGATATCCCAAATTTAGTCCCATCCAATATATCCCAAATTTAGTTCCATATTGGATGGAAAATAAATGAGTGATGTGCTTATAACTCAAGTCCATTTGCTATCCATTAACTTTCACTCGAGTTTTTATGCCACGTGATTTTGGTCCACTAAAAGTTAATTGAATCGTAGGTCAGCTTAGGACGTTACATATCCTGCTTATGATTATATATATATATATGTGTGTGTGTGTGTGTTATATAAGGTTTACGTGCTCTTACAGTATGTAATCGACAGCCAGGGGAAGATTAATTAAATAATGGTATCATGGGATTTATATGCAGTTGTGTTGGTTTATTGTGCATCTGCTTTTAGACTATGTAATAAGGGGAGTATGAAAATAAAAAGCTGACTTTATGCTTGGGACTCTTAATTCAATCGAAATCCAAGTTGTGAATTGGTAGTGATTATGGTGTGATGAAAAGTACCATGGTCACAGTTTGGTATGGCAATGCCCCCCCTTTCAGTATTTTCTCTGTTAAGTAGCATTCAGATGGTGATCGCCTGTTGGAATTTTCTAAGAAACAAGGCATGGCATGCAGAATTCTTGTCCTAAGCCATATTTTCCGTTTCTGAACTTTCCTTCTACGTTGGTTTGGTATGGCGGGCCAACATGACCATGGTGAAGCATCAAGCGTTAGACTCCATCCAAGCCAAGGAAGGGGCCAGCGTGATACCATGACACCAGGTCGGAGGCTCAAATCGAGCCAAAGAAGGAACCGTACTGAGAGGGGAAAAAGGCTGTAAATCTCAACCAATTAAATAAATACATGGCTAAGGGCTTAGTGGAGGTCCACCTCAACCTTGTTGCCTACCCGGATATGGTAGATTAAACAACCAGTGAGGTGAAATACCAAGGTGGTCAAGATTTCATTGCGAGGAGATTGAATATCTCTCTCTCTCTCTCTCTCTCTGTCACTGTCAATTGGTCAAGTGGAGCGGTAAAAGAAGAAAGATGGCACAGGAATGAGAATGGTGCGTGAAAAAGTTACTCCATTTGGCAGGAATGAAACGGGTCCAAGAGACTTGCATCTTTCGCCCGAAGGCCTTGAGTAGTGTTTTCTCTGAAGCTTCAAATAATAATAATAATAATAATAATAATAATAATAATAATAATAAATCACTATAATCCTGAATTGGCTTCCATGCAAGATTCTAAGAATCTATGGAGAATGGTAATGCTCCAGTAACCAATAAAATCCCACCGAAGGACTAAAGGTTCAAGATCACTACTAGGAAGTAAGAAATGTGGCATGAACCTTTTTTTTTTTTTTTCTCTCTTTCCTTACGTAACCGGAGAAATATAATATTCTACCCTCGTGGAGGAGATGAATTTATTTAGCACATGGTTCCATGATTGGGATGGTCATCGAAGGCTACCAAAATTATACCTCATAAATCATCGCAAAGGTATGGTCGTATTGAAAGGTAGATGATAGGCATATCAAATCAGCACAAAAGCTTAATTAAGAAGTGTTGCACGTTAACATGTTTGGCAATTATTGGCCATTCAAACTGGGCTATAGGAATGTTACTGTCTCTGAAACAAACCAGCATTAACAAAATGAGTCAAGCCTTTCATCAACTGGGCTAGAGGCATATCAAACCAGCATTAACTGGGCTATAGGAATGTAACTGTCTCATAAACTGGGCTTGCCACACCGGATGGATGACAATGTTTATGAGTCGAGCCTTTCATCAAACGGAGAGTGGGAAGGGTTAAGGTTTGGAAGCTCGCCATGTCGGATTAAAGGGCTTAAGGCTCGCGTATGGTTGGGGCGTTAAGGATATCATGGTGGATGGTAAAATTGGAAGGAACATAACAATGTTCCAGCTTCCGGGTCTGGGCTTGCTTTTCTTGTAAGAATGAAGGAGGGTTAGAAGTGGCTCAGGCTGGCCTGAGGCCCGTTTGTTCGGACAAGATTATGGGCTAAACTTTCTTTTCTTCGGATCAAGTTTGGTTCAAAATTAAGACTCATTTTAATTTCTGGTTGAACTCGAGTAGAGAATTAGCCCGATAATTTAACTCGAACCAAGCACCATTGATATGATTCTTGAGGCAGGTAGGCCTGGTTACACTTGTCACTCAAACAATGTTTGTGTGAGTCCTGCTTCCAAACCTATAATACACTGTAAAATTGCTGTCAAGTTGCAGCAATTGGGGTCTATTTTGAAGTTGTTTACAGTAGTACAGTAAAATTGCTGTCAAGTTGTAGCAATTGGGGTCCATCTTCAAGTTGTTTACAGAAGTACAATACATCATCTGATCCTTATAAATAATAATTCGTATACATATTTGGCTATGGCATGCTATAAGAAAATTACAATGGATGACCATTCAAAATCATGCCGTTAGATTTTAGTAAGGATGGCAATGACTAACGTCTAGTCGGATTAGAATAGTGTATTAAAAAAAATATAATGTAACAGAAAGCTAATAAACCTCCGGGCTTTATGCTGTGCAGTCAAATATATTCAAATAAATTGGACTGGAATTGGGTTCATCTGGGCCGACTCACTTTTTATGCCAGGACTAATTCGGATCGAACGATGGCAGAAATAATCTTTTCTCGAGAAGCCTTGCCTCGGTTGACCACCGCTGCAAACTTCATCCAAGCAAGGGAGGCAGCCGCGGTTCCACAGGAAAAACGCGGCCTTACGAGAAAATAGTGCCAACCAAGTGGGGCCAAGAGAAGGAGGACCAAGACTCCAAGAAAGTAAACCCCTCTGACCATTTCAAAGAGTCGGTAACTGGGTTATCCTCCGTCCATGTAGACGTGGTTGGACAACTGGTGCATTCAGACATTATTTTTTAATTGCACCAATTTAATGAAGAAGGAAAAAAAAAAAAAAACATGAGAAAAGAAATAATAATAATAATAATAAATCTATCGCGTATAAGAAATGTTGCTCGCCCAAAGAGACAGCCTCATAAAGCCTTAGATATTAAACAAAATTCTAAAGCTGGGCAAAGGTCAAAAACTGTTTGGTTGGAGGTAATTGGTCAAGGCCAGAGCATTTTAGATTCGGAGGACGAGCCATACTCCCTTGTCCCTTCCATTCTCTCGTTAGAAGTAATCTTAGGCGCTCAAAAAAAAGGGGAGGCATTAATGATGTTAATAAATAAATTTAAAATAAAATATATATTAGTTTAAACATTATCAAATTATATCTATATAGTTTAAAATATTACACCTAATTACCATACATTTTAAATTTTATCAAATTACACTTATATAATTAGATATATTTTACCCATAAATTAATTATCTAGCTTTCCACTAGTTTATCCTAAATAGTTAGAAAGGTTGGTTTGATTTCCTTCAAAGCCGCTAGTTTGTTGGATAATGTTGATATCCTTCAAATCCACTCACTCCATTTTCATAAGAAATAAAGATTAAGATGGACTCTCGATTTCATGGTAATGGGATTGAAATGGATTCTTCTACATAGTCTAAATTAGGTCTTATATGGGACTTTGAGGAGCAATATATATCATACAAGTGAAACTTGGATATCGGTTCTTTGACCGCTAAGTTTGTCGTCACCGAAAAGAATCTTCACACATCCACAACCAGTGGTCATAAGTTAATTTGGTAGCTCAAAGTAGCTTCGAAATTTTCTTTATTAATGGATTGAGTGCTTTATGCTACATTGGATTGAGACCTGGACTCCGTCTCTCTATCAAAAGACAACACGGCAATGTTTGAGTGCAAAAAGAGAGAGATGGCTCAACTTCCACTTAAACTAATCCAAGTTGCAATTCTAATATTATAAAATGTCGCTTGACTTCTTCATGTGCTTGTTATGATACAATTATTCTATGATTTGTTAACCAAACTTGTTCAAACCTAACCCAAAAAAAACTATATCTTTTCCCTAATAATGTAATGAAAAGACTGTATGAAGTTATCAGCAACAAAATTCCAACAGCCGATCATCATCACGCCAAACTGAAAGTGGCGTTGCTATGCCAAACTGAGACCATGGTAATTTGCAGCACACCATAATCGCTACCAATTCACAACTTGGATTTTGAATGAATTAAGAGTCTCAAGCATAAAGCCAGCCTTTTATTTTCGTACTCCCCTCATTATTACATAGTTTAAAAGCAGACGTACAGTAAACCAACGCAACTTTAGATCTCACAATATAATGCCATCGCATCCTTAATTATTCTTTCCCTGCAGGCAGTCGATAACAAACTATAAGGAGAACGTAACCCTTAACACAGATATATATATATATATATATATAAAGGGTAATAAGGTGAGGGAGAAGCTACACCACCTTCTCGTCCGTATCAAGCTCCTTGCCGAAGTCCCTTGTGTTTTTTACGTATGTAGGCAGAGGCTTGCTTGTCGACGTCTGGCTCCCGGACATGTCCCTTTCGGTCCTCATCACTGCGCCGGGCCGTAGTGGTGCGCCTTGGTTTGCACTCTTCTTCATGCTGAGAAGCCATTGCGCTCTCTCTCTCTCTCTCTCTTAGTTGACACTTTAAGCCAGGGTTAAGGAGGGCTTGGTGCTATATATAGACTGAGAGGAAAGCTAATGGGCGTGGAGTAAACTGTATAACCGTACAAATGGGGATGGAGTAAACTGTATAACCGCATAACCTTTCAAGGATGGCAAGAGGAAAGTTAATGGGGGTAGGGGAAACCGTATAACCTTTGACCCGTAGGTATTGCACTGGTAAGACCTAATTGTTAAAAATCTATCTTTGCTGTGTAATATATTGGTAAGAACGAGTTAGTATGTATGATTGAATCGTCAATACACATTGATTCTTTTATATGGCATCATTGATAAGGCTGAATATATATATATATATATATATAAACTTATGCTTCTTATGGAAGCTGATGCTCGGTCTAAGTATTTTTCTCTTCTAACCTTTAAAAAAAAAAAAAAAAAAAAAAAACTAAACAGATAGCAATCCAGGCTTTTGAAAGGAAGCACATTTTGTGCAGCAACCTCAGGCCATCGATGGCTCTGTTGAAAGGAAATCTATTCTTTAAAAATTTGTTAAGGAAACTACCAGGAGACTGCTTCCAATGTGTCCCAAGAAAAGAAAATGCGAACCGCCCTGTCTGACTTTGGATTTTTTTTTTTTTTTTTTTTTGTTGGCGTCACGTATGTTTATAATAGTCATCTAAATAAACCATTGACCAGACCTCATCCAGGGCTATTTATTTTGGACGGGTTCAAACCGATTGAAAGATATGATAAAAAAATGACCGTCTTGATTCCTTTCGGACAGGTAGGTTGAAGATCATCGTAGTCTTTCATGCCATGAGGCGAAGAAAGAGGATGAAAAAAAAAAAAAACATTTATCGTGACAGCTGGCAGTGATAGCGTTCATTGTTTTCTGTTGGATTGTTCTGAAAGATTCCTATAAAGGTCATCTTTGGCGCCCAACTAACCCCTTAATAATAATTGACATGGTATCACGATCGTGTAGCTGCCAGACGTGAAAGATCACGGAATAATTGTATACTCTTGCAACAATGTCATGAAGTCATACAAAATTTATTTATTTTTAATATTTATATAATATAATTATAATATTAAAACATATATTTATTTTAAATTTATAAAATAATTATATTTTATATCATAATTATATTATATTATGATTATTTTATATTATAATCATATCCATATATTTATGAATTAGTTTCTCATTTTAAAATCAAAAACTTTTATTATTATCAGCCAAGCCGTTCATGCCGACCGAATGCTTAGCCAAAGAGTGAAAAGAAAACAGGTATTTTTTTTTAAATTTTATCAGAATATTTTATATGCATAGAACAAATAGAAAAAACTAAATTTATTCCTTCATGAAAATTGATTGAGACCGCCCACCATTTTTCTTCTAACAACCCATGCAACACCTAATTTAGCATCCGACTCAAGAGCAGTAAGAAAAATAATTGGTGATATAATAAGGAGATAGAAACAGTGGTGGGGTTTCACCAAATTTAGAGAAGAAATCATCTCTTCACTGCTCGATCAATGCCGCTCCATAAAACAAAAACCCATATATTTGTAGTGCAGACCTATTGCAACATGCAACATATTAGATAAGGCTTGCCACACGGGATGGATGACAATGTTTATGAGCAAGACTTTCATCAAACGCAGCATGCAGCATACTAGATAAGGCTTGCCACACCGGGTGGATGACAATGTTTATGAGTCAAGACTTTCATCAAACGGAGAGTCGGAAGGGTTAAGATTTGGAAGCTCACCATGTCGGATTAAGGGCGTAAGGCTCGCGTATGGTTGGGGCGTTAAGGATCACATGGTAGATGGTAAAATTGAAAGGAACGTAACAATGTTCCGGCTTCCGGGTCATCAGAAGAGTACTTTTTCATCTCAATGGTCTTGCTTTTCTTGTAAGAATGAAGTAGGGTTAAAAGTGGCTTAGGCCGACCTGAGGCCCATTGGTGCGGATCGAATTATGGGTTGAATTTTCTTATCTTTAGATCAAATTTGATTTAAAATCAAGACTCGTTTTAATTTCAGATTGGACTTGAATAGAGAATTAGCTCAAGCTTGATTCAAACCTAAGCTTGAATTAGGCCTGTTAAACAAGGTCACTTTAAGCCTGATAATTTAACCCGAACCAAGCCCGATTGATATGATTCTTGAGGGGGGGTTGGCCTGGTTACACTTGTCACCCAAACAATGTTTGTGTGAGTCCTGCTTCCAAACCTATAATACACTGTAAAATTGCTGTCAAGTCGTAGCAATTGGGGTCTATTTTGAAGTTGTTTACACAAGTACAGTAAAATTGCTGTCGAGTTGTAGCAATTGGGGTCCATCTTCAAGTTGTTTACAGCAGTACAGCACATCATCTGATCCTTAAAAATAATAATTCGTATACATATTTGGCTATGGCATGCTATAAGAAAATTACAATGAAAATCATGCCGTTAGATTTTAGCAAGGATGGCAATGACTAACGTCTAGTTGAGATAGAACAGTTCGTTAAAAAAATATAATATAACAGAAAGCTAATAAACCTCGAGGCTTTCTGTTGTGCAGCTCAAGTATACTCAAATAAACTGGATTGAATTTGGCTTCAACCTTTTTTTTTTTTTTTTTTTTTTTTTTTTGATCAAATGGATTAATTCGAATCGGACCGGCTGAATTTCAGACCAGGCACAACCTAGCCTTTGCTTGAGTCAAAGCATAGAGTCTAAAGCCCTAAGTTAGCTAGAAATATTCTAGATTGGAAGTTAGATTTCAGAAATGAGTGGAAATGATAGAAGATCTAGAAAGTAACCTAAATGGAGGATTAATTGAAAGATTTGGAGCAATTACCTGTTATTTTTAATTGCACCTATTTAATAAAGGAGAAAAAAAAGAACGTGAGAAAAGAAATAATAATAATAAAAAATCTATCGCGTATAAGAAATGTCGCTTGCCCAAAGAGACGGTCTCATAAAGCCTTAGATGTTAAACAAAATTCTGAAGCTGGACAAAGGTCAAGCACCGTTTGGTTGGAGGTAATTGGTCAAGGCCAGAGCATTTTAGATTCGGAGGCCTTGTCCCTTCCATTCTGTCGTTAGTAGTAATATTGACGCTCAAAAAGAAGGGAGGCATCAATGATGTTAATAAATAAAATTAAAATAAAATATAAATTAATTTAAATATTATCAAATTATAGTCATATAATTTAAAATATTATACCTAAATAATATGCATTTTAAATTTTATCAAATTATACTTACATGATTTGATATGTTATACTTAAATATCATATATTTTAAATGCCATCAAATTAAATTTATATAAAAATTTGAACATATTAAATAAAATTTAAGTAGATTTAAAATACATAAATAATTAAGTATAATATTTTAAATTATATAAATATAATTTAATAATATTTAAAATATATAATACATAATAGCAACATGTCAAATTGCCTAATTATATGAGAAGGGTTGGCTTAGTAGAGAGTGCTCTGCGATTCGCCTGTGACCTAATGCACGTATCTTGAGAGGTACTTGTCGGGAAGAAGCGCAGTGCTCTGCGTGAATCACGAGTCTGCACTAAGTTTGAAGCAGCACATCTCTTGACGCACCTCACCCCTAGATCCCTGTTCAACGTCAGCGGAACAGGGCGCTCCCCCTGACGCGGATTCAGCCCGCGACCGTCGGCGAAGGCGGAGGAGAGAAGACCGACGCCGCTGTGTTCGTCTATCAGCCTTGCGACGAGGTGGAAATGGCGTTGTTGACGGCAGTGGAACTCGCAGAGGCGGACGAGTTCAAGCCGTCGATCCTGTGGTCGGCAGAGCGGCTGCAGCAGAGGGCGGAAAAGAAGCAATCTCCAGTCTAGATTACGGCTTCCGTGAGGGCTTCCAGACCCCCATCACTGGAAAAGAAAGGAGCGGCAAGCCTCGATTCTCTGGGCATGACTGCTTCGGAGAAGGAAGAAGAAGCTCGTCGGTGGTGCGATTGGACGGCGGGCGGCCGTGATTGCAGAGGCCGAACTCCGGCGGCTCTTCGAGCAAATCTTCGGCTGGGAAGGTGCGGCCGTGAGCAAGTACGGAGGCGGCGAGAAACTCTGCGGCCGTGCGGAGAGGCGGTGAGCCTTGTCGGTGGGTGGCCGCGAGCGGACGCCGGAGAGGAGGAACTAAACGTGGAAAACCGAGACGTTGGCGACATGTGGTGCTCCGTCATCAACACCTGGGCCTGAAATCCCGCCTTAGCTGCGGCTGAGGTAGGAGAAATTTTTTATTTTATTTTATTTTTTGGTTGGGCGATTTGCTGAAGACAGTTAATTTTTCTCTTCCGATTTCTCCCACCCTCTCCCTCACTTTGAGTTTGATGATTTAAATACAGCCGTAAATCCATAACATGTTCGTCATTCAGCTTTTAAATTTGACAAAATAAAAAAAAAAATCAAACTTCGAGAGATGGCAAGATCAAATATAATTTTTCCTTAAAACTATGAAATGTTATTAAAAAAAGGATTTTAATGCCTCAATAAAGGTAGAGAAATTATCCTTGAATATGTTCGTTTAAATAATGCACATGCTCTTCCTCATCTATTTTATGAATTATTAATTTTTTAAAAAATTATTTATTATGTAAGGATAACAAAAGCTTGGAACACATTGACTATATCTTATTAAAATGTAAATAAGGTTAAAAAGGTGCAATTATTAAGGTGATAGTTTAAACTTCTTCAATAAGAAAAAATAAGAATATTATTAATTATTTTATAGGAATATAGGAACTTGTTGAAGGTATCCAAGATTTAAAAGACATCAAAATTTTTTTTCAAACTTTAATTTAGCAATTTGAATATGTGGTGATGGTTATTAAAGAAATAAGAAATATAAAAATCATAATGATTGATGAATTATAAGGTTCATTAAAGATAGATGAGCAACGCTTGGATAAAAAAAGGCAATAATACAATTGAGTAAGAATCGAAAATTAGTCACAACTATAAAGATAGATAGATCAAGTCAGAAACAAAATGAGAACTAGATTCAAAATAAATTTAATACTCAAAGCTACAAGTATAAGAAGTATGGGCATTATCAGATCGAATATAGATTTCATATTCAGTGTTATTAACTATAAAAAGTATGATCATTATAGCCATGAAAGTTATGCTAGTAGATAAAATAACAAAAAGAATCGTGCTAAAGTTGCCAAAAATAATAGTAATAATATAAAGAATTTATTGTTAGCTAGTTATGAAGCATCAAATAAGATAATAATCAATGATTATTAGATATGGAGTGCTGTAATTATTGAATGATAAGAAAAATATATTCTTTAATTTAGATAAATCATTTTATATTATAATGAAACTTGGAGATACTATAAGAATACTATATTATAAAATCATAGCTATATAAATAGAAAGATTAGTAATGGATCGAAGGATCACTCTCTTAATTATATTTTTAAAATATTTTATATTATTAATATTTATCAAAATATCTTAAATGTGGGATAACTTACTGAAAAAAAGCTATGATTTGCATTTTAATAAAAGAGCTTGCATCATTATGGATGCGATACCCTGTTTGGCAGAGAGGGTTTCTTCATTTAAAAATAAAAAATAAAAAAAAAAAACCGAATATTAAATCCCAGAAACTTCCATCTCCCTTGTCCCTGCCGACGTCGCGCTGCCACCTCCCCTGCCCTCTCTCTTCTTCTTTCTTCCTTCTCCTCCTCCGCCCACGGCTCCATTGTCTCCCATCACCGCCGATATCTTCTTTCCCCTTGCCTCCCTTGACAGTGCGGTCCTCAACCTCCTTGGCGCTACCATCGTGGGGTTCCACGGTCGTTCTCAAGATCATCGCCGCCCTCGTTTCCTCCTTCCTGGCTTTGATCTCCTCCCTCTTGGTCTTCTTCTTCCTCCGCAGCCGTCGACCACCTCCGCTTCTCGCTCTTTCTCTTTCTCCATTGTTTCAAGGTTTCCACCGTCGCCTTCCTTTCCGACCTCGGCGAAAGCGTCTTACCCCCGATCACCCAAGAAGTCGCCGGGATCCTTGTCGCCGGCCTCTTTTCTTCTTCGACGACACCCGTAGCCGCTGCCATCCGCCTTCCTCATTTCTTCTCCGCCGCCGTAGCCTCACCACCAGAACCGCCCAACTCCCTTGTCCTTTCTTTTTCTTCCTGCTCTCGCCGTCGCCATCCTCCACCGCCATGATCCCGATGCCGTCGCCTTGTCCTCCAGCACCGCCGCCGTCCCCCTCGGCTTCTCCGTTCTCTGTCGCCGCCGCAGCCGTGACCTCCTCCGCCTCTAATCCTCGCTGCCACCGGCGTCCCCTCGCCCCTCTATTCATCTCCTCCTTCGCCGCCGGATCCCCTCTTCTTCTCCTCATCCGCTGCTGTCCTTGTCTTCGCATCCCTGCCGTCGACCGTCGACCGCCTCCTTCTTCTTCCTCGCCGTCCGCCTTCCTCCCCTGCTTCGCTAGCGCCGCTGTCTCTGTTCTATCTTCTTCTTGAGTGCTCTTCCTTATCTTTTTTTCTAACAGTCTCAAGATCCAGCGCCGCCGCCCCTTCTCCTCATCTCCGTTCTCCGCCGCCGCTGCTGCTGCCGTAGCTTCGGCCGTCCACCACCTCTCTCTCTCTCTCTCTCCTTCCGTGGCGGTCCAGCGCCGTGGCCTTCGTCCTGCTGCAGCACCACAGCCCGTTCCTCCTTCCTCCTTCCACTCAGGTACGCAGTAAGCCCCTGTTCTCTGTTGCTTGGTTGGGTTGGCTGGGTTGAGGAAGATAATGGGTTTTCGTTTAGCAATGGGCCTGTTGGGATTGGATTAAGCTGAGGCCTGGTAAATGTTAAATGGGCCTGATAGGTCATGGGTTGGGCTGGTGACTGATGACCGATGGCTGGGCTGATAGCTTGGTTAGTAGTTGGGCTAATCTGTTAATGAGGTCCAAATTCAAGGGAGTGATTCAAAGCCCAACATATTGTTTGGACTTGAGCTTTGGATCAGTTGATGAACCATTAATATTAAACCAGAAACCAGAACTAGCCCAACTATTTTATTATTTTGCTGAAATTAATGTTAATTATGTTGGATTAAACATAAGTTTAAGTAAATTAGTCTTGGATTAATTTTATTAATTCTCTAGAATCCAAATTAAGTTAAGGCTAATTATTGATTAGATTGATGATTAGCTAGTGATTAGTTTCATTTGGAAAATGATTATTGTATACTTTGAGGTGATTAAGTATAGGCTAGTAGAGGTATTTTTGTAAATATAATGAAGTTGTTGGAAATTAATAAAATTGGAAATAAATAAATATTGGCTAAGTTTAGTTAAGTAAGGGTTAGTAAACATTAAGATAGAGGGGTAAAAGGGTAATTTTTAAAATATGGGCTAAAAGGGTAAAATAGTAATTTTTTCAATTAAAAATTTTAGCGAATTAATTAATTATTTATGTTGAATTATAAATGATTATTATGTGAATTGACTTGCATCAAGGATGTTATTATGGAGTAGCGATTTGAGGTTGAAGTTTTACACCTATTGTTGTGTAATATATTTTCATGACTTACATGCCTACATATATCATATTTTATTATTAATTTTTTCATTATGATTTAAATTTATTATTATGGATTATTATGAATTTGCTTATATATGGTGGTATATTATTTGGTTATAAATAGTTTTGGTTTTACTTCAAAATTATGAGTTATGGATATTTTAGAGGTGGTATGATGTGGCTTGATTAGTTGGGAGATATATTGTACATGAAGGATACTATTGGTACATGGTACTAGTTCTGGCGATGAGGATTAAATTTTTAAGTCGTCTAAACTGGCGATACCGAAGAGGAGCATAAAGGCCTTTGGAGGTTGGTGTAGAATAAGGTCATGGCGAGTGACATAGCTAAGTTTATCATGCTAGGTACTAGTATGTAAACCAACCTAAAAAGGAAAAGTACTGCTAAGTTAGATTATTTGACATGCAATATTAGCGCTAGACGTGAGTGTATATATCAGCAATATTGCTTAGTAACATTTGCGTGCTGAGGGAGCGACTCACCGTGATAGTGTATATATCAGCAATATTGCTTAGTAACATTTGCGTGCTGAGGGAGCGACTCACCTTGGCGAGAAAGATGCCTAGTGACGTATTACGTACTAAGGGAGCAACATACAGATGCATTGATGGATAGTGTGGCTGCTGGATAGTGTGGCTGCGGTTGCACTAAGTATGTGCTGATGAGTGGCTGCAGTCATATGGATGGTTGGATATGATGCGGTCACATGGATAGATTGAATGTGATCGCGATCATATTGATGGTTTGATTGTGACCGCGGTCATATTGATGGTTTAACATTTATTTTAGCATATGAATCTAACTGATTTTTCGAACAGATTGTATATACATGATATTATCTTCTGTAAAATTATATTTTGATATATTATTATAATTTTATTGATATATTCATAATAATATATGTAAAAGTTTTATTGAACTTTTAGCTAATTCCTCCTCTTTGCTATTTTACAGAGAATGAGCATGAAAATCAAAATTTTTGAACGATTTTTAGGAGTGAGATGAATCAAAATTTTTGGGATGGCCTTCGAGGACAAGATAACTCAGAATTTTTGGGATGGCCTTCAGTAATGAAAATAATTAAAGATTTTTTTTTCTTTAAACATTTTGTATTGATCGATTGTTAGCTTCTGCAAATATAATGTATGATTTGCATATGTTGAAATTAAGTTAGCTTTGCATATTTTTAAGATTCGGTTTAAGAGTATGCTTTCTTGTCTTGATGTTTCTAAATCGAATTCTAAGGCAAGGTCACAATAATGGATAAAAAAAAATAATAACAAAGGTAAAGGTGTACAATAACCATTTGTTTCCATTAACAAATTATTTTTATAAAAGTTTTATGGTTGGTTATGGTAATTAGTTTTTGCAAATGGGCACTTGAATTTTGAAAGTATTAAAATTTTCAAATAAAAAGTGACTTTCAAATTTACTAATAATCAATGTTCACGACGAAATTATTAAGACTTACGTTTTAAGAAAAAAGCATAAGAAATATTTTTTTAAAAAAATAATTTTGAAGGGCTAAAAGACCATTTAAACTTATTCGTTCTAATTTTTGTTCAGTAGAGGTTCTTTCAAAGTCTCATGATCATTAACTGGCTGGTTACCATTCCTCAGTAGGCCACTGGTGTAATCTTGTCAAAAAGATCTAATGAAACGTTTGATAACAAATGCTGTCAATAAAGTAAACCATCGATCGCAGAAAGTTCTTTCCGATGGACATCAATCTGATAAACTCTTATCCTGATGAGGTTATTGCAAAAAAACAGAATTATGGAATAAATAAGCGAACGTTTTAAGAAAGCCAAATAACCAAGACGGAACAAGGCAGCAAGTCCAAAACTTTTACCATTAATGTCTGGCTTTGACGCACAAGTGATTCTGCAAATTATGCTAGCTTGTAGCATGGTGAGGAAAACTAACAGTGAGCAAACAAAAATAATAAAGCACAAATGACCCAAACATAGCCTCTTTTAAGTAAAAGGCCTAGAGCCTCGCCAAAGGATCCCCTTAGAGGCATCACATCTTTTTCTATTCTTCTCTTGACGAAGGATCCATTCCAGTCGAAGGGCTGTCAGCAAAATACTCTTGATGTTTCAAGTTCACACCATACTGTCCAGTGACAATGAACATATCAGTTTGGAATCTAAGCTTTTAAAAGGGAAAAATCTAATGATACATACATGCACACATACCTGTTAAAAAAAAATCTAACAATAATAATTAGTACATACATAATTTTTTAAAAAAAATCTAAAATAATAATAAATAGAAAGATAAAGAAATATAAAGAATCCTAAACATTCATGAAAAGAAAACAGGAAAAAGAAGACATAATACAAATATTCGAGGCCTCATAGGAATAAGACGGATCAAAACACCGCTTAAAAGCTAGGACCAGAATGAAGGTAGACAAATAAAAAGACTAAACTGTGGTCATGTGTATCTCTGAAGCAGTACAAAATTTAAGTTAATTTGTACATTATTATGATATTAAACAATGACATAGATAAAGCAAATTGTAATAAATTGAACTCAATTGATATCTAATCATAATCATATTTGCTAATAATCTGCTGATGACATCCATTTGCCTTCATTTGATGTACTTCCAACCATGAACTGGAGTCCCTGCTTTTGACCTTCATCAAGCAGTCTGACTGATGGGCGCATAACCGTCTCCATACCAGAGGCCCAGCCTCTCTCTGATGGTCCTTAAGGTTCCCAAAGATCCATATGTTTAAAGGGCATGAAATGAAGTTCATTTGAAGGACAGGCAATTAAAATTAGCAATTGATCATCCCATTATTTGCATGGCTTAAGTAGACTGTCTAACAGTGGTTCATCTGATCTTCTCATATGAACAGATTACCATGCTGGGCCAGCTGGCTAGCAATATGGGCAGTTCACCTGCTGGATTCATCAATCAGGGGCCATTTATTTGCATGCAATTCAATTACCAACAATTCAAATACATGCTATAATTGGAAATGCTGCAATTGGAATCACAATTGCAAAAGTTATTTCTATGCAACTTTACGTAATTGAAAACTACGAATGCAGTTGCATTTATTTGGTTTTATGATACTGAGAGATTGTAACCAGGTAAGAATAACCCCTAGAAAATAGTGTACTATTTACTTTTCTATTATAGCATAATAATTATCGTATCATTTTTATATTTTAATAGAAAAAACAATAATAATATTATTAAATTTATTGAATTATTATAATACTAATGACTACAGTAATTATATCATCCTAAAATAGTTTGATATTTTCATCGCAATATATCATTATTCAACTAATAATTAGTATATAATAGCTCTTATAATATAATTTTATTTATCATTAATATTACATCGATTAAAATAAGAATTAAATAAGTATATTATGATCATAACAATAATAATAGTTATATTATTAAATGATTTAAAACATTAATAACAACAATAATTACAATAACATACCTTTTCAATTATACTATAATAGCTATCATATTATTTTATAATTTTAATGGAAAAGGTCATATTACCATCAACTTATTATTAGATTATTCTAATAATAATCACTAGTTACATCACCATAAAATAATTAGATAGCAGAAGGTAAAGTTTGAAAAACATTCGGTAAGGTCTGCAGATAATCCACCTCCAAGTGCCAAAAGACATTGGTGGCCAATAGATAGCTAGTGGTGTGAGGAAACATGTCAGCTACCTACAATTGCAATTGAGACATCCAGATAGTTGTTTTGGATGCGTGCAATTCAATTGCAACATTGGCAACTACCACCAATAACTGCAAGCAAACAAAGAATCCCTTAGATGATTTAAATTGGACTCTTGAGAGTCTACCCATGGGAAGCTTTAGAGAGAACCAATAAATCAAGCATGTACACATGCAAGATGCGTGCATCTTTTTTTCCCATTTTTGTAAGAACTCATTTATAAATAGGCACAATAATTTGCTGAGCAATAAACAATAATGATGATGGCAAGAAGACCCCCCCCTCCTTCCCCCTCTTGACAACTATGCATCATTGGCTGGCAACGTGGAGACCCCACCATGATGTGTACAGTGGGATCCCAACCTCTCAACACATTGCACACCACAATAATAAAGCAAGGACAAAAAGGACCATCAAAGAGATCAAGCTACATATTTAGCCCTATAAAGGGTTGGGATTTTGGAATGGGGGGCCTGACAACAAGGAGAAAGGAGGAAAAATGCAACTAGTTAGGCAACAATGGTTGTTGAAGGGGGAGGAGGAAAGCAGAGCCAATTGGGTGAGTAGTCACAGAAGGCCTGCAAGGAGAGAAAGGAAGAAGTTGGGACACAAGAAGGAATAAGAAGGGAGAAGAGGATAAGAGATCAGGTCTCTGAAATGGTCATGGCAGAGGTGAGGTTGAAGAGGGTTGGAATTCTAGTGATCCTCAGAGAGATCAGGTCAGAGAGTATGTTGAAGCTGAGGTCAATGGTGCAGAGGCAATGGAACTCAACAAGAGTAAGGGAGACATGGCTAAAGAGGAAGCTGCGTCTAAGAAAGGAAAAGGAGGACATGGAAAAGGGCAATGAAGGGAACACAGGACCAGCAAGGGTAACAAAAAAGTGGCTGAGGGCAGGGTAGAAGTGGCTAGTGAGGCCCAAGAAGGCAGGCCAATCAGTGCAGCCATGAGGAGGCATCACAAATGATGCTCAAGAAGGTGCACAACGTACTTAAGAAAGAGGAGCCCAATAGATGGAGAGCATGACAGAATTTCAAATCTCAAATTTGAATTTCAAATCTAGATTGTAGCTGGATTGTTTGAAATGGAATTGGCTTAAGATGGGCTAAGCAAACCTTAGTTGTGGCGGGATCCAATTAGTTTTAGGGGCTGAGTTTTTATTTGACTAGGCTTTGATGTTTGGATTGGATATTGTTGTCTGTCATTTTCTTTCTTCTCTTTTTTTTTTTCCTTCCTTTTTCTCTTTTTTGTATGTTATTCTTGCTTCATTCCATTTATCAATGGAATGTGAGATAGCTCTCTCTTTTTTCTATGTCATTCTTGTCTCATTCCATTTATCAATGAAATGTGAGATAGCTTGCTACCATTTTGCTCAAAAAGGAATAGGCATAATTATATCACACATACAATACAATATTTTAAGATAAGTTTTCCCTTTTTTGCCTCCCACCCCAAGATCACTGAGTTATCCTGCTCGATTGCATGGTCCACCTAATGTTCTCCTATTATTGGCATGGAGCCACAGAGTCACCAGGCTTGAGCCTTACCACTATTTCAAGTATTCATCCCTCCCTTCCTGTTTCAGTTGCTTATTATTAAGTCCCTTGTTATGCCGATGCATTGGATTGATATCTTGGAGGATGATTCCTGATCCTTGTTTGGATGTAGACCTAGCAATATGATGGAAGGTGAAAAAAGTGGAGGAGAAAAATAAGGACGATGGGAGGATTACCAAGTGGGTTAGGAGGCTCACATAAGGCTAAACACTGAGATGGTGGTCATGGTGGGGGCTCAACCAAGATTGAGCCCTTGATATTGGCATGGGTTGGTAGTCATCCATGAGGCTCAACCTTGTTCATAACAGGGGATGGTCATTGCAAGTGGGACCTGGCCTAGATCATGGCATGGGATGCTTTTGCTGGTTAGAACATCCATTCTTTTGCATGTCCATACCCTAGTTGAATGGTGAGACAGAGAGATAGTGGGAGGAAAAAGAAAAAGGAAGGAGAGGAAAGTTCATCAATTTTTCTGTTCTAGTCTCATGCAACTCAAAAACACCGTAAGCCTCACTTATTTAAGCCTGATCTACACTATCCATGTGTAGATAATCTGGTCCAAAAAAAAAGGACTGGACACTCTCTCCTCTTAAGGAAGAGAGTTCATCTCACATATACATACATACACATGTATATACATGATGCATGCATGTATAGAGACACACACATTTGTAGCTACATATGTATCCCCTAAATTCAACTCCATATCTTCTATTAGGAGATCAACATGTTTGAGAGGCTCAGCACAACCTTCACATAATAGCACAATCTGGAAGCCTTTGGATGGATGTCCAGATGCAGAAAGGACTACTAGTCAATGATGGTGTTGTTAAGAGCCTCCCACTACATAACAGGCAGATACAAATGCGTTTACAGATGAATGGTGATATTTCATAAATCATGGGAAACGCATGACCAACAGCCTGTGTAGTTGATGTAACAACAACCTGTCTGGTTGATGTAGATAAACCTTAGTATTGGTTCAAATTTTGTGAGTTTTTAATTTAAGGTTTTATTTCTGTCATTCTGCTGATTTATTGAGCCTTAGGAATGTTTAATTTCCATCTTTTCGGAGTATGCTACTTATTTGCATTCTTGCGCAATGTGTGCTGATATTTAGAGCTACTTTTAAATGGGTTTTCAACTACTTAAATCACATAAATAAGATATAGAAGGGAAGAAAATCTTTACACAAATTTACATTGAATTTCAAAGTGAATTTGATGGCTATCTAGTATAAGGCTTTATGGAATCACAAATTTTTATTTTTTGGATAAGTCTCTTATTACATTTTATTAGGAATTTTGTAACAGTTCTTGACTATTTACGTTATAAAAGGAGAAAAAGAAAGAGGAATAAGCAAAGAGTTTGCGTGGTGAATGAAAACTAATTTGCTTGTTCAATTTTCTCCTCCCTTCTTTTCATTTTTGAATATGAGCCCTGAACTGTGGATACAATTGTGCCAGACATTTTGATATACTGTGGCTGATTTTCAGCAAGAAAGATCTGAAACTTAGTCTAAGGTCCAAAACAAAATTCAGATTAGATGGAAAAAGAAAGAGGAATAAACAAAGAGTTTGCATGATGAATGAAAACTAATTTTCTGTTCTATTTTCTCCTCTCTTCTTTTCATTTTTGAATATGAGCCCTGAACTGTGGATACAATTGTGCCAGACATTTTGATATACCATCGCTGATTTTCAGCAAGAAAGATCTGAAACTTAGTTTAAGGTCCAAAACAAAATTCAGATTAGATGCCTGAATCAGATCTAACCCCCTCTAGAATTGATTTTTTTAATTGGATATACACTACCAATCCTTCCTGCTTCTACCTTATTCTGCCTCTTAGCTTTAGCTAATTCAGAGGTTTCAACTCATCTTTTCCCATTCATGCAGTCTGGTTTAAGTAGCATTTTTTCCATCTGATAATATGCAGTGTTTTATTTAATCCAATATTGCATCCCAAAGTTCAATATTAAGATGCTATTTCCCAAACTTTACCTTGAGAAAATAACCAGCAGATTCTTTTTCCAAAGTTCTCTGGATTTTTTAATTAAAAAAAAGCAGATCAATTCTATGAATTCCTCAACAACATGGAGAACACAACATTGCTAGTCCTTAATCATGAGAACATTTTTTTCCTCATAAAATGACTAGTCAAAGTAACTTCAAAAAAGTAAATTGCAGAGGCTGTAAATTTTCTCACCTCACGCAGGGCTTTCGAAAGATCCTCCATTGTCAATACAAGGCGCTTATCCTGTAGCATAGAAAGTGTAGCGTTCTTTGTACACTATTCAATAAAAATGAAATGCTAAAATTAAGAAACAAAGTTGTACCTTTGGTTGCTTGCTTTTGTCTTTAACTGGCGCTGCTTGCCTAGCCTTGCAATGCCTATTTTGCAAAAGTGAAAATGATTGAGAAAGTTATTAATAAAGTTTCAGGGTTCCTTAGAGAAAATTAGAAAACAATTCAACAAGTCGACCAGGTTGATGCTTTTGACTGTCTCATTCATAGGACAAATATTGCATAATTGGGCAAGCAGCTGTGGAATTGTAATCTGATTAAGCAGAGTCGAACCCTGTGAAGAGGATAATATTAACGTATATTATAAAGGGTTGTGAGATGGGAAGTTTCTTTGATTGTGACATGGCTGTTATGCATTATAACTTGAATAATAACCTCTAGCCCATCAACAGGGGAGAAGAACAACCAAAAAGAAGTGAATTGACAAAGTCACAAGGTACTACATACTACAAGATCAACCATTATCTGTAGCAAGCTATACTAGCTAAGACACTAGAAAATCTATTTGGAATTTACATAAGAATTACTAGGTTTGTACGGAACTCACTTTCCTGCAACATCTATTGTTATCACAATCATTATGAATAAGGTTTTAAATCTCGTGAGATAGAGGCATCCTGTATTTTCCATAGAACAAAATGCCCCGAGTCCCATCCCGTTCCTCAACTCAGTCGAACGTTCGGATACTTGCTTAGGATGCTTTTTTTTTCTTAAAAAAAAATTGTGAAGCTTTAGTATTTTATTTGGATTTTTAAATATTGATGAACTTTAAAAGTTATATTTTTATGATAAATTAGACCTATTTAAAATTGATACTATAGTGCATTATGACTGAGACAGGACAGGACGGAACGATTGAAATCGGTCTAGAATCTCTCTAAGACAAGAGAGAACGGCCATCTCGGCCCCCCGTTCCGCCAAGACTTGAGTCACTAGTCATGAATGCATCTTTATACTGTCTTTAGCATGTTACAAAAATATACTACATTAGTTACTTTTTATTAGTTAACTGGTTATTTTAATTTTTTTTTTATTTTAACATCATGGCATTGGGTGTTCACTTTAGTAAAAGTGTGGTTTGCTTATAGAATACATGTTTGAAGCTTAGCAGCAGAAATCTTCTGTTTAGGGTGGCACACTCACTTCCAAATCTCTTTAGAGACTCATCTCCACACCCATTTCCCAAAGGTGTTATTAAATTTTTGTTTAAAAGACATGCTTCCTCGTACCTAAAGCGGACCTGCTTCCAATAACTAAAGTTTAAAGTCTACCTGTTGCTAAGACAACAGAGGTACCATTTAACAAGAAAAGATGGATAAAGAAGGAAAAAGATCCACCAAAAATAGGTGATATAAGGCCCAACGATTATGGTTACATTATTATAGTTATCACTAAATGTCTAAGTTCCTAAGGCCCTGTCTGGATGCCATAATCCATTATCTGGCTGCTAAGGGATGACAACAGGGTTCTAGTTTAAAGAGAGAAAAAATAACTGTGGAAAAGAGTCACATGGCCCATTTGTTCCCCCTCATCCTGATTTTTCAGGGATTAACAATTCCACTCCTAAGGTGATTTAACTTATCCCAAAAACATGCAAATGGTGTCCCATTCCCCCCCAACCCCTCCCTTTGAACTTACCTTTTTACCAGAAATTCTCACCAACAACACCCTATTGCACCAATAATGCATGCTCCCATCCAAACAGGCTGTTAAGTATTATTTCTATTTATATTGCAAAGAATGGAATTCTAAAATTGGCCAACAAAAAAAAAAAAATTGTGTGACAAAAATGATCAACAGCATGCAGAGGGCATCTCTTATGAAACCCCCAGACATCTGACCAACATTCTTGGATACAGCAACAATCTGATCTGGATAGATAAAAAGCAACCTCTTCAAGATGAATGACATGTTGCTCAGTCCATCCAAGATAGAGATAGCAGGCATGCATTTTCAAATAAAGCGCTGGTTGACTATTTATTGGGTCAATGCATGTTATCATGGTCCAAATACATTAGTTGAGTAGGGGAGTTCATATACTATCAAACTGCAAGTTTTTGGTGTACACAAGACCAGGCTAGAGAATAGAATTAGTGACAAAAGTTGTAGCATGCCCAGGTACCAGACTGCATCCGAGTTATGTTCTGTAATGCAGCACATTGTGCTATTGCCTGTCATCAAATTAACCATATATATGGATACAAATGAAGATTGTCATAAAGCTAAAGCCTGCACATGGAAAGGCATAAAAAGTAAAGAAAGTTGAGAACAAGTTATTCAATACTGAACAGTAAAACATCACACAGGGAACTGCAGAAGTCACTTGCGTAGACTTGAAAAGAAATTATAGGCATTGATCACAGCTTTGCACAAATAATTTTACACATAAGTATAAAAAAGCTAGTCACTTAGGGAGGTTTGACTCAATAAATGGATAGTTCGAGCCCATGATATCATTGTAAGAAAAGTTTTTTAAAAAAAATTTCTTTTAAAAAAAGGATCCATGTAGTTAGAATATAAATATTGTAGGTGCTTTCTTAATCAATTGCACAAAAGCTAATCATATTAGATGTAGGCATCCTTTGATAGTCATGATTTATGAAAAGTGGATTGGCATACTTCATCAAATGGGTTAATCCAAAACACATACCATGTACATGATACATTAACAAAAACCTAGGTTAGGAAGAATGAGAGAAAAAAGGATTGATGGCATCGAGTGTTTGTGGTCCTAAGAAACTATAATAGTTTGTATGAAATTAGACAAGGGCAATGCTGTCAATAAAATGCATTATATGAAGTTCACTGGAGCAAAAGGAATGCCAGATATTGGAAAAGACTGAACATACTGAAGAGCATCACTTGCAACCTCCGAAATGAACTTTTGAGCAGCTACAGCAACCAGCCTTGTTCTGCCAGAAAACAAATATAAAAATAAATTTTAATAGTGCATAAAAAGTGCAGACAAGAAGAAGCTCCAACCATAACTGATGAATTATTAATGAAAACATGTCAGCATCTAGAGATTATACCACAAGCACACTTAAATAACTGCACTCCATAGCATACACAATTAACACATGCAAACAACAGACCTATGCCAAAGATATTAGTAATAAATATGCAGGTCTACTCAAAAAGGAATCAAGAACTTTTTTAAAAGTACTGCATAGCCACAGACTTCGTTGGATACATCACGGGCCTCTGATGGTAGCTTTGACTAAATCCCCTTAACAGACAAAGCAATGCGGTACTCAAGTATATTAAAGAGTAAAAGTTTTGTTTAGTTTCTATTGTGATAGCATATTACCATAGAATTTAAGAAATAGGAGAGTATGGATGAGTATATAATTCAACTTTCGCAACCCATTCATATCCAATATGATCTCCCACTATTATGACATATGAGTGAATTCCTGTCACTTTCCAAGATAATATATATCAAACCAAAGAGGTTTTCCAAAAGCAATGATTGCCTTCCTCATCTTGCCCTTTTTTTTTTGATCATATCACATGAAAAAAATCGAGACCGTACTTTCAACTGTTCCCCTACTCCATCTCACAAAGAACCCAAGTACCACCTCCAAAGTGCTCGCCAAATAATTTGAAATTTTAAGAGAGAGATCAAAAGAAAGTTTCATGTTTTCATCAACCATCATCGATAGTAAAGTAAATGGGGGCCAGCCTATATCCTTTTAACCTAAAAGCTTATTATTTGCAACAAATATATCCATTGCTTAATTTTTCCAGCAGCATCATATATCCAATATGACCATCCACAATACAAAGATTACTATTTAACATGTAGGATCAATTTCAAGAAAGTTGAACAGCAGTTAAGCCATGGTCAGGAACAATCAATGTATAAGAAGCATCAAATCGTCACAAATTTCTAGGATTAGAATCAAAGTTCAAAAAATCTAAAGAAAATTCTCTAGAACCATCAATAGTGGTGAATAACAAAGAAAAAGCGGGGGAACTCTTGTCCAAGCTCCTTTCTTTAACTTAAAATCTTGTTAGGTTACCCTACTGCACCGATGCCCTTCTATCAAGAAGCATCGCATATCCAGTATTACGCTGTCATGTACAAAGCCTAGAAATTCGGTCTATGGTTGAACGACAATCGATAACAGCCAACATACAAGAACAATCGAAACATCGCAATTTTCTAGGGTTAGGATCAAAATCAACCCTCTTATCTTTAAAAAACAAAGCATCCATCAAGAAAGAACGGCTATGTGAGAAGAATTGAAGAAGGGGAACGAGGAAAGAGGACGAAAAAAAAAAAATTAACGAGCGGGGGAGAGTACCTACAGTCGTAAGTCGGGGCAGTGGAAGCCGCTCCTGGAGAGGTAGTGCTCCACCAGCTCGTCCGGAATCTGCTCCTCTCTCCCGCACCACCAAAATCAATAAGAAATCGAGACTGGAGATTGAGAGAGAAAAAGAGAGGAAGGGCTTTAGTTATACTCCGGCGACTTACAGTCGGGGTGTAGTCCATGAGTGAAGAGAGGAATTCCGTGAGAGCGGAGTCGTCATCGTGCCTCCCTTCGCCCGACGACGGGTTCATCTCGCCTCCCCTCTCCCGGCTTCGGGCTTCTCTCCGGAACGGAATCTCGAAGAGCCCTGCCCGCACGATCCCTCGCGGTCACGGAGCACGGCCCTCCAATCCCTACTTATATAGGCCGAGTAGATTTATTAACGCGTGCGATGCACGCGAGTTAGCGATGGACGGCTGTGATGCCATATTATTTGATAGTTTCTTTTTCCATTGATCATAATGGCAAACCTAAAGATTGTAAATTAAACCCGGCAAGAGGTGGCTGAACTCATGAAGATCATTGGGATCAGACGCATCATGATTCACGATCGTATTTCTCTGGAGCCTTTTTTTATAAATAGGATGAAAATTTTTTTTTTTAACAAATTCAGGATAGGAACGAAATTATTTACAAGAAAGGGGTTAAAGTTAAAAACATCATTTGAAATGAAAACGCTCCGTCAGGCCAGTGGGGCTGAACAGGGGCAACTTAAAAATGCCACTTAGAGTGGCGTCTTAAAAAACGTCACTCAGAGTGGTGTTTTTTAAGAAAAACTTGGGGCCCAAAAGTGACGTTTTTGAAGTGGCATTTTTTAAGAAAAACTTGGGGCCCAAAAGTGACGTTTTTGAAGTGGCGTTTTTGAAACACAGTGGCGTTTTTCAAAACGTCAGCGTTTTTTAAACGTCATCCTTGTACTGATGGGGCGTTTTTTTTTTTTCGAAAAAACGTCATTTGAAATAACGTTTTTCACTTTAACACCATTTCTGTAAATAGTTTCGTTTCCACCCTGAATGTGTTAAAAAAAAAATTTTTTGCTACCCTTTTTTTCCCTCACGTCTATCTGTTGCCCTCTTTCTCTCCCTCACTCTCGTGTTCCTTATTGGCTATAACACACACGAAATTAGCCTTTTTGATACACACACGAAATTAGCCTTTTTGATCGGGTTAGAACATTTCGATCAGGTTCGTAACATTGCAAACTTAACTCATGTTCCTGTCAGGCTGTAACCCAAAATTAGTCTTAAAATTAGTCCTTTCGTTCTATGGGGTACACGTCCCTGCCTTCTAGCGCCGACTCTGGGGCAGGGACAAAAAGACAAAGCCACCATTTCAACTTCACCGAATCCGGATTCTGCTTTATCCTGGATAAATTTCCTATTTGTTTACCACCTCTAGGGTTCTTGCAGTCAAAAAGTGTTAATAAGCCTATAAAGCCAACAACACATAGATGACCTGCAAAGAAAGTAAAGGCGTAATGGTTAGGGTTTTTTTTTTTTTTTTTTTTTAAATTATTATTATTATAAAAGCTCTCACGAACAACATTGCTGCCTCTAGATTTATAAGTCTCGTAACAACCATCACCACACATTCACTAGCAAGACAGCTATGAACAGATCATGGTTCTGATACAACATTGGATGCTTCTTTCCCTGGATTCAAACTGGGACCCGGACATATTTTGGCTTCGGATTTGGAAATGAGAGGCAAGCATAAAACATACTCAGATGTTTTAGCACCTTGCCATGGAAGCTAACCATTATTTACCAGAGTGAAACCACACAGTGGCCACGATCCATTCTTATCTTTCAGTCATCCGAAACAAAGTGCACCTCAATCCATCAAAGTCACGCAGCGACAACATATACAACCTGAAGTTTTTCATAACACCACGCTTCAGCCTATTCAGGCCATTCAGTGCTACGATGAGGCATACCCTCTGAGCGTACAGAGACCATGCTGATAAAACACACATTCTACAGAAGAGGCATTGATCAGACAGCTAACAAATTCTGCAACAATGAAAACAACATAGCACAAATGCCACGATAAAGGAAGAACTCAACAAATGTGCAAACTTACTGGTGACTGTTTGATAATGGCAAGTCCTAGAACACTCTGTAAAGAGACATCCAGGTGCAAGGCATGTTTTCTTGTGCATGTTGAGCCATGAGGCCACCAAACAACAACAATATCAATACCAGCAACCCATAACATTTCAGAGAGCCATATAAAGAATGGGGAAAAAAAGAAAGGAGAAATATTTGAAATTTCATAGGCAAATAGGAAGATCATAAGAAAACTCCCAGATGATGATTAACCAGCTTGCACATTCCTGTCCACGAAATATTCCCCACCTGTTGTAAGTCAAATTCTACGAACATCAACTGGAGCTTCTATCAAGTTAATAGGGTAGAATCCTAGAAGCCAGAGATGTTTGATGGTGAGAGAACAATCACCAGAGAATCTCTGTGAGAACACCATAAAAAGCCTTGTGCGATGAATTCAAGCTTATCTACGAACAGCATTCCCACCACGAGGTGCTTCATAACCACCTCCAGCTCGAATTGGAGTCTGCCCTGATCCATAGGTTGGAGGCTGTGTTGATCCATAGGGTGATGGCACCTGAGCTGAACCATAGTGGGGTGGTGCCTGCGTTGGTCCATAGGGTCCAGAATTGCTGCCAGCAGTAACTGCTGCCTGAGGTGCCCCTGCTCCTCGAGAAACATCGTACCCGGATCCTCTAGGAGCTTCATAACCACCGCCTCTGGGTGCCTCATAGCTGCTGCCTCTGGAAGCATCGTAGCCAGCAACCCTGGATGCATCATAACTTGCGTTTCTTGGAGCATCATATGTGGGGCCCCTGGGTGCATCATATCCACCCCGGGCAGAAGCAGGTCCAGCTGGACCTCCACCATATGGAGCTGAACCACCAGAAGGCCCATGTCCCTGTGTTTCAGTAACAAGAATGAGTCTTAGATTATGCACAAGAAACACAAAAAAATAGTATGGATAATTCTTGTTCTATCTATTTAGTCTGCTGATAATTAATTAAGAACTGAATGACAAATATTACACTTGAAGCCTAAATGCAAAGACTGCTTTTAAGCAAAGACTGCAATTAAAAACAAATATGTGAAATCTGAAGACAGCCATTCTTTTATCCTATCTGAACCAAGGAGAAATTAGCAATGCCCATTTATTCAACATACATTGCCTCCTGGAAAGCTTCTCAATTTTGAGGTAGCACATTATTAATTAAAATTTTCTAAAGCAGTGCCTTGTCAGAATCTTCTTAATGTCAGAAACTTACTAAATGCCTACGTTTAATGTCATCAGAACCTCTAACTATTGGGGTTGCCTGAAGCAAAAAAGAGTGCACAATAGAACAATAGACATAAGCATTTCGTTGATATGCAACAAAAAAAAAAAAGAACAATACATTATCAGACAAATGATCTTGAAATGTGGGAAATGGAGATGAAAATTATCTCAGTCAAGTATTTGAACAGTAACTGGAGATACTTTACTGAAACAAAGTGAAGATATGCTCACCTGGGGTACTCCATAACCATCCTCATAAGCTTTTTGTCCAACAGAATGATGTCCCGATGTATCATTTTCGTTGTGTGCAGCACTGGTACCAAATGGCCCCCCTACAACACATTACAAGAGCCATGTGAAGCCCTAAATATCCACTAGTCGCTATAAGTTAAAAAATGATTGCATGTGGAAAAGTAGGCAGGCAATATACGCATATCACACATACCTAAAGCACTGGCACCACTTCTGTCAAGGTTGGTAGCATTTGTCAATTCAGCACGTAGTTTTTCCACCTCCCTAACCATGGAAATGTAGTTCCTTTCCATTACCTGAAGAGACTCATAGTGGTCAATACGCAGTTTCCTTTCATAATCATAGGTTGCTCTGCAATGGCAAAACATGAAAATTGAGCTTAAACACTTGAACTTCACCCCAAAAAAAATGCAACCATGCTGAACAATAAACCTTAGAACAGAAATTATGACCTGGAATGTTGATATTCTTGTCTAAGAGCATCCAGTTCAGACATCAGTGCAGGGATTTGCTGAACATCACCATGGCTCCTCTGCAGATCCTGAGTCAGCTGTTGCACTTTTGAAATGAGTTCCTGTCTCGCAGCAATTAAGCTTTGAGCTTCCGCACGAGCCTGTTGCAACTCCACTTTAACAGTCTCAGAGGCTTTCAAATCAGCTTCCATTTTTGCTATCCTGTCTTTGAGGACTCTCAACTGTTGCTTTTGCTCAGCATTCACAGCACTATTACGGGTCTGAAATCTCTGCAAATCCTGCTGGGCAGCAGCTAGTTGTTGCCTCAGAGTGGAATGTGTTGCTGCAAGCCTTTCGTTTTCTGTTGCAAGCCTTTGCATCTCCACATGTTGATGAACAAGCTTCTGCTCCATAATTTCTGGAGGAGGCAACATATCAAAAGGAAAGGCACCAGGTGGAGGGCGGATGACTGGACCAAATGGCTCAGGGTGTAGCATGCCAGGGCCAGGAAGAGGCCTCCGTAAATGAGGTGGTATACGTCCTTTGCTTCCCATCACGATCAACAGAATCAGGTCTGCAAATGATGGAATAACAGAAAATTGTCAGCTTAGGATATGATGTCGAAATGTCAAAATGGCTGTAAAAGAAGAAATGTCAAAATGTTCCCCAAAGACACAGTAAAAAGATGATTGTAATGATATCAATTGAAAGAGCTTGGCATAATGCAGTAGACAACTGTGGGCATAGTACATCTTCTGTTATCAGCTCACTCATTCCACATTCCGACATTCAACTGACAAATGTCAGGCAAAACACAAAAAATATGGCATATAAAGGAGATCGATTTCAAAGTGGAATTTATTGCAGTCTCAAGTTCAAGCAGCTCATTTTAGACACAACAATAGCCAACCATTATCAAAGGGATAAGTGGATTAGGTTTTCTGCTTGATGTTACCAAATATTTACTCCTTGAACTCACTGCAGCTTATATCCAAGGAACAATCAATCTTCCTTGCAAAATTCACCAATCAGCATCCATTGATCATCAATGAGAGAGAAAGTGCCATGAACCATTCTCCAGATCATTTAGCATAATATTAGATAATCAGCGAGCATACCACTAATTTCTCCTAAGTACCACAAAGCAAGCCAAGATAATCAAGCTTGCCTCTTCTCTTGGTGAGGATACATTACCTGATTCCCTTATCAAGAGTCTTCTAAAGAATATTACAAGTTTTCAGAGGGCCAAAACCATTCCAGACCACTACCAAAAAGAAGCAAAACTTGTTGCCACTTAACAAGGAATGACTAATTATTATTGTAGATGGACACATCTAACCATGTAAAAGAAGTAAGAAATGTAAAACAAATGGAAGGCAAAAGGAAAAAACAAAAGAGAAAACACAGGAAACTTTTGTTTTATCAGCCTTTAAAATTCTATTCTAAATATGAAAAGAAAAGCTATACAAGGACATCAATCACCTGGACAGGGAAGGAGTAAATACAAAACAATTAAGATATTTGGTTGGAGGCATTCCTATTGAGCCCCCCCCCCCCCAAAAAAAAAAAAAAAGGTTTTTGCCTTCATTTTCAAATGCACTCCCGTCTTGTGGATCAAAAAGCCAGTAGAAGTAAGCCATGAGCATCCCTTTATAAACTATGATAACTATTGAAATAGAAAATGTGACAAATAACTTAATCTTAAAAGATCGACATCAATCATCATAATCTTCAGAAAAACCCATACCAACTTGAAAAAAAGAAAAGAACAAATTCTAAATGTGGAAATAAAACATGCAAAATGAGGAACGAATGATGAACTACATCACAATTTCAACATAATTACCTTCCATAAGTCATGGAAACTAAGTCTTGAGAACCTACATGGAGACTTGTCCAGCAACTATAAATCTAAGGACCATATTCCCAAGTTTAGCATTTAAGAAAATTAGGCACAAGTTTTGACAGGATGTAGAAAACAGAAGGTCCAAAGGAAATCAACAGAAATTAAGAATGTAAGATTATAGAATTATTTATATGTTTATTCACATAAAATAAGCATGGCAGAGGCAAGAACAGTACATAAGCCAAAATTAACAGCATCAGCATCAGCGCGTAGCAATACCTATGTGTGGCTTTTATATGTCTCTTGAATTATTAGTGATTCATAAATTATACATTGATAATTCTTAAACTTGTGAACAACTGCACAATTATCAAGTAATTTGTATACTGAGAATAAATTCATTTTTTTTCAATAAGTTGAAAATATTGTTACCATGGTGTGAACAGTTCTTAAACCTCTTTGCCTATTGTATCATTCATCTTTAGCTTTTGATTATTAAAAAAAAAAAAAGAAAACTCATCAAGGACTCTTTCATTCATGTCCTCTCTGTTGACACATTTGAAACATCGCTTAGAAACATAGTATACCACACCACCACCAACAGCTCTACCTCTCAAAGTAATCTAGCAATCCCATCTTGCTTCCCACGAGTTAAAAAACAAGGGCAGAAGTCTCACATGGAAGAAAACTGCAAAACAACTGGATCCGAAATACTGTATGCAACTTCCAGTTTCCAATTTATATTTAGTACCCCATAAGAAGACAGCCACCAGAACTCACACCCTGTGACACTCAATGCCCACCAGAACTGTGATGTGTGTAGATTAAAAAACCTTACCCGGGCTCAACAATTGGATTATCTTCCCTCTGTCTATACTTTTTTGCATGCAAAAAGTTTCCTATGACTGACTCAAGTTTTCTCTCTCATCAACTAGAACCTAGAAACAGATATTGGCATCAGATTAAGACTCATTGAGAAAGGACAAGTAAGCCACTAAGATTCACCCTTCCAACAAGCTAATTTTGCTATTCATGCACTCTGACATAACCTAAACCATGGTGGGGGAGCTGGCAACTTAGTTTAGTCCATAGATTCTTTCATCATTTTTTCCACTTTGATTGTACCCATGGTTTTGACCTCAGCCGAGGTCTTGGTTTGTATTGTTATTGGGCATCTCCCCAACCCAATATCATATATAGCCATATACAATATATCAGCACTGAGCACATAATATTTGGACAAATATAAACTTAAAAATTCCAAGATATTTGGTCAATACCACATAAACAATATCAGCTAATATTTCCAATCATCTTTTTGATTCCTTAAATAAGTTTTCTAACTAATTAATATCAAAATCAATGCGTAAACATAGCTGCTAACCTTGAATTAGGTATATTGGTCCAAATTTTGATATCCTGGTCCTAAATTATCAGCTAAGATATCAAAAAAATCTCAGTTCTTTACATGTTTTTCTAGTTTTGATATTTGCCAAGGTAAACTAAGATCACAATTCATCTTGGTCTTGGCCATACACCAAGATGACCAAGATCTCAGTTTTCTCAAAAACTTGATTAGGCCCCTCCTCTCCTCTTTCCCTCTTGCTTTTCTTGCCCTCTCCTTCACCCTTCTCTTTCTTTACCTCATTTCTCTCTGCTTATTTAGTCAAGAGTGAAGCTGTCACAACATTTCATCCTCTTCTAATCATCCTATTTTGAGAGGACACGGATGCAAGGATCAGGTGCACCACAACCCACAAGACTCTTTGCCCATGGTTAACTTTTTTCATCCTTTCCTTTAAACTTCTCTCTCTTATTCCCTTAATCTATCATAACCTGCCTACCAGTGACAGATTACAATAAACAGGAGTGATTCCTATGCCTATTTCGAGCATGTTTGCTGCTCCTCCTTGCCTTCTGGATCTTATTTTAAATCATAATGCATGCCAAGTCCAGGTGCTCGGAAGCATTCTAAATGAAAGCATTTTAATGTTTATTGTAACCGATTAGTCATATTCCATCTTTCTGAAATTGGGATTAAATTTGAATCTTGCCCACCGATCATTCAAGTAAATATGTGCTATCAGAAAACTTTTCTACAATTTGATTTTCCTTAGATGTGTTATCCAATCAGCTCGGTAGAAGACTGCAGATCCTTACAGCCCCAAATCATCACATCTCTCTTCATTTTTTCTCAAAATAAATGAATATCCACAACACGAAGACCAGCAACGACCTCGAACGATTGGTCATCTCCAAAACCGTAGCAGAAACAACCCATCCTACTCGGAATCCAAAACCTAGGCACTATTCTTCATATTTCTCGTAACAGAAGTCATGAATCACATCAGTAAATCGGAAAAAAAAAAAAAATTAACACAAGAGAAATCCATAACAAATTAGAATCCACAGAAGATAAAAAGATTAAAGAAAAGAGAGAATGCATCGAAGGAACCCTAAACCCTGGGGTCGCGGGTTAGGAAGCGAGGAGAACAACCAACGGGAGAATGAAATGGAGGCAAGAGAGGGAGGACTTACGGGTTCCCCTCTCCCGCGAGGTTTGGGTTGGGATTCGTCCAACCTTGGAGAAGTCGATGGGGAGAAGCTGCGAAGCGGAAGGGTGATGAGGTTCTAATGGGGATCTTTCGCGACTCTATTTCTCTCGCGGAGGACGCACCGGCAGTACTCACGGTGGCCACCGCTCCATAGATCACCCGTCGACGGTGCAATTACATTGTATAGATTTTTTTATGCGTGTGCAAGATCTGCCGTCCACGATGATGAAAGATCTGTCGTGGGCGTCCGCACGGAACCTCTACGCAAATATGTGCTGTCCTTGAGGCGGTACTTACCAAATTTTATGCAATCATTTCGATTATACATTAATTATTAAAAATTTAAAATAATTAATAATTTCAAAGTTAATAATATACCTAAATTAAAGATTTATTTATTTATTTATTTATTTATTTATTTATCCCTTCCCTTCCGTTGCCTTCACATGTCCAAACAAATCCTAAAGTCGGCAACCGGCCACCGATTTTATACAGCCACGCTAAGTCGGCTACGCTCAGCCGAGTTTGGACGAGCCCCGGGCAGGGTCGCAAACCCCACGAGCCTTTCCTAGTGGCCGAGACCACAGAGAGGGAAGGGGGAAGGGGGAAGGGGGAAGGGAGAGAGAGAGGAATCGAAGATTTCCGGCGAGCAGCGGCAGAGCGGAACTGAGGGCGAGATCGTTCCCAAACTTTTCCCGACGCCATGGCAGGAGTCAAATGGATCGGCAAGAAACCCTCCGCAGCCCTCAACGGCCCCAAGATTTCAAAGCCACTATTTGTATCGGCCTTTCTGATTCTTGATTCAATCTTCGTCTTCCTCATCATATCCTACGTCCCATGTAAGAGTAAACGACCCTACTTCCCCCTTTCTTTTCAAATTTTTCTCTCTTCTACTAGCTATTTTTTGATGCGTTCCTGATGTTGTATTCTTCTTTGGTTTTCAACACTTTCGATTCAGATACCAAGATAGATTGGGATGCGTACATGTCTCAGGTAAAGATCCCGGGAAACAAACTTCGGTTTCGTGAATTCTTTAGAATAAATTTTGAATCTTGCTTGGTGCATCCATTCTTTTTCCAAGAAAGCTCGAATCTTGTTTAATGATGATCTTTTTTTCCAGATCCTTCTTATGGTCAAGATGTTTTGAATTTTGTTAGTGCATCCTTTTTTTCAAGAAAGTTCAAATATTGGTCAGTGGAATCTTTCTTTTCGGATTCTTTTGATGGTTTTGTATTGTGGCGAAGGCAGGTAGATGGGTTTCTTGGAGGAGAGAGGGACTACACGAAGCTGGAAGGGGACACAGGTCCTTTGGTTTATCCAGCTGGGTTTCTCTACATCTACTCTGCTATCAAGTTTATAACTGGCGGGCAGGTCTTTCCTGCTCAGGTGGAACATCTTTACATCTTTATTTTTTAAAATAAAATTCATTTTTAACGTTTCTTAAATCTTTTCAATACAAAATAGATTTAGATTGTATGCGCTGAAAGTTCCCGTTCTTTAATAATTCTTTAATAATGTACTACTGTTATGTGCATTATCTTCACACTTTTTGTTTTATAATGCTTACACCTTTTCTCTGTCGAACCTTCACAACATTCTTGCTTCTTACATAAATGCCGATGAGGTCTCAACCATTGCTTGATGTCGAGCAACACTGCTTAATACTGAAGGCTTTTGAAACCCTAGAATTGCATGGAAGTGGTTTGTTCTAGGTTTCAAAAGTTTTCAGAGAACAATTCTGTCATGGTTGGGAATTCATGTTTAATTCTAAGCATTCGTGATTGTCTCTGGAATAAAACCAAAAAAGATCTAATTCATGAAGAACTTTGAAACAGAAATTCAGTGTTAAAAAACTAAACCCTATCCATCTGTTTCTAGATTTAAGAGCATTTAAGTAAAAATCATCCTATGACATAAGAAGAAATAAGTATTGATAAAAAAGGCACAGGCCACAAGGTAGGAATGTAAAGGGGCACTTTTCCAGGTCATTAAAATACTTACCGTTAAAATATCTTATTATTACAGTTGAAGCTTATTTGACCAGTTAATAGACTCCACAAATATCCAATCTTCACTCTATACATAGTCCTTTTCTTATATTGATTGATGAGCCCTTCTTGCCTTAATTTCTCTAAGGGAAAGAAACAAGAGAAATTCACCAGCCACAAGTGGGAGTTTTATCTATCAGGTTATATTAATAACATACAAAATTTTAAATTAGAAATGGGAATCATAGTGCACATGCTTCCTTTCACATTCTTTTTATATGTTCCTGTCACTAGTATCATAAACTGAAATATAATTTCATGAAATAAAATATGTAATACAATTTTATAATATAGTATTAAATATAATATATTACTTGCATACAAGATATTATGTTTTCACTTGAATGTGTTCAAACTGGCTAGATTTCAGATTCAATATCTTGGATAACTTGGATAGAATTCACATTTTGTCATTAGATTTATTGTATAGCAATGACAAGCCTGTGCAAGTGTATGCTAGAATTACAGTACATAACGCAATCAACTGGTGACACATGCCCTATGAGGGCCAAACACATCACCTTGGTACTAGTATTATGCATTATATTTTCACCATTAAAGTGGCAATTTTATTGGAAATCAAAGTAGCATATTTACCAAGAGGTAATAACACTAGTTGTTCTCTAGAAGGACCAGAAACCTTTATTGTCAGAAAATAAAGATATGAAACACCCTGACTGGTGAGTGTGCATCAGCAAAATCTCATTTATTTTATTTTATCATTGTGAGCATAAAATGCAGATGCTAACATACTTTTATGCGAAGGTATACAGTTGAATAGCTTTTAGATTGGGTAATCAAGTTTTTAATATATTGACAATCCCATGCATGTTTTCTGCATAAACAGTACATGAAGACCATAGTTAGCTTGCTATAATAATTTTGTTCGTATTTCTGAATCGGTGATTTTAAATGTGAAGTTGAATGATATTACTAAAAGAGAAATGACATCATCATCATCATCATCATCATATAGAAATCAGGAAACTGTTATTTTTAGCAATTAAAAACCATTATTTTAGGATAACAGTACACACTCTATTGCATCATGTAAATATTAGATGCATAGTTATGTGTATGTACACATACTAAGGATAATCGTACACATTCTATTGCATAATGTCAGTATTAGATGCATATTCTTATGCATACATACACATAGTACATGCATGAACACCTTGCAACAGTCATTTTACCTTGATGCCTGTGCTTTGTTTGCCCACCATATGAGAAAGTTTTCTTCATGCAATAAATTTTATAAGCTAAACTCTTTTTCAAGAGAATGAACAGTATCCTTATGCGATAGGACTGCTAGTGGCAAGGCATGGTCGAAATAATTTTGTTTCCTTTCCCTTCTGTTTATAAGAGACTAGGCATAATCATTGGTTTAAGGCACCTTGTTATCTAACTTCCGTGCCAGATTGGATGTAAGATATATGGTACTCTCACTTGTAGATTCATTATTGGTTTAATTTAATATTTCTTTAGTTATTTTCCAAAACTCTGCTTATATGATATCCTGTGCCTTTGCAGATTTTATTTGGAATTTTGTACATGGTTAATCTGGGCATTATCATGTTCATATATATAAAGACTGATGTGGTAAGATGCTGGTATGATTTTTTTTTTTAATAAATAGAAAGGAAAATGACATTTAGAATTTGCTATTTTCTTGTTTGTGCTTCTGGCATGATAAATTTACATCAGCACATTAAGGGTGTTCTTATGAGTAGGTCATCTGAAATATTGTGCACTTATTTTTGTTTCTTATGTATCTCTTGGCTGCTTTGTTGTCAGCCTTTTCGATTTTTCAGATGTCCAGTGCATTCCTACTCATTCAATTTATTATAGTCACAGCTTTTTATTGTTCACAAAGCTCATTGGTGGGGTTGAAGGAGTTATTGTTGGAGGAAATGAACAATCTGCTAAAGCATCAACTGTCTTTCTTTGCACATACACGACGGGTAGACATGTACAATCATTTGTGAGATGCACACTCTCAATGCACATGTGCATAGGAGAGAGTTTGCACTTTCAGGTTATTGTTCGTAGTATTTGATCAACATGTGAAAATGCTCAGTTGTTATTCCGGTTATCCTTGGTCAGCCATACACACACACTTGCATGTATCTAGCACCCCTGATCCTGAATTACCTCTGTTCTAGGAGATTGTTTTCTGTAACAGAGAACCAACAGCCCTTTTTTCACAAACACACACACACACGCACACAACATGCACATGCGCACATGCATTCTCACCCACTCACTTGTATAACTAACACTCCTGATCCTGTTATACCTCTTTTCTAGGAGACTGTTTGCTGTGACAACAAAAGAATGCTCTATTTTCATCCATTTGGCTCCTTTTTAAATTATAAAAGGTCCATTTGAAGGTTTTGTAAAGTTTCATTCCAGTTAGCTGCATCAATTATCTTTCATTGCTGACATGCTTACAGATAACCAGATAATGGATGCTTTGCTATTAAATATTTTGGTTGAGATATCCTTCTGATGTTGAAGAAAGTTCTTCCTCGCTCTGAAACATTGAAGATATCTTAGCCATTCTTTCCTTTTCCTCTCAACGTATCAAACTATTTTAGGTGCAATATGTAATAGTTCTTTATTTTACTTTTTCCCCCGTCTTCTCATTCATTTGTCTTTGTGTTAATGCAATTTTTTGCCCTTTTCTCTTTTTCATTCATTTTCACTATAACTTAGTTCTCCTTATTCTCAACTGTTTGTGGCAGCTTCCATGGTGGGGCCTTGGGTTGCTATGTTTGTCAAAGAGAATTCATTCCATATTTATGCTTCGTCTCTTTAATGACTGCTTTGCAATGACCCTGCTTCATTGTTCCCTGGCTTTGCTTCTTTATCAAAAGTGGCATCTAGCTTTGATAATTTTCAGGTAATCTTTAATTTTTTTTCCCTATCGACAATTCAAGCAGAATCACTGTAGGAATTAAATCAACTAATTTATGTTATTTTCACATATAAAATTTACACCATGTAATTTTTTGTATAATTTTATTTCTCCTTTTTTTCCTGTCACCACAGTGGAGCTGTGTCAATTAAGATGAACGTGCTCCTTTATGCTCCACCTTTATTTCTACTCATGTTGAAGGTACACTGAATAATTAAAAGGATATTAATGAAATGTTTTGGTTTATGGTTTTGTATTTAACATATGATGTGCTTGAAAACATTTTTGGTGTAGGGTATGAGTCTTAAGGGAGTTTTTTCTGCCTTGCTAGGTGCTGCATTATTGCAGGTATATTTATGTGCACTGTAGTATTGTTTATTGAAGTTAGGAAATTATACGTACAACTTCTGCTTGCCATGTCATCAGAATTTGTTGGGGCACTGATTGTTCTCACTCACTGGAAGATTTAGGGAATTTTAACATTACTTATTATGATGCAGTTTGTGTGCATGCTCTGTAAGTTCGTATATAAAATAAATGAAAGAACTTGCTTGTCTTGAGAATATACTAGTTTATCAATGTTATCTCATATATAACCTATAATAAGAAACATATTTATTACTCTTTTTCTGTTTTTACAAACTAGTTATCTATGACCTTTTTTTGCTCTTAATTGGGGTTGCATTATAAATCCTTCTTACATTTATTCCAAAAATTTGCTTTCCTTCCCAGCTATACCAAATTGTTTCTTTCAACTTCTATGGATGCCAAATTCTTTTTCTCCCAACTTATATATATATATATATATATCCTATTCTTCACTCAAATTTAAGTTCCTATGCCTATCAGAATCTCCTCATTTCACTTTCTTATATCATGTCTACTTCTAGCCTTCTATAACATAAATTATAATTGGTATGACACTATAACTCATATGCTTCTTTCAATCTTCTCATTCCTCATTCGAGCCTTCTCTGTTTAACCAGATATACATCTTAATGTTTTCATTTTATGTTCTTGAACTTTCTTTAATTCTTTGAACTTTTCCATGACATTTTCAAGTGATAACATATTTCAATCTGTTTTATTTGTACTTTAGATATGAATATAATTTCCTATTTCCCTTGTCCTCTTCCTTTATGTCTAGATGCTTTCCAGGTCTAGGGAAATTTCATAACATTTTTTTCTAGCTTTGTGAGCTCGAACTACAATAGTAAGATAACCTATCAAATGGTTTTGTTTCATGGAAAGCTCCTCTCTTGCCTCAAGCCACTTTACATAGAATTTTTGCATTGATATTTTAATGGTTGACGTCAGATGGATGGCCAATCTTAAAAATCTGCATAATTCTTTAATGAATCCTTATTAACTCATTGTTATGCTCTCTAGTTAATGCACATCGTAAACCTGCCCAGCATGTATTTGACTTGTTTCATGTCCAAGACTGACTAGAGGATCAAAGGGGTTTGACGTGGTGTTCGGACTTAAGTCAGTTCCAAAGGGCTATCATAGAATGGAAAATAATAGCTAATCCTCAAGGAGAAAGATCACCATGTGCACTAATAGCTAATCCCATTTTGATGTGAGGTTCAAAAACTTGGTTTTAGCTGGATAAAATGAGTTGGAATCTTGATAGTTTTAGCTTAAAACCAACTGTCATCAGAGGGAATGTAAAGAACTAAATAGTTCAATTCAAACTTTATTTTAAAGTATATTGTATTGTTTGGTGATCTTTATGCACTATTTTGGTGGTTTTGCACTGAAATAACATTTTTTTCCTTGAAATAGATTATTAAAACCCAACATTTAGAGTGTAATGCATCATTTTACTATCTGATATTGGTATAATATAAGATGATTTAGATGTTAATGAGATTTGAGTTCCAGGATAGTCAAACTTTTTTCAAAAATACTTAGCTTCCTCTAAATATCTTCTGATACTAACAATAAAATGCGTCCAATTATTTTTACAAGTATTGTAATTTAAGCCTTAGCCAGAGAAAATGCTTCCCAACACATGAAGAAATAAAGAGATGAGAAAGAATTAGCATAAACAGCTAATATGTGCATTTAATTTGACCCCATATTGTTATTTCTGGCTGATACTTTGAATGGATCAGTTTCCAAATGGTTTGGGTTAGAAATCAAAATGTTTTGGATTTGGTATCGGAGCTTGGGATGAAACCTGAAACCATTTTTTGATGGGAGAAAGGTTGTATGGTAGTAGTGAATGATGGTGATGCGCTTGGACTTTCTTTATTGCCCAATACATTGAACCATGTGATGTTGTGGGCCTTATTGTATGCCTTACAAAGTATTTACTTAATTCTGGGAAGGCATGCATTAATCACAACTCCATAAAAGAATCTCTCTGTTTCATACTGTTGGCTCTAATTTCATTAGATATGTGCTTTGTCCACCTCTCTATTGTTGTGTACTTGTGCATAATATATTGAACATGATTTTTATTAATCATAACATGGTTCTTATTGTCGACTTAGGACTCATTTTCATTGCTGTTTCTGCTGAAATGAGCATTCCAACCTTGGTTGAAAATGTGTGTAATCTAGTTATTGCAAACATGGTAGAACTTAAGAATTTTTTACCCAAAAGATGTTATATCATATTCTTGCTGATACATGGGTATACCAGTAAACAAATCATTATCTGTTATGGGATAAAAAGTAAATTTCTGATCAAGCAAAAGATGTAGGTGGAACCATGCAGAATTCTTGGTTAAGGTTCTACAAGATTTTTTATCTGCATGGCAATAAGGTTGGTAGCTTTGTAACAACATATTCTATGTTTATTCTGATATTATGAGTTAATCTCATTCTGAGGTAAGGACCTATTTAGAGCCTCATATTTCTCAATTCGCTTTGGCAGGTTTTATGGTTTAAAGATTCTTTCTATATATTTTAGCATGTTGTAAACTTCACTTTTGCCGATGATGACTATTCCATTGTGGTTGATAATTTAGTTTTATTTTTTCTCATGCATTGTCTTTGTTCTTCTAATAGAGGATTGGATACTTTGTTGTTTACATGACTTGCTGAATAGGGTAACTGGATGCATATGTATAACTACTTGACAAGTTGCCAAAGCTATCAAGTTTGTAGCCATTTGTATCCATATCCAAAAATAAATAAATAAATAAAATTTGCTTTGTTGAATAATATGCAGGTTATTCTGGGCTTGCCTTTCCTGTTATCGCATCCTATTGGTTACATTTCAAGGGCCTTCAATCTTGGACGTGTCTTCATCCATTTTTGGTACATATTGAGGCTTGAAACTTAACAGTTTTGTGAATTACAATTATGATGTTTCTATGAAATCTAGAACTTACCCAAAATTAGGGATGTGGGTGAAACAAATACTGATAGACAGCTCAGGCTTGGCTCAATGGTAGGCATGCAAGCTTGTTCCTTTAGTTAAATAAACTAAGGTCAAAATCCATTTTTAGGCTTCGCTTACAAGCCAACTGAGTTGAGCATGGCCTGCATGGAGAAATATACAGATTTTGAGGCTCAGCTTGAAACTGCTTGTTTATGTGGCTCATTTCTTAGCTTGAATAGCTGTGTCTGAGCAGCTTCAGCTGAACTTGACCACATTACTTACATGACCTGAACGAGCCTGAGCAGCACAGATTTCTGAATATTCAATCTGTTTGTTACTCAAAAGTAATCTAGATTTCAAGAAGATCAAAATATAACTTGTGTACTTTATCTGCTAATAAGGTTACATTTCCTTCACTGTTCATGTCTGTCCAGTGTTGGCATGCCAAGTACTTGTGTGGTGGCATGGTATTGTGTGATGCACATATCAAGTTAAGTAACCAATAAGGGCATGATGTGTGATGATAAAATACTCATGTGCAATTGTCTTATTATATGGTTGCTTTCTTTATTCTCATTTTGTGTTCCATAACTTGAGAAGCGGCTTCATTTTGCTTGAATTCATATCCTGCCTTTGACTTGATGTTTGCTTGCTTGTCATTTTTTTCAAAAGTTTTGATTTATTGCTTATTGTGGTCATTTGTTATTTCAGAATCTACAAAGACTAACATCTCTTTTTCAATGTTCTTATCCAAACTTCTTGTGGGTCATGTGTTATGTCCATCAATACTTTTTACCTTCTTGGATCAAGGAACAATGTGATACCTTTTTGCATGTGGATAATTTTGATGCATGAAGCATGTCTATGGTGGTTCAACAATTGGTTATTTCCTGAGGTTAAGAAGCAAGTGTTTTAAAGTTCATGCAACTATGCATAATTCTGCCAATATGGTGTAATCAATATGGGGTACTAGCCTATATGCACACATAGATTATGAATAACATTACACGACAAACATTATAGGAGTATAAGAGAAACATATGTTTGTTTTAGTTGGATGCTTGACTCCATTGTGACATCAAGTATCCTTGAGGAGGTAATTTTTATGTGCAGAAATTGATAGCCTTGCCTTGCATCTTTCATTTGACATTGACATTCAAGATGTTGCTAATGATGTCAACATCATTGGTGTTATTATCTTAATGTCACCTACATAGAGTGGCATGATATTTTGTTGCAGGTTGGGTTAAAGATATAATGGCAGGTCTTAGTGAACCCAGTATTGTGATTGCTTAATTAACATATTTATATCTAGGTATAGACAAAAGTGGCAAACATTGTAAGTAGTGGAAAGCAAGGAAGCTGTGCAAAGATCTCATGGGAGTGAATTTTTTAAAGCAACCTGTGGCTTATGGAATCATTCTCACTAGAAGGGGAATGAGGTCCCATGTTTAGATTTGTTCTAGGGCCTGGATTTTTGCCATGCATATTTTCACAATTTCTAAAGGAGTAGAAGATAGTAAGTTTAAAGGCAGCCAGAATGCTTAAGCCTTTTTCATTCACCGAAGCATTATCACAAGTCAGTCTTAGATTAATCAATTTCATAATGAGTCATCACTTTATCTTTTTTTGCATGGTTGCATTTTCAATTCTCCTTTACTATGCAAACCTAAACATTCAATGTCTTACCTTTCAAGGTCAGATCTTTTTAGGTAAAAGAGCAACTCAATTTTTAATGAAGACATTACAAATTGTTTCTAAATGTTGTTTATGTTCTCTTGTTTTAGAAAAAACTAGAATGTCTTATTAATAAATAGACCACAATAGTTTTTAAATAAATAATTCATCCACCTTTGAAAAAACTTAAGGGCACTTTTTAATCCAAAGGTATCATTCATATTGCCCTTCTGGACCAACAACTGCAGTGAGTAATTTAGATTCTTCATTTAATTTTATTTGCCTAAATCCTGATTTAGCATCAAACTTACCAAACCATCTTGCTTCTTTTCTTCATAGATGGATTCTCTATTGGCTATATATCCATCAAAAATGCAATTATTATTTAGGCACTTGTAGTTGATTGCAACTTATGGTTTTCCTCGTTTTTGTTCAAAATTGTTTTTTACAATAAAAGCTGGACTCTGTGAGGGTTTGTTAATTTTTTTCAATTAAGTTCAACTACTCTATTTCTCTGATTTGCTTTCAAAATTCAAGTTGGTCTTTTGTAAAGTAAGATTTTAAATCCCATGAGATGGGGCCGTTCTAGTTTTCCTCATGGAATGGGATGTGCCAGGTTTCCGATCCATTCTGATGCAAACATGCCAATAGAGATGCTGGGATGATAATGGGATGCGTCCTGACACTTGGGATAAGAACTCGTTCCAGCGTCGCATGGAACATCCCGCTAAAATTCGAAACTATGTAGCCAAGTATAATATAGGTGACTTTGCTTTTTATAATAATTTGAACTCACACATTCTATACCCAGGATTTCTTTCCCAAAACTATGGTGAACTTTCTACACATGAATCTTTGAGTAAGTTTGAAGCCCAATGTTGTCCAATGCATTTTGGTGCTGGTGGAGGTGTAAAAAGCTTAGATACGTGTATATGTGTTGTGTATGTATATCAATTGCTTTACCTATAAATACACAGACATAACTGGCATCTAAATATACACAGATAGACATAACAGGTGTAAATGAATATTTGTATATATATTTTCATGTATATGCAAATATCCATTTATGTATTGTATTGCACATGTATGTCTGCATATATTTTGCATTATGTTGATCTAGATTTTTTTGGCTAGTCAAAATATATCATGCTGTCAAAAGCTTCTGTAACTGTTTTCCTTTTGTTTCTTATCTTCAGTTTTGCTTTCTCTAACAGCTGAGCCCTCAATGGGAGATACATGCTTCTGATGTGCATATTTTTATATGTGGACTTTGATTAGATTGGACATGCATAGCCCTTTGTGACATGATCATTTTTCATTTTTTTTTCAGGTCTGTAAATTTCAAATTTGTTCCAGAAGCAATTTTTTTATCAAAAGAATTTGCAAGTGCTTTGCTGCTGCTCCATCTTACCTTGCTTATAGTATTTGCACACTATAGATGGTCACAGTGAGTACCCAAGCCTTGATGGTTGTTCTATTTTCTTTATCTCACGTCTTTTCTAATTTTTAATTGTCAATGCTGTCATGTACCAATATACTTTTGTCTTCACAAGTAGTCTGGGTCTGTGACTTGAAAATTAACAAAAAAAAAATATATATATTTTTTGGTCAGTACAAGATCTATCATGATCTCTTCATCTCACAGATATACAAAGTAAACATTTTTTTTCCCATGGGTAATTCTTTTCTATTTTTCCCAATTTATATGATTTTCTGGCATGTGGTACTAATTTTTCTTGTTGCTGTTAACTTTCTGTTATCACAAATATGAAAAAATAATTATCTAATTTGTTATTAGTTACATCCTCTTTATGCAGAATTATCTTTAGCTTTTGATCCTCACATAATGACAACCATATATATATATATATATATATATATATATATATATGTACGTATGTGTGAATGGATGGATGTGTATGTATATGGTACTCTTCTTTATTCTTGGTATGTAATTTTTAATTTTTTAACAACCTGTATGCACAATGTACCTCTAATCCAGAGGTGTCAGGAGAAGACTGGGGAACATGTTGGCCCACAAGATACTTCATGCAATCTATATGGCAACAAACTGATTTCTGTAGTCTGGCATATTCCCCATCTTCCTCTGAGATGCTCAAATGCACACTGCACATTTACCCATGTAAACATCTCGAGCCAGTGCCAGTTAGTTCTGTGCCACCATCATTTTGCATATATTGAAAGCAGTCCATTTCAGTTCCATGGTGGCATTGGCCTTTTGGATAGCTTAGGATGTACTGACAGTGTCAGAGAATGGCAGGCACGAAGGAGGACTTTTCTGTCTCTTGTATTCAAGGCTGGGTGATGTTGTGTCAAGACCCTTCTCTATTCGACAGTTTCTTTCTTGTGAATCAAGATACAAAACTCTGAGTAAAGAACGTAAGCTCCAAATTCTTTAAGATAAAATTTATTGCTCACCAACTTTTTGTTTTGGTTAGTCTTTCCATGTTCTTCTGAAACGGAAGCTAAATTGGTTCTGATGGTTGGTTGCCCAGATATCACGATGGTCATGTTTGTTGGGAACTTCATTGGCATTGTGTGTGCTCGATCTTTGCATTACCAATTCTATTCATGGTAAGCATTGCTAAACCAATATTTCTTAATGATCATGAATTTGAAGACCACTTTAAAGTACAATGTGTCTGTGAATCCATGATTGTAGTGAGTGAAGATCTCCTTCATGTGTATTGCCATGATACTTCTCATTCCAAGTTTCATCATTTAGATATATGAAGCAAGCAAAGATTTATTTGTCAATGCAAAACTAACCTAATGGAGTTCCTTCTTCATGGCATCATCTGTTTCTTAGGACAACTTCTGACTTCATGATTGAAGTCAACCATTGGCTACCACTCTATTCTTGTTTCGATCCTGTTGCATTCCTTTGGATAATAGTACACTCTTCAAACTACAAGATTTAATGGTCATGATTCAATGTTGATAAACAGAAGTTAATATCATATCAATTTCATACTTGCTAGGCCCAAACTCTGCAAATTTGTGACCAATCTGATGGCAGAGAAGACTGAAACTAGATTGTCTTCCAAATTGCATTTATGCACCCAGCATTTTAGTTTATAAAGCAACTTTTGAACCCACTGTGGTGGCTAATAATTGAATTAAGGCTAATCACTTTTAAGATTTGAATGAGAGGTTAACTAGGTCGTGTTTTTTGATCATGCAATTACACATCCTATTTTTCCTGTTTGGTACTTGGTTTAGTTGGGTATTTGGGTGCAGTTTCTCAATTTATTGTTGTGTCCTTATGTCCTGGTTCGCATAAATGGTTAAAATAACCATCAGGGTATGGTTAGATTAAAGCTCATATAATATGGTTAAACTAGGTGTCTATCAGGGTATGGTAGTCAAACTACATAAAGTACATGATTGGATTAGAAGGACGCAGGTTCTTTCAAATAACGTAATAACTAAAGCTAAAGGCACAGTGAGATATGCCAAGAGAATTCCTATTTCATTCCAGGCTACAAAGAGAAACGTTTAAGAAGAATAACTAAAATAAAAATCTTTTGGACCTTTGCGTGCTTAGATGATGAATTAAACTAAAAGTTTAAAACACAATAATACTAGATATGCATTCAAAGTAGATGCTATGCCATACTTATTGCTATTTCTGATAATGAATTAAAGAAAATGTTGCATATTATAACCGGGCCAGTTTGGGTTAGCAAATTATGCACGATGTACCAAATTGTGCTATAGTTGGATTGTATTGGTAAAAATATATGCTGCATTGTCCGCCTTCTTATTGCTAGATTCCTCTATCCATATACTTTAAATAAAATTTTAGTAGGCACTGATCCTCTTTTCTAATTCAAAAATGCTAGATTCCTTTATGATATTCCTGAATTCCTTTTAGAACCTCACATCAGAGCCACCAAGGCCTCGGAATTTATTTTATGATGAATCAAATATTTAGTAATGATTTGCTTGTCTAGAATCTTTATCATCCCTTTGTTTACAATTCATCTGATTTTAATGCCTCTAACAATAGCTGTGGCAATTGAGCTGATAACTTCCCAACCCTGCCCCCAACCCCGGAAAAAGTTTTGGGATCAGCTCCTCCATCGTGACCCCCAAGATACTTTGGCACTCATGTAAAACCCCACTTCGGACCATGCTGCTACACTCCTTTCATGCCCTGCTTCTGTGGGTCAGTCTGCCCCAGCCACCCACCCCCAGACTCATTACAACCCAAACCTATTGCCAGAATCTGATATATATAACTAAAGTCAAGTTACTTGTTACTGGCTTCCATACCAATCAATTCAGATTGAAGTTTGGATGGCATGGTATCTGACCCATATTCCTGATACAATACCTAGTTAAATAGTCAGTTGTCAATAGACCGTGATTGATGATTTATTGCATAAACTAATATATTTTGAATGTGACTCATCTCATTAGTCAATATGTGTCTCTTATACCATGACATGGGCAGCAATATAAGATATTAATATTGAAATAATTGTGGGTTTTCCTTATGACACTGCATGCTCACCACTTGCTCACAGTGCAGGTGAAGTGCCCTAAATTGCAAAAATTTATGGCTTTTTGCATCAATTTAAGTTATCTGTCTAACTAACAATCCCTTCATATTCATCTCATCGAAGAAAAATTATTTCGAAAACTGCAATCCTAATTTGTTATGTTAATATATATATATATATATATTCCTAAATTGCTGCTGCAGGTATTTCTACTCTTTGCCTTTTCTTTTGTGGAAGACGCCTTTCCCTACTCCTCTTCGGTATGATCCTGAGCATGTTTACTATTATTAGCTTTTTGCTTCTATTCATCATGTAGTACCACATCTCAATGATTGCAGTCTGATCTGTTCTTCTCATGTATCTATCACCTTTACTATCCAGGCTTGTTCTGTTTGCTGCTGTGGAGCTCTGCTGGAATATTTTTCCTTCTAACTTCTATTCTTCTTTATTGTTACTCTGTATACATCTCTCCTTATTATGGGGCCTCTGGATTGCCCCAAGCGAATATCCCTACGTTGCTGAAAAATCATCGCAGACAAAGGAGGAATGACCACTGTCATGATGACAACCAAGTTGTTGGTCAGCAAACTGTATCACTGTGCAATCTTAGAAGGTATTGATTGGATGGTTAGTCTTGATGACATGGATCAGGTGTTCCTTTCTTGAAACATCACTGGAGAATTCTCAGAACGTGTCATTCATATCGAGTCCATGCTTTTGGAGAGGAACATGAGCACGGGGAGGAGTTGGACAAGGAGTGGTGACTTAACCATATAGAGCATATAGAATTATTATTTTAATTTTTATCCATATAAGATGAACATAAATGATTGGGCTCTATCTTGATTTTGATCCCCTAACTATCACCCTGTACTAATTGATGAACGATCCATCTCTATCTTAGCTCAAGCAGGATATAACAGTGCTGCTCTTGAGGCGTCATTTTAAGTGGTCTTCTCAAGATTGCCATCCATGATGCAGATAGAAGCGTTGAAATTATTGCATTCGATATTTATTTCAGTGATTCTAAACTTGTCAGCATCCAAGGTCACTTCTCAAATAATTCAATATTATTTTTATATTACTATACTTTAATTCTATAAAATGATATTACAATAATACAATGCAATGTTAGAATATAATTTTATGAGGTAAGATCACGTTCGATTTATACTTGATATAACTTTAAAAAAGTTGCATCAATTTTTTAAGTTAGGTGACGAAGTTTTCACATAAATAAGCCGAATCATTAGACTAGTTCTAATATTTCTAAACTTTTATTTTTTTTTAAAAAAAAAGAAACATGTGGTTTAGAGATCTCATCCTAGGCATGGAGTAGTGTGAAAATAGTGGATCGGCTAGGATCATTAGCAAAGTATCTCATAATCTAATTTAAAAAATATATAATTTTATTAGAGTTGCAATAGATATAACTTGATCTTGACTATATGATACAATATTATTATAATAATATATGATATTTTATATTATTATTATATTATATTATAAATATAATATTATAGTAAAATAATAAATAAGATCAATGATAGTTTTATTATTATATGGTAAGTGATATTAAATTTTCATAACGTACAAAACATATTAATCATGCGTTCGTAGAGATAATATACTAAATATTATGAGGATTGGATCATCTCATTTGGATCATCATCCAAATAAGATTGTAGTTGATTCAACTAATTTGGACCATTAACACAACCAATGAAAAGAAATTAACACAACCAAATGAAAAGAAATGATTGCAATCGATCTAGCTGGTCTATTCGCATAATGACAATTTTTGAGTCGGTTGGCCGAGAGGATGATTAGCATGGTACACCAACCAACCAACCAACCAATTGATGTCAATAAATTTTATAAGCATATAATTCATTCTTGTATTTTTGTCAATTAAAATTATTCCATCCGTAAATGCTTTCGTTCCCATCTCATCCTGCGTTCTGGATCCTTCGTAATGGCCCCTCGGCAGCGATGCCTGTCGGCGCGGTTTGCGAGCACCGCTCGGCGAGTTCTGGATGGCGCTTTCAGCAACCACCGAATATGGTGGGTATGGTGTCACGATAGAACCACCACCTTCGATCTTTTGGCTAGATGGCTAAGAAAACAAGGACTCAGAACCATTCAAATTGGAAGAACTTATGATATAATGAGCAAATGGTTTAGTGGTAAATTTAAAAATTAGATGGCAAAGGTAAGTTCTAAAATTCTCTTATAGTTAAGCCCAACATGGGAGATTATGTTAAATGGAGAGTAGGCTAATAAGGATTAAAAGTAAAATTTATACAGCAGATGAAAAATAAATAAAAGATTAGCACTAATAAAATATTAAATAATTTTATCATACAATGAAGCAAGATTTTATATCTTTAAAATTTGTATTAAAAAAAATATTACTTTTATAATTTTTTATCATCATGTTTTTTAACCTTATACCAAATACTAATTGCAGCAAACTCAGTGTGGATTTCTCCATTAGCTGCTTTTGCTGGCTAGCTTTTGAGGCCTTAAATACGTCTACGTTGCAATGCGTTAGCAATCCAAGTTTAGGTCGACAGATTTATCAAAATTAAGTGTTGGTGTTGAATTGGTGTTCAATTGGACCAAGTAAAACTCATCCAGGTGTTCTTATTTACGAGCCCTATTAAGCCGAATAGCATCCAACTCCTTGTTTTCATGCCACCGTCAATGAATTCCAATGCTTCTTGATAATGGATTTAGGTGGACGAGACATATCCAATGACTGTACCAGGTATTATTTATCTTTGTCCTACATGACAAGCATTTGGTGCAACCAAATGCCACCTGTTCTTCTTGCTTTCTTGCTCATGGGGTAGCTGTTTATCTTTATGAAAAACATTCAATTTTCATAAATATTCTATGTTTTGCAAGCATGTTTATGTTTTAAATTTCCGACAGATATGCTTAGCAAGCAAGAGATGAAGTCCACAGACTCTATCTGCAAAGAACGAAATTATAAAATATGTGGTGTTTGATTACACTATATACGTTTGGTAAAGAATCCAAATGCCTACTCCATGAGTGAGTAACAAACTTTCTTTTGGTATATATATATATATATATATATATATATATATATATATATATATATTATATATATATATCCAACAACGTCTCCAGCCTGCAATTTGGCTCCTCTAAATAATGCACGGCAGTTGAGGATACCTTTTGGAAACTTGCAAACAAACTCATTTGGCAAACTTTATGTGCTGCATGATTGGAGATGGAGGACATGTTAAACCCGACGTCTCATGAGTCATGGCTTCCTTCTTAGCAGCATCTGCACTAGAATTCGTTGGCCACCCAAACACATTACTTAAAGCTACAGTTGAACTGCTTTACCTGAAAGCTTCAGACATCATCAAAATGGTCCTCAGTTTCTACCACTAACTTCTAATTTCCACAGAAGCTCAACTTTCTTACATGAATGTTTTTGCCTTTTGGAGTGGTTGTTAGGAAACTTAACAATGACCACAGGGCTATGGGAAGATATTTATTTTTTAAATCCAGGGTGTTATTTGTAATATGGACAGACAAAATCTTCTATATAAGTCGAAGCACTAGCTTGCCAAGTTGTACAAGCTTCCTCCTCTTCCATTGCATGCACGTCATCTTCTCCAAAACCTATTCCAATCCAATGAAGACTCATGCATCGGAGTTTCCCTCTTGGAAGAAAGCAAACCATGAAAACACCCCAAAGATGGTTCTTCTTCTAACACTGGCGCTAGTTCTCCTCACCATCGTTCCCCTCTATTTCTACCCTCTACTAGGCTCCTCATTTCCATGGAAGAGTTCTGCCTCCCCATCCTCTTCTCCACCTTCTCATGAAGAGATTGGTGATCCATTAAGGAGTGCAGGAGTAGCTAAGAAATGTGACATCTATAAAGGGGAATGGGTTCCGAATCCTAGAGCGCCATACTACACGAATAAGACGTGTTGGGCGATCCATGATCACCAGAACTGTATGAAGTATGGAAGGCCTGACACTGACTTCATGAAGTGGAGATGGAAACCTAGTGATTGTGAGCTACCCATCTTCAATCCGGCTCAGTTCCTTGAGCTTGTGAGAGGAAAGTCCTTGGCGTTTTTAGGAGACTCCGTTGGAAGAAACCAGATGCAGTCCTTGGTTTGTCTTCTATCTAAGGTAATTCACTCCCTGATAATTAGCAACTTCAATTTTATTTTATTTTATTTTTATCTTCTGTTCATTTTTTTTTTTTCACATCCATTTAATCACAATTTTTTAGTCGTATGGAATATTTTCTAAATCGATCGTTAATTTGTCCTTGGACAGGCAAGTTAGTCTGTAACCTTTCCATATATTAAGTTGGAGAAAAGCTTAAGTGACATAAATCTCATACAAAAAGCCATGCAAGATGATTTGTGCTAACCTCCTTTCTAGTTTGGCTACAAGAGAGAAATTATCCCAATAGCATGTGTAGTTTTAAAAATTATTAATAACTATTTGTCCGACATTTTTATTAACATAATCCAAATGGAGTTGACATAGGAGAAGAAGGAGTTGATTAAAATTTTCAACAAATTGTACATTGGGCTATAGGTTAGCATTCGCACAGCTCCTCCGTGTTAGCTGGTTTGATTTGTTCAAATTGATAGTGATAGTTCTCCCACTGTTATTTTTTTGTCGCCCTCTATCTCCCTTGTCTGGATAAAACGAAACGAGAGATTTTTATTAAAGCAATTCTTAGGTTGGATGCTTGTATATGATCAAATGGCAAGCAAAGAATCTCATGGCCTTGCCAAATTTTTGTTTCATCACTGCCCAGGATAACAAGTTAAAACTTCCAACTCAGTGATTAGCCATTCATAACTCATCATCCATACCATCAGAAATATCCAGACCAAAATTATTTTACCTAGATTAAATGTTCCTAATAACCTTTCTTAAGCATAATTTGATGACAATTTGTGTGTTTAAACGGCGTAAATTTTGTCTTCATGTAAATATACATCACAAATGGTCATGCTGTTTAGTGATTTAAATTGTTTAAAAAAAAAAAGCTTGAAACCATTTCTATTTATCTAGTAAAAGATGGAAGTAGTGCATGGGCTGTGACCAGGTGCAGTCAAGCCAGTTTCGGCCATGGCTACGTGCGTTAAATACTAGGACATCTAGTAGGTTAGATTGAGTTTTCGTATCATGATCCAAAAATTAAAAAATTTTGGCCGCCAGCTTTTGCGTTGTAGACGTTCTAACCATCTTGTGATGATATGAAAACAACAATGGCCTTGCATGCCACTTATGATGGCACTGCTCTCTCTGATATCCTTATCGAACCATTTCCTGTACCTAACGTGCATGCGCCATGAACACAGCTAATCACATCAAATATGATAGTGCGTGTGACCAAATTTGGTGGTCCCTTCAAAGAATCAAAGACCAAACTAAGGGTTAGTCCACACCCAATAGAGTTTGGGAGAGGAGGGGGGGGGGGCAGTCCCAGTGTATTGATTAGCTCTTCGAATTCTAAAAGGATGGCTCTCAAATGTCCTTTCCAAGTAGGGATCAACTAATTCAGACATTCTAACCAACATGATAGGAAAAGATTAGGGACCTCTGACAGCATGACATAACAGTGACATGCAAACAAGGCCATGGTGCAGGGAATGCAACTCTCAGCCATTGAGAGGAGGATTTATTTCTAGAGCCCAAATCTTTCTCTAGTTGTATTTCACATTAGGATTTGCTAGCCATGAAACCAGAATTCACAGCTGTGTGTGGGCCTCAGAAGTTGCTTTCGACATCGACCTAAGGTAGCATCTGGATGAGAAATTTTGAAAATATATAAAATTTTAAAATTTATCATTTCAAAATATAGTATTTCATAATTATAGGATTTCATAAGTTTCTTATTTAAATAGTTGTTCCTAGAAATGAAAATTTATTTAAAGATTTTAAAATTTCTTTAAATATTTTTTATAGTATTTATGTAAATTTGTATAATTTTACATAAATATTCTAGTATTTTTATGTATATATATATATTAACTATTTATGTAATAAATATTTTATATTATTTTAATCATACTCATCAATATTTTAATATTTAATAAAAATTCTTATATTTATTTTATTAATCATTACTATTTTATTATTGATATTAAAATAGAAAAAATATTTATTATTAATATTTATTTTGAATATTAATAATACTTATGTAATATTAATAATATTTATATTTATATTCATGTATTTATTATAAATGATAAATTATTATTTTAATTAATAATGAATAATACATATAAATTAATCATTAAATATTTATAAACATTTATTTTTATAGAATGCATAAATAAATTTTAGTTGCATAAATTATAAATTAAATGTTATTTTAGTTGCATAAATATAAATATTTTATTTTAGCAATATTTATATTAATGATTAATATTAATAAATATTTTTTTATTTATATAATATTTATTTTATAAATAAATAAATAATATCATGCATATACTAATAATAAATATTAAATTTTTCTATAAAATTAATATTTATGTTATAAATATTTATTAAATAAAAAAATTTTATATTAATATATAAATAAAATGAATATTTATATCAATCTATATAAATAAATTTTTAAAATAAATATGTAAATATTTTGATATATAAACGATCATTTTGAAAAATTTGTAAGTGACAGCTGTAGAGATGGGTTTTAAAATAAAAATTTTAAGTTTTTCAAATCCTTATTTACAATTCATAAAATTTCAAAAATTCTCTTAAATAAGTTTAAAATTTTAAAATCCTCACTCCAAATGAAATATCTCTTGAAAGTTATCCATCAAAAAATAACTTGAAATTTTAGAAATTTTCTTTTAAGTGAAATCCAACAAAAAAAATTTTAATTTTAAAACTTTAAAATTTCGATTCCGAATAAAATTCCTTTTAAAAAGACCCCCAACCAAACATGACCTGCAGTGGTTCCAACAAGAGGTGGAACTTCATCCGAATAGACTTGATTCAGACTAGCACGCAACTTGAATCAGGAATCTAGCAAATTTAGATCCAATCCAATACGATTTAATTCTCTCAAAAACCAAAACCAGTCCGTAATGTGGCTCCACTAGATGTGGTCCAAATATGATGGGAATTGAAACCTTTGGTTTAGAATTCTGGATCAATAATATGAATGGAATGTATAAGACTGCAACCATTCGCTCCTACTTTCTATTTCATCCATTATTTTCAGGTAACCTATTTGGTGGACGTCTCACCTGCCACAGCGGATGACAAGTCGAGGCGCTATCACTACCCCACCCACAACTTCACCTTAGCCAACCTCTGGTCTCCATACCTCGTAAGGGCTCATGAAGCTGATCCCAATGGCCCAACGCTCACTGGCCTCTACGAGCTCTACTTGGACGAACCTGACACCAATTGGACCTCCAAGATCGAGGAGTTCGACTACGTCATCGTCTCCGCCGGCCACTGGTTCTTCCGGCCCACCATGTACTACGAGAACGACCACCTCGTTGGGTGCTTCTACTGCAAGAAAGACAACATCACCGATCTCACCATGCATTACGGCTACCGGATGGCCTTCAGAACCACGTTCCGAGCCCTGATCAATCTGAGAGGCTACAAAGGCATGACGCTTCTTCGAACGTTTGCTCCAGCCCACTTTGAGAACGGCGAGTGGAACAAGGGTGGGGACTGCGTCCGAAGGAGGCCTTTCGGAAGCAACGAGACGAGGCTGGAGGGGTTCGATCTGGAGCTCTATTTGACGCAGGTGGAGGAGTTCAGAGCAGCGGAGAGGGAGGGCAGAGAGAAGGGCCTCAAGTTTAGGCTGTTGGATACCACTGAAGTGATGTTGCTGAGGCCGGATGGGCATCCCAGTCGTTACGGCCATCTGCCGAACGCCAATGTTTCCTTGTACAACGACTGCGTTCACTGGTGTTTGCCGGGGCCGATCGATACTTGGAATGATTTCTTGCTTCACATCTTGAAGACGGAGGGTGGGAGGCTGTCCTCGGGCCGGCTTAATTGGAGCCACCGAAAGACGAGGATAAGATAGTAGAATTAGAATTGGATATTAGAGATCTCTGCATGATGCTCTTCATTATTATTTTGCATACATTCATGATATGTGATTTTTTTTTTAAGTCATTGTGATGGACTATTTGCAAGTTATTTCCATTGCATTGTACAAGATTTATTCTTTTATTAGAAGAGGTGCATGCATAAATTTATGAGAGTTTGAAGCAAGTGATTCAAGTCATCGATGGCTATGAATCCTACCTAAAGGCTCGTTTGGTTCACAGGAAGTAACTTACATATAGGAATAGGATATCTGGAAATTAGATTCCCAGGCATAGAATGTATGAACTATCATGTTTGGTTGATCATGGGAAATATGTATTTTTCTGAGAAAGAATGAAGCTCTCACGTTTGGTTGAACAGTTTCTTTCCTAGGAAAGTAGTGCAGAATACCAATTATATCCTTTAGTTCTTAATTTTTTTTTCCATCTAAAGTTATAAAAAATAATCAAGAAATCAAGATACCAAAATTTTAAATCAAGATAAAAAGTTTTAGATCAAGTTACACCCATAGATCTGAAGCGAAGCAATTTTTTATCTTTTTTTCGCTTGTTAATTTAGAAAAAAAAAAAGGTATACAACGAAAAAGAAGGATATGTTGGGAAGAAAAAGGAAACACGCTGCGGTGGGAAAGTACTTTGCCAGAACAGTAAAAGAGACCCTTCAGTAGCAGCGCACGGCCAAGGAGGACCGTGGCGCAGCTTGCGGTGCGAGGGGGCGCGCGCGGGCAAGGCAGGCAGTCGAGGGCCTGCCAGGCCGGTAGGGAGTTGCGCGGCAGGGTGCGCGCAGACCGGCCAGTGCAAAGCATGCGAGGGCCGAGCACAACGACGCGACTCGTCGACCATGTGGCATGCATGCGCATGCCAAGGCGCAGTCAGGCAGGAGGCATGCGAGGGTTGGTATTCATTCGCGAGCCATGCGTCGAGGCCAGGACCGAGACACTCCAAGTGCGGGCGGCACCACACTGTCTCGACACGTACATCGCCCGATGGAGCAAGGAGAAGTTGGCCAAAGGATCCGGGAAGGCAGCAGCGTGCGCACCCAAGCACGGCGCGGGTGGCGCGTATGGAAGGCGGTTCGTTCGCGCGGTGCAGCCTCGCGCGCCGGCATGGCGCAGGATACGCCAGGCGCGTGCGCAGGTGGGCAAAGGTGCGCGGGCAGGGGCACGCGCGCACGGGCGAAAGCGCACGCAGGGAGGCGCGCGCGGAAGGGAGCGCGGGGCGCTCCGCACAGGGCGGCGCGCATGCGGCGCACGCCCTCATCCGGCCGAAGACAGTGGCACCAGGTGCGGAACGAAGCCTTATCGCCCCGAAGTGTGCGGCGTACGGTCCAAAGTTTGCGGCGCCAAGTGCGGGACGAAGCCTTATCATCGCTCGAAGAGTGCGGCGCACGGTTCGAGAGTTGCGGCACCAAGGCCGGGGGACGTGATCGTGGGATATCGGTCCGAGATCCACGGCACGGATCTCGGACTTTGATCCGCGCGGTGCACAGCCCAGGCGAGGTTCTGCGCGCGCCCAGGCGAGGTTCTGCGCGTGCCCAGGCGCTGCGCGACGCGCGATCTGGCCGGGCCAAACGGGTGAAAATCGGGCAGATAAGCCCTATCCGTGCATATCACGCGCCCGAGCGAGGTTTGTGGCGAAACTTTAGGAGCAGCTAGGGCAACCGTGTGCCCTCATGCGCTCCTATAAAAGGAGGTCATCCGGGATTCCTAAGGGAGAGAGAAGCTTGAAGAGTTTCTCTAGATCTGTTCCAAGGAAGGGAGAGATCGCGCTTGTCGTAGAGGTGGTTCCTACGTCCAAGCAGCTCGCCGTAGAGGTGGTTCCTACGTCCGGGCATCGCAAGGCTAAAAGAGGACTTCGGGAGGGTCTTTCTTGTAAGTGCTTTTGCACATTGGCTTTGTGAATCCTTGTAGATGTTTATACTCTATAAAGGTTGGGGGTATTTCCCTATATCTGCTTGTGTCTTTGTGATTGGAATCTTGTATGCGCAAGGCCGTGCGTTTGTATTTATCCTTGGCTTCTATCGTGCTCAACTTAGGGATGGCCCAGGAGGGAGGCTACTGGTAGTACCTCGGGCCCTTTCCCAATGAACGCGTGCGCGTGGTAGGATAAATTAGGATTGATCTGCGGGGAGGCTACTGGTAGTACCCCTGATCACGCATCCAACTACCTGCGTGTCGGAGAGCGCAATAGGCTACTGAGGGCATTGCGCACGGTCTACTCTGTGAGGCTGACTTGGGGGCGTGCAACGCACCAAGACCGGTCGCTCGGTTGGGAACGCTTCCGCATGTTGAAAAAAAAAAAATTCCAAATACCTAGCCGGGCTGATAAAGTGGTAGCGCGGGGCACTCCGCGCAGGGCGACGCGCATGCGGCGCACGCCCTCATCCGGCCGAAGACCGTGGCACCAGGTGCGGAACGAAGCCTTATCGCCCCGAAGTGTGCGGCGCACGGTCCGAAGTTTGCGGTGCCAAGTGCGGGACGAAGCCTTATCATCGCCCAAAGAGTGCGGCGCATGGTCCGAGAGTTGCGGCACCAAGGTCGGGGGACATGATCGTGGGATTATCGGTCCGAGATCCACGGTGCGAATCTCGGACTTTGATCCACGCGGCGCACAGCCCAGGCGGGCACTGCGCGCACCCAGGCGGGGCGCTGCGTACGCCCAGGCGGGGCGCTGCGTACGCCCAGGCGGGGCGCCTGCCAATATCCTGAGCGCAGGTCGAACTTGGTGAAGTACTCGGCCTTTGCCAACTGGTCGAACAGATCTGCTGCATTAGGGACCGGATATTTGTTCTTCACGGTCACCTTGTTGAGCGCGCGGTAATCCACGCACATCCGCAGCGTGCCATCTTGCTTCTTCTGAAATAGGACCGGTGCGCCGAAGGATGCGTGAGATGGTTGAATCAATCCCATGGCCAGCAACTCGTCCAGCTGCTTGCGCAGCTTGACTAACTCGCCCGGAACCATGTGATAGGGCGCCTTGGCTGGTGGGCGCGCGCCGGGCTCCAGCTCGATGTGATGGTCGTGCGCGCGCCGAGGTGGGAGCTCCTTTGGGAGTTCAACCGGCATCAGGTCAGCAAACTTGGTCAGCACCTCCCCACCTGTTCGGGCACCTCTTCTTCGGAATTTGGCTGGATCTCGACAAACGCCGCGACATAAGTTTGTTGGCCCTTCCGCATGCCACGACTCAGCTGCTTGGTTGATAGTAACCCGCCATCCTCCTTCTTGCGCGTGGCTGCGCTCGGTCGCAGCACAGACACGAAGCCGGGGCACTCCTCAGCCCCGATCAGCACTCCATCCAGGTGTGGCGCGATCATTGCCTTGGCTGCCTTGAAGAACTCTAGGCCAAGGATGATCTGGAAGTCATCTAAAGGGATGATCATGAGGCTGCATGGCCCTCTCCATGGACCGACTTCCAGTGTAGCCTCAGCAAGACCGTTCACCTTTGCTGCTTTTGAGTTGACGGCCTTGATCAGGGTTGAGCTGGTGGTAGTCTCCAACCCTAACTCTCTCGCGACATCTTCAGCAAGAAAGTTGTTGGTAGCACCCGTGTCGAGCATGGCCTTGAGCTCTCGGCCATTCAGCTTCACCGAAACATATAGAAGCCCCTTGCAGGGTGTAGGCTTCTTGGTGACAAGCGCATTAAGCGCCTGCAATGGCTTCACCCTCGAAGGCTCCTCCTCTGAGCCACTTGAGCCATCGGCCAGTTGGAAAATCAGGGCTGTTAATTTCTCCTTCTTCTGGCAATCGTGCGCCAGGTGTGTGCCTCCGCAAATAAAACATCCTTGAGCACGATTGGGTCTGGCCATGGTACCTCTGGCTGGCTGGGTGGACTCCTTCTCTGGTCGAGCAGCGGGCTTCTTCTTCTTCCCTTTCTTCTTGGGAGAAGCCGGCCTGCTCTCCTTGGCTTTAGCCTTCTGCTTTCCGCCAAGGGCGGGGTTGGGCGCCGTACGGAAGTCGACGAGGCTCCGGTAGCAGCCATCGCCGAAGGGAGATCTTTCACCCCTTGTCTACGCAGTTCCACCTGCGCTCAATTCTGCAACCCCGACTAGAAGTTGAAGAGTTTGTCTGCTTCTGATATGTCCTGGATATCGAGCAGCAGCGAGCTAAACTCCTTGACATAGTCCCGGATGGACCCCGTCTATCGTAGCTTTTTCAACTGTTCCCTCGCAACCCATGCGACGTTGTGAGGGAGGAACTGCACCTTCAGTTCCGATATCAGGGACTCCCAATCCGCAATGGCCGGACGGCCAGCGTTGCGGTCCTCTGCATTGCACGTGCGCCACCATAGCTTGGCGCCACCAGCCAGGATGCTGGCGAGGTTGACACGCTCCACATCTGGCACCCTTGCCGCGAGAAAATATTGTTCCACATCCCAAACGAAATTCTCCAGCTCCTTGGCGTTGCGCGCATCGCTGAAGGGATTCGGTTCGGGGACGCGGATCTTGGGCAATCGGGCTTGATCCGCCATGGGCTGGCGTGCGCAGACTCGCCGCAGCAAGCCCACTTCATCTTTCAACTCCTTCAGGCGGTTTAGAACCCCCTCCAGCAAGACATCCCGTTCGTCCTGCTGTCTCGTAGGCGGCGTGCTTGGGCCCGCTTGATCAAGGGGCGCCGCGGCCGCCTCCAGTTAATTTAGCCACTCATGCTCCAAAGATCGGGTGATCAGATCTGCGAAATCATCACTAGGGCGATCCCCGATCAAGGTCTCCAACCTTATCACGCGATTTGTCAGCGTCATCTTGTGTTGGTGAAGTGAACGCGCTCTGATACCACTTTGTCAGCCCGGCTAGGTACTTGGAAATTTTTTTTTTCAACACGCGGAAGTGTTTCCAACCGAGCGACCAGCCTTGGTGCGTTGCACGCCCCCAAGCCAGCCTCACAGAGTAGACCGCGCGCAATGCCCTCGGCAACCTATTACGTTCTCTGACATGCAGGTAGTTGGATGCGTGATCAAGGGTACTACCAGTAGCCTCCCCGCAGATCAATCCTAATTTACCCTACCGCGCGTTCGTTAGGAAAGGGCCCGAGGTACTACCAGCAGCCTCCCTCCTGGGCCATCCCTAAATTGAGCACGATAGAAGCCAAGGACAAACACAAACGCACGGCCTTGCGCAAGATTCCAATCACAAAGACACAAACAGATACAGGGAAATACCCCCAACCTTTATAGAGTATAAACTTCTACAAGAATTCACAAAGCTAATGTGCAAAAGCACTTACAAGAAAGATCCTCCCGAAGTCCTCTTTTAGCCTTGCAATGCCCGGACGTAGGAACCACCTCTACGACGAGCTGCTTGGACGTAGGAACCACCTCTACGACAAACGATCTCTCCCTTCCTTGGAACAAATCTGGGGAAACTCTTCAAGCTTCTCTCTCCGTTAGGAATCCCGGGTGACCTCCTTTTATAAGAGCGCATGAGGGCACACGGTTGCCCTAGCTGCTCCTAAAGTTTCGCCACAAACCTCGCTCGGGCGCGTGATATGCACGGATAGGGACTATCTGCCCGATTTTCATGCGTCTAACCCGGCCAAATCGCGCGCCGCGCAGCGCCTGGGCGTGCCCCGCCTGGTCGCGCGCAGAACCTCGCCTGGGTGCGCACAGCGCCCCGCTTGGGCGCGCGCAGCGCCCGCATAGGCTGTGCGCCGCGCGGATCAAAGTCCAAGATCCGCGCCGTGGATCTCGGACCGATATCCCACGATCACGTCCTCCGACCTTGGTGCCGCAACTCTCGGACCATGCGCCGCACTCTTCGGGCGATAATAAGGCTTCGTCCCGCACTTGGCGCCGCAAACTTCGGACCGTGGATCTCGGACCGATATCTCACGATCACGTGCTCCGACCTTGGTGCCGCAACTCTCGGACCATGCGCCGCACTCTTCGGGCGATGATAAGGCTTCGTCCCGCACTTGGCGCCGCAAACTTCGGACCGTGCGCCGCACACTTCGGGGCGATAAGGCTTCGTTCCGCACCTGGTGCCACGGTCTTCGGCCGGATAAGGGCGTGCGCCGCCCTGCGCGGAGTGCCCCGTGCTACCACTTTGTGAGCCCGGCTAGGTACTTGGAATTTTTTTTTTTCAACACGCGGAAGCGTTCCCAAATTTTTTTTTTTTTTCAACATGCGGAAGCGTTCCCAACCGAGCGACCGGCATTGGTGCGTTACACGCCCCCAAGTCAACCTCACAGAGTAGACCGCGCGCAATGCCCTCGGCAGCCTATTGCAGCCTATTGCGCTCTCCGACACGTAGGTAGTTGGATGCGTGATCAGGGGTACTACCAGTAACCTTCCCGCAGATCAATCCTAATTTACCCTACCATGCGTTCGTTGGGAAAGGGCCCGAGGTACTACCAGTAGCCTCCCTCCTGGGCCGTCCCTAAGTTGAGCACGATAGAAGCCAAGGACAAACACAAACGCACGGCCTTGCGCATACAAGATTCCAATCACAAAGATACAAGCAGATACAGGGAAATACCCCCAATCTTTATAGAGTATAAACTTCTACAAGGATTCACAAAGTCAATGTGCAAAAGCACTTACAAGAAAGACCCACCCGAAGTCCTCTTTTAGCCTTACGATGCCCCGGACGTAGGAACCACCTCTACGACGAGCTGCTTGGACGTAGGAACCACTTCTACGACAAGCGATCTCTCCCTTCCTTGGAACAGATCTGGGGAAACTCTTCAAGCTTCTCTCTCCCTTAGGAATCCCGGGTGACCTCCTTTTATAGGAGCGCATGAGGGCACACGGTTGCCCTAGCTGCTCCTAAAGTTTCGCCACAAACCTCGCTCGGGTGCGTGATATGCGCGGATATGGCCTATCTGCCCTATTTTCACGCATCTGGCTATCCGCCTATCTGCCCAATTTTCATGCGTCTGGCCCGGCCAGATCGCGCGCCGTGCAGCGCCTGGGCGCGCGCAGCGCCCGCCTGGGCTGTGTGCCGCGCGGATCAAAGTCCGAGATCCGCGCCGTGGATCTCGGATCGATATCCCACGATCACGTCCCCCGACCTTGGTGCCGCAACTCTCGGACCATGCGCCGCACTCTTCAGGCGATGATAAGGCTTCGTCCCGCACTTGGCGCCGCAAACTTCGGATCGTGCGCCGCACACTTCGAGGCGATAAGACTTCGTTCCGCACCTGGTGCCACGGTCTTCGGCCGGATGAGGGTGTGCGCCACATGCGCGTCGCCCTGCGCAGAGCGCCCCGTGCTACCACTTTGTCAGCCCGGCTAGGTACTTGGAAATTATTTTTTTTTTCAACACGCGGAAGCGTTTCCAATCGAGCGACCGGCCTTGGTGCGTTGCACGCCTCCAAGTCAGCCTCACAGAGTAGACCGCGCGCAATGCCCTCGGTAGCCTATTGCGCTCTCCGACACGCAGGTAGTTGGATGCATGATTAGGGGTACTACCAGTAGCCTTCCCGTAGATCAATCCTAATTTACCTTACCACGCGTTCGTTGGGAAAGGGCCCGAGATACTACCAGTAGCCTCCCTCCTGGGCCGTCCCTAAGTTGAGCACGATAGAAGCCAAGGACAAACACAAACGCATGGCCTTGCGCATACAAGATTCCAATCACAAAGATACAAGCAGATACAGGGAAATACCCCCAACCTTTATAAAGTATAAACTTCTACAAGGATTCACAAAGCCAATGTGCAAAAGCACTTATAAGAAAGACCCTCCCGAAGTCCTCTTTTAGCCTTGCGATGCCCGGACGTAGGAACCACCTCTACGACGAGCTGCTTGGACGTAGGAACCACCTCTACGACAAGCGTGATCTCTCCCTTCCTTGGAACAGATCTGGGGAAACTCTTCAAGCTTCTCTCTCTCCCCTATGGATCCCGGGTGACCTCCTTTTATAGGAGCGCATGAGGGCACACGGTTGCCCTAGTTGCTCCTAAAGTTTCGCCACAAACCTCACTCGGGCGCGTAATATGCGCGGATAGGGCCTATCTGCCCGATTTTCACGCGTTTGGCCAAGCCAGATCACGCGCCGCGCCGCGCCCCGCCTGGGCTGTGCGCCGCGCGGATCAAAGTCCGAGATCCGCGCCGTGGATCTCGGACCGATAATCCCACGATCACGTCCCCCAACCTTGGTGCCACAACTCTCGGACCGTGTGCCGCACTCTTCGGGCGATGATAAGGCTTCGTCCCGCACTTGGCGTTGCAAACTTCGGACCGTGCGCCGCACACTTCGGGGCGATAAGGCTTCGTTCCGCACCTGGTGCTACGGTCTTCGGCCGGATGAGGGCGTGCGCTGCGCGCTGCCCTGCATGGAGCGCCCCACGCTCCCTTCCGCGCGTCTCCGCCCGTGCACACGTGCCCCTGCTCACGCGCACCTTTGCCCGCCTGCGCGCGCGCCTAGCGCAGGGCGCATCGTGCGCCGTGCCGATGCGTGCGGCTGCACCGCGCGGACGAACCGCCTTCCGTGCGCGCCACCCACGCCGTGCTTGGGCGCGCACGCTGCTGCCTTCCTGGATCCTTTGGCCAACTTCGCCTTGCTCCATCGGGCAATGTACATGCCGAGACAGTGCGGTGCCGCCCGCACTTGGAGTGTGTCTCGGCCCTGGCCTCGATGCATGGCTCGTGCATGAATATCAACCCTCGCGTGCCTCCCGCCTGGCTGCGCCTTGGCGTGTGCATGCATGCCACATGGTCGATGGGTCGCGTTGTTGTGCTCGGCCCTCGCATGCCCCGCACTGGTCGGTCTGCGCGCACTCTGCCGCGCAGCTCCCTACCGGCCTGGCAGGCCCTCGGCTGCCTGCCTTGCCCGCGCGCGCCCTCTCGCGCCGCAGGCTATGTACTGATGGGATTTACTTTCCCATAAAATGCAGAAATTCAAATCACGTGGGAATAGAGTATTCTCACGGACGAGCTCTAAAAGGACGAACCAAACATTCTAATTCATGGGAAACAAAATTCCATGATTTCTTTTACCATGAACCAAACGAGTCCTTGAGCCCAATTCTCTTATCTAGTGCACTCTTTTAATTCTTTCCCGAAAAAAATAAAAAAAAAAAAGAAAGAAAGCACTAAAGTAAGAGTTTTTTTTTTGAAAAAAAAATTAAGATAGAAGCATCTATAGATATGTAGAATTGTACTCGCAACCAAATTTAAATTATTCCATTGCATGTCTCCTAAAATGATTTGTCTTAATTTGATAGGTTTGATTCTACTCAGTTTTGTATGGATTTGAATTGATGTTAGAAAACAACATCAATATATGATATTTCCATAAATTCCTCTTTCAATTACATGAATTAATATCAAGTCTAGTAAATAGTAAGGGATGTATATGTAATAACTTTATTATACGGGTGGTAGTGTGTAATAAAATTTATAGTTGGGCAAAATTAAACATGAGATACTTTTTTTTAGTAGGCCATTTTATCTAATTGTTCTCTATTAAAGAAATTTACAAATTGATGAAATGAGAGAAAGCGATGTAGAAATTACTTAAAAAAAGAGGGAGATAAAAAACAAAAAAACAAAAAAAAGAATATGCTAGAAACGGCCTTCCCTTTTATTTGAAAAAAGAGGAAGATTTATAAAAAAAAATAAATAAAATAGAAATGGTTTGAGCAAATGGAAAGGAAAAACAAAGGATAAATTTCACTTTTATTTTAAAAATATATGTTATTAAAATCACCAATTTTAAATACTTTTATCCTCATAGGCATCAAGATAATTAGAAATTTACAGGATTACAAGAAAAAAATTAAAAGATTTATTTTTAATTTAAAAAATCTTTTATGACTTTTGACAAACTTTAATAAAGTTAGATAATAATCCAAAAAATAATAAACATTGATAGTTAATAAGATAGCTACAAGTTCAATACAATAAGAATAATTTGTCAAAAAATAAAATTTATGTTTTATAAAGAAATAGCATAAAGTTCATAAGAACCTATAAAAAGAATAGAAAAAATAAAATAAAAGTTTGAATTATCAAAAATTTATCCACAAATGAAATAGGATATAAAAACATATATTTAAGATAGATAGTAATAACTAATAATAATAAATAGGCCTACATTTTTCTTTTTTCTTTTTTTTCTTCATTGTTATCATCAAAGAAAATCTAAATATTATCTTGCCCGTTTTGAATTCTTTTTCATGAAAGATATATGATTTTGGATGAAAACTTTTTACTTCATCTAAGTTACAGCCGATTGTGTTTACAACCCTAACCCAATTCAACCCTAATTTTTTTTTTTTTTTTTTTCAACCAAACCCAGCTCTATAGACTCTAAGGTAAACATACGTCAGGTCAAGCTGGATGAGGTTGAGTTAAATGGCTTGGACCATAAGCTCCCTTTGATGAAGGTTTGGATCAAACTTATAAACCGCATGGGCGAGTTCGAATTAGATTGGGTGGAGAGAGAAAGCAAAGGAAATCGTCCGCTTGCGTCGAGATCGAGAGAGAGAGAGAGAGAGAGAGAGAGAGATGGCGGGCCTGTTGGCGTGGGCGGCCGATGTGGTGGGAGGGAGTGGGCAGGGCGAGGAGGAGGAGGAGCGGCTGCCGGTGGTGTTCACCCCGGAGCAGCAGCAGTACGCGCTGGAGATGGACCAGAAGGCGGCCTCCCTCCGGCGTTCGATCCAGGAACTACGGCTCCGGATCCCTCCCGCGCACATCTCCCAGCGCCTCCCCCACCTCCACGCCCACACCCTCGCCTCCAACGCCGCCCTCGCGCTCCAACTCAACGCCCACTCCACCACCCGAGAACAAGTACGTACGATCCCTCCTCTGTCCAACCCCAGATCAACATATTCCGTCAGAAATCTCCATTTAATTCCATGCCCCCCTTTTCAATTTCATGTATCATCTGCTGCATTCGTGCGGATCGCGTGAAATTTTCGTGTAAAAATGGGTTAATCCATAATTTCTTGCATTAATTTTCTTTATTTGGATTTGGAGGCATCGAGTTGGACCAGATCAGATCTCTCTCGATCTCTCTCGGCAATTAGTTGATAAAATTATGTTAACGAAAGGAATTATTTAGATGAAAAGGAAAGACCAATTTGAATATTATGCGTGAAATAAGATTAGAGTGGTCGACTATGATCTGCACAATTGTTCTGCCATATAAATCTTATCGATTTAGTCAACTTCATTCATTTTGTTCGCGGTTTCTTATTCTGCTGCTCGTTCATTTTTGTTGCTATAGTTTGCATCGAACTTGTCATGAAGCTGGCTGTTTTTTTTTTTTTTTGGCTTTTTCCCCGTTTCTTCTTGTTTTGTGTACTTAATTTAACATGGAGTTTCTATGTAGGCACAATTAAGAGAGGTCACTCTGCAAGAAGAAAATGCTGCATATGAAAAGGCTATATCAAACTGCCAGAAGAAAATTCAGGAGAAGTTGCAGGAGGCTGATCTTCTTCAGAGTAAACTGAGGGTCAGGAGTGATGACTTTCAAGCCCCATTTCTCTTTATGTCTTCATGCATTAGCAGTGTTGCATGTTGAAACTTTAAGTGGCTATTGATTTTGTGGACCTTAATAGTTAAAAGTTCGCTAAATATACATTCCTTAACGTATATCCTTCAAGAGTTTATAAATTTCTGAACTGACTACCGAATGACTTTTTTTCTTCATTTTCTTTTAGTTTTACATTATATCTCCTTTATAGGAAATATTTATTTTTCACTTGTACATATGATTGTTAAAGATGTTTGGTTGCAGGAAATGGACCTAATTGAGAAGGATTTAAAGGCTGAGCTGGACAAAGCGCTTGCTGCAAAAGAGTTTAATCAACCTGAAGCATCAACTGCTGATTCCAATAGTGCTGAAAACTTACGTTCAGAGAAAGGATCATCAAACAACGTCAAATTAGAAGAATTAGAGGAAAAGAAAAGAGAGTCGGTTTGTTCTATTCTTCCTTTCATTTGACATCAGCTGGCATTTTGGATGGGACTGTTATTGTTGATCTCTGTTGTCAGGGTTCAATGGAAGAAATGGTCCAGAGATTGGAGATCGAGTGGTCACTAGTTCAACAAGAATCAATCAAGCAGCCTTCACCAGGTACTTTGAATCATCAATTCACATCAATGTTTCTTTTGATGCTTTGTTGGTTGCCTACATGCTGCCCTGCTAGTTTAGTTCAATAAGGGCACCATATACACCATGGTAGAACACAACATTCATATAGTTCACTGTCAATCATATTATGCATTTCTAAGTAGGCCGATCATAGAAGAGGCTGTTTTCTTGATTAGACAAATGAGAAATTAGAGCTGAATGGCTTTAATTGACTTGGAAGCATTAAATAGAGTACCAAATACATAATATGATGATATCGAGGAACTTAGATATCTCTAAGGGGTGCCTTGAGATCATTAAAGAAATACGTGAGATTTAAAAGCTACTGTCATGAGATAAGCAAGTTTTGGACATGATATGTTTAGTGTTAATATAAATGAGAATATGCATCAAAATTGATTGCCAAAGATATTGTTTTGCTATCAGGGATTTGATTGTACAAAACAATAGTACATATATAATCTGATTAGGGCAGGAGGGTGAGGATGAGAGAAGTATTAGAGTTTGCCATTCCTATTTCAAGTTTCCTATAAATCTTTCAAGTGTAGACTTCCCTATGACATCATTCTCTTTTTCCCTCTTTGAGAGACTGATTGAAACTCATGGGCCGCAAAATCAATACCGAATACCAAGATGTATACCAATACATTATCGGTTCAGTACGATATGGCATGCACCCGATACGAGATGGGTGCCCATTCTTTTGTTTGCATTTAACCACTTAGTACTAGATGATACTAGTCGGTACGGAGCTATATGATTTGATTCGGACTAGTTCAATTCATATCGACTCAAAACTCGGTACCATAGTGGTACCTTACTAGTATGGTATAGTACCGATCAGTAAGGGAAACCTTGTTACGACCACAAACATGTTGTAAGTTCATTGGTTACTCCAGACATGGCAATAAGGCCCACAAGCTTGTGGCAGGGAACACCTTGGCCTTGGCTCAATAACAGCCTCTATTGAGCTCATTCTATTAGGACACAAGTCAAGCTCAAACTGCATTTAGAGATTGACTTAGAAATAAGCAGTTTGAACACTTTGGGCTTGCAAAATGGAAGCTTTGGCTCAGTCAATAACATGCTCTTTCAGTTAACAAAGAAACCAAGCTTGAACATCTGGCATCAAGTTGGGCTCAAGCTCATATATCCCCTTCATATAATGAGCTGACTCTGAGCAGCCCAATGCTTGGTCTAGCTCATTTGCTGCACCAAATGTGGCTGGAAGACTTCTGCTTCTTATTTGACCATGGAGTATCTATCACTGAACAAATCGCTCTCTTTTATAAAAAGAGATAAGTAATGAATATGCTTACGTTTATATTGATGCCAAATGATAAAACTTAAGAATACTTTATAAATTATATAGGCATCATGGTGGAATATTGGATGATCTGTGCTTTGAAAAGCTTTCGCAGCTTCTTTAATAACTTAAATTATTTTCTTAACTTTTATCTTCTCCATCTAATTGTTCAATTCAAGGATTTATTCTGAAATTTGTTGTGGGAATTTCTGATCATTTATGTAAGAAAAAGAAACAGTCATTTTGGGGTAATGATTATTGACCAAAATCTTCCCCCCCCCCCCCCCCAAGCCAAGTCTTGCACCTCAGATGCATCTATCTGGTATTATAATTAGGTTAAGTAGACAACCTTGAGTGTTTTCATGCTTTCTTGCTTTCAATTTTGTGTTTTAAGCAACAGGCATGAGTTCATAGCCTGGCAAGTGAACTTACAAATTTTGTGGGTTGACTCTTAGTATTTGATCTTAGTTTCATGTGAATGACAGTTTTAACACATACAAATTAGTACTGCATGTAAAATCTTATGAATTTGAAAATTTCAAGGTCCATAGAAGTACGTACTTGTTTTTTCATTGTTTGTCCACTGTATTATATTTAATTTTAATTCTAATTCGAACATGTGTTTATGTCATGTAAATTTGCATCGCATTGTCAAGATATCTGCTTAACACTACAATTTTAAATTTCTACCATGTAATCTACTTTAGAATGAAGCCTTACCAACTACAGCTGTGCAGATGAAGAGAGGTGTTTTGAAAAAGTTTTATGATTGATGCATGCTTTTGAGACCCAATGGATACAATAGCAAGCTATGACTTTCTATGGTTCAGAATACTGGGCATTCGTGAAGATCAACGCTCACTATACCGGGTTTTAGTCTTACCAAAGAAGATGAAAGAGGGGTAGATTAAAGAAGGTTGAGGTGGAGATATGGTAATATTAGGAAGAACTAATAACAATGCAAAAGCTAGTGCAATGGTTGTACCAGTTGAGGATGAAGAGGTGCACAATGTTAGAGATGGTCTGGGCATGTTCCTTACAAGGAACTCTAGGAACTCTGAATAGGAACTCTAGGGGCCATGGAAGAAATAACAGATTAGCCCTTTTTCTTTTCCTTTAGTTTAGAGTTTAGGCATTATTTTTTCCCTTTGCTTCCGAAAAAGAATAAAAAAAATATTAATGGCAACCCTTCGAGCCGATGAAATTAGTAATATTATCTGTGAACATATTGAACAATATAATAGAGAAGTAAAGATTATGAATACCAGTACCGTGCTTCAAGTGGGCGATGGCATTGCTCGTATTCATGGTCTTGATGAAGTAATAGCAGGTGAATTAGTAGAATTTTCAATCAAGATCTAAGGATGCTTCTTTAGTAGAGGGGCTAAGATTTGAGTCAAAGAGAAGGGAAACATCCAGGATAACCATCTAGGGAAATGTGGGACATGTTTGTCCCAGGAGTTTAAAGCCAACCCTATGTTGCTTGGGGTAATGCTTGATGGATATGGTAATGTTGACTTTAGTGGTGCTAATAAGAACATACACTGCTTACTCTCAGATATTTTCTGTCAGTCATAGGTGTTGTGACATTAATTCTGGTAAATAATATGCTTATTCATATTGGCATCTCGTTGTCCTATAGCCTATTGTACGAATGCCTACAATTCCATGTATGCTTTTACCTCTAATATTAGTCCTGCTAGTATAAACCAATAGATCACTTGCACATTATAATATTTTTTCTTTCGTATGCAGCTCAAAGGGAGAAGCTATTGGAGAAGCAGCTCCATAGCCTGATTGAACAATTGACTGCAAAGCAAGTCAGTGACTCTCTCATTCTAGCAACTAGTGTAGTATTACCAAAGTTTCTTGTTGTCACTTGCTCATCCCTTTTCATTTTATAGGCACAAGCAGAACGCCTTGTTGGTGAGATACATGAAAAAGAAACCAAATTAGAGAGGTTGAATGGATTGCAGAGAAAACTTGACAGTGAAAGCGCGGATGTGAATACCACAAGGAACCGGTTTGGAAGAGGCTTTGTAGGATCAGGAAGCTCTGCAGATTATACCATGGAGGCCCACCGCAGACCTCTTCACATTGCAGGCAGAACAGAAAGCCTACAGAAGCTCATGCTTCTAAGGTCTGCTTTTGTTCTGTATATTCTAGCCCTTCATGTGATCGTCTTCATAAAGATCTCATTTTGAGTTAAAAAATTGTTTCTGGATTATATTTCTTTGCCATTGTCATTACCATGACCCGTGTTGATTGGGTATCATATCAGGGTTTTTTTTTGGCCTCAGTTCATATTTCACGTTATCACATTGTACAAACGTACTGCGTCGGTGAAAGTTGAGACAACGTCATATCTTTATCCACTGAAAATATGGTGGAAGAAAGATAATGGGTTTGCACTCTGAAACGGCGTGCACCTTGTCTCGTTTGAGGCCTCTTTCCATTCTGGACCACCTCTTGAAAAGGTCTAGTAGAACCTCATCCAGTGAAGTTGCCAAAAGCAAAAGGTGAGACTCGAGCCACTGTGTGAATTCAAATGCAGAGGCCTTTAGACGTTGTTTGGTGGGAGCATCATCCTGAGCCTTATACAAATCGAACCATTGTTTGCAAGATAGGTGTAAACAGGGAATGGACTAAAATGCATATTTTCGCCAGGGTATATTCCACATCCACTTTAGAATAGGCTCATGTCCACTCCACTCTTTACACCCATTTCACTCCTTTAAATTATAGCCTATTAATTTATTTATCCATTATATTATACGGTTATCATGCTATCATAATCAACATTATAATTATGATATAACATATTATTTATAATAAATTATTGTATTATTTTATTACATAATCTTTTATTGTATTATTATAATTAATATGATTTATAATAGGACAAAATTTAATAATATTTTTGTATAATGATTATTTACAATAATTGTTAATATAACTATAGCATAATGCTATTTTGATGGTATTTAATAATTTTATTATATTAATATAAAAAACTATTATCATAATTATATGATAATATTGTATTATCATGTAATATATTGTTAACATAATTATATTACTATGTTTTGGCATGCTAGTCATTGTTCTTCAATCTAATTTCAAACTGGTCCTTTTGGACTAAAAATACATGTAGCACCTTCTTTTTACCTGATTATTAGGATAATTAGTCTCTATGTTTAAACTAATTATTGACTTGATCGATTGCCATCTATTCAAGAATGATCAAACTACAATTTTTGTTAATATTATATCATTCGTCCGCGTCTCTTCTTTTCTTTAGGGAAAAAAAAGTTAAAAAGAAATCATCGCTAGACGGATAATAATCAACAAAATCAGCCAATACTTCAATTTAATTTTAGCAGAAAGAAAGTTCTGGGATTCCGTTGGAAAAAGAGCACTAACATAGGGGAATCCCTATTATCATATACAATATTTTATATTAGAAAATAATATCATCATATAAAAGTTGGAACGAAAGAAAATGGTTAGGAGTCTGACGCATGCTCAAACAGGGGAAGAAAAAGGATAAAAGATGCGTCCCCACAAAAAATCCAGATTTCATGTGAAAAATATCAATCGTGCCCTTAAAATTATTGCCTCATAAAAGCTGTAGTTCACCATGCAAGCCATCTCTCTCTCAAACCTGTAGTCCAGAAATTCAGTTGCATGCATGCCCAGAATCACAAGAATCAAATCTACGTATGGGAATAAACAACCACTGCACAATGAGATTACAGGGACATGCAATCTAAAATCTGAAGATTCAACTACGGAACTTCTTAGCCATTTTGCCCTAATCATTGTAGCTAAATGAGTGATGAACTCGAACAACTCACTGATTTAGTTCCTCTTCAACTTCAAGCAACCGCAGTTCCACCTAGAATTAACAGAGGACCAGTGGTGGCTGGATTAATTTGGATCCAACCTGGCGATTTGTTAGCGACGTCATATACCCTATAATAGAAGGAAAATCAGGGTTGCGCACTTATTAAGAATGGTGCCTTTCAAATACTTCATCACATTGGAGATCGCTGTCCAATTTTATATACCAGGATTGCTTGTGTAAGATCTAAAAATTCCAATCAGAGATGCAATAACTCATCACATGTATCAACTGGCAGCAAAGTAGCCAAGCTGATAAACCAGTGATCTAGCACTTGCCCTGGAAGTTGGATTATCGTGCAGTGAATAATTTTCTAGATAGCTTCTCAAATATTTGGTCAAACAAGTACTTATCCCACCCTCACGGTTCTGATAATTGCCACACCAAAATCCTTCAGGCAGTCAATACCAGATAAAAATCAAATTGTGTTTTCAACAGTTCCTCCAGCAACACATGACCAAAAATTTACCAGAAAATAAACAAGTAATCACACCAATGCCATCAGAAAACTTTAGGAACGCATACCTATCTGAAAAGACTTACCATGAAACCAAATGTCAGAACTACCAATAAAGCCTACAGTGCAAGCATCAGTTCCTGTCTTAATCATAGGTAGATATGATCAATATAAACACCATGAACCATGTTACAATAACCTTTTCCAATATAAATCTCTTTCCCATATCATTGTGCCAGACAGTTGTCCTTGCAGCAAGCCGCTAATGGCCATTGTTTGCAGAGCCATGAAGTTTTCACCCACTCTCAGTCTTGACAAACAAGAACTCAGTAAAATCCGATAAACTCCCATCACTGCCTAAAACACGTCTTAAGAACCAACATCCTAAACATGTAAGTGGCTCAAGTAAACTTGGCATGTCATGGCCACTGCTCTACAGATCAAACCCTCCAGGCTCAACACAAGCACAGGTTATGGTACTGGGATATGGATTTTTGATACTAAAACAGCCTAAGTCTGGTTACCCCAGGCTAAAAATTTTGCTAGAAATGAAGGGTCCAAAGAAGATGTCAGCAACTGAAAATTAGATGTAACGATGCCCAATATTGAAAATATATTGTCCCTAAAGCTACATCTAACCAGAAATTCATGAAGAGAACTAAAAAACTGTTCTCACAAATGGTGTGGTGGGTGGCCCGCAATTGCCACCACCAAAATTATGAAATTTATCTAAGGAGGTTTCTTATCTAGTTATATACTTGTCACCCAAACATCTATCTAAAATTTAGCAATTAAGAAGTGGGAAGTTATAGTTGAGCTTTCAGGTCCATATTGTCCCTAAAGATCTGAAATATTCTTTCAATCCACTTGTAGCTTGGGATCTCCTTCACGTCTAGACCCACTGCCCTGCAAATCTATGATGCATGCTAATATATTTCAAAAATAAACATAAAATGGTTTCCATGGTTTTCATATGAGGCTTTAGCAAGTAGGTAAAAGAAAGATTTTTAAGTTGAGAGGAGGAAGAAAAAAATAAAAAATAAAAAAGAGGACGAGGCTAGAGAGGCACAGTAACATAACCTTGGCGGAGTATTTACCTACTCCACGCATGAAAAGGAAGCCCAATCTTTTTGTCCCTTTGTTATTATCCCGTGTCCTCACTAATATGAAGTTTTTGGGTTCCCACATAACGTTACGTTTTTCATGAAGGAAGGCGCATGACACGAGAACTTTTTCGTTCAGAAAAGAACTTTTTCGTTCAAAAAAGAACACGTTTGCAAATTGCATACTTAAATTTATGCCAAATGGGCATCATCGTATTTGTTTAACTAGTTATTAATAAATTAATAAGTTTTACTATTGCCAACCCTTCATCGTGGGTCCAGTGGTCCACCATTGGTGCCGTCAATGTGGCCTCTAACAAATTGGTCTTTGACTAATAAAATAAGAGATCGTGGAATGAAAAGAGGAAAAGAAGATAACAAATTAAGATTCTCTATGGAAAAGATGGGGCCTCTTTCTGTCACCTTTAAGCACTCCACCTTGCACAGAGAGAACAATCTCTTAGGCTTTAGGAAGGATTCTAAGGATGGGAAAGCATGGTTAAAATGCATACCTGCCAACCAATGCCCTTGCTTGACGAAGATAACACGCAAGATGTCAACATAAAACGAGCCCTCTAAATCCTGCGTGCCAGAAATTGGTATCAACCTCCCCGAATACAACACAGGCTCAAACCTGAAGTGCACTTGTGTCACAATGCCAAGACTTCATCAATCCACACCAATGACGAGCCATGGTTGGCTCGGTTTGCACCACAGATGCACTTAGGTCATGCTGAAGACATGCAGTGCCGCAATGGATGGATCTCAAAATGGCAGCTTAGTGATGAGAAAGTATGCATCCGTGATTCACAAGTTGAGTATTAGTTTTATTTTGCTCAACCAACATCTAACAAAAGATAAGTTTTTCAGCTAGTGACCTTTTACGCGCATTGCAGCATTTTAACCAACCATTTACCTAAGCAGTTACGAAGGCAGCAAAAAATTATTTTGATAAGTACTTGTTTTGAAACACAAACTATGTATTTGATCCTCAAAATCCAGAAAACTAACTTACAATGGCACCATCCAAGGTCAGTTGGATATCAACTCAAACATATCAGTCATATCATAAGAAAAAGTCACCAATCTAGAAGGTGCAAAAAATTAAGTTGTTTCTACATAACCTTTAATAGGCAAAATTATATAACAACGTGTTGGCATTCAATCCTAACGTTATTTTTCCAATCATCTCCCTACAATTTTGTCCAGCAGCAACCAAATTGCTAACAAGATCAGCTTTTGGCTGATTTATCTAATTAATCGATATTTCTTTTCTTAAAAGATACAAAAAAGAAGACCCTCAGGCAATATTATGAGAATGTGAAAGTCTATTTCCAGCTCATGCTACTAATATATTATACGCTGGATGCTATTGAGGCTACTATAGGTCCACAACTTGAAGCATAAAAGCAAGTTCAAGTGCGTTTGTGGCATTTCTGCAAACATGGACAAAGCTGTTGTGTCCTGTCAAAATGGAAGTACATGATTAAATTTGTTCTCAAAAAAAAACCTCCAGGGTAGTTGTATTGCAAGATACAAAATAATACACTGACCACAAGTTCATTTACACAAACCAATGACAATAGTGGATAGTGTGCAATGAGAGGTAGCTAATGTTAAGCGACAGGTGCTGCAAATAATGCAACATGCACAAACTTAAGCAATTAAGATTCCGCAGAAAGTCTAGCACATATCTGACAGTTTCCATGAAAGGGCTGCATAAAAGCCTACAATGTATATCACATGCTGCAAATGGTGATATATAGATTAAATTTAACATTATTCTATTTCCAAAAACATTTTATATGGGTAAGACAGTCATTACTGAACTAAAGGCAAATTGCAGCCTTAGAATGATAAAATCAGCTTCACCAAATCACAACAATTTCACTGGCAGGCAACTATATAAGATTCACAAAGCTCTTAACCTGCAAAATAAAAAGTTTTAGATCATAATTCCAGATGTTTCAATAAACCAGCCTTGAAATAGATTATTTTGAACTTGACATGCAACCTTGCACAAAACAAAACTGAAATATTTTCTATTATGGAGATAAACATGTCAGATCTCAGCATTAAAATCCAACTACAAATAGAAGGGGAAGAAAAATATGAAAGGTGACAGATAGACAAGTCATAAAAATTAGTTATGCATACTGCGTGCACCCAGCTCTGGAAAGGTCAGAGCAAACCTTCTACTGAGTTTGGATTACTTTGCCAATTTCCAGTTTTGTCTTCTAGGGGTCATCTTAGAAGTAGATGTAAGGCCTTGGTTTGCAGATATCAAAATGAAAATTTTACAACACATAAAACAGCTGATCAAATAAAAATATTCCTGAAAGTACACAGAAGCATATGGCAATCTCTTAAATAAAGCATCCGAACAAGATAACAATGTTATAAATGAACAATTAATTGACAGGATTTCTAAAATGTATCTTGCCCCTCTAACTAGGTAGCCAGAACCAAGATGTACCACAATCTTGGTTTACCTCAGTGAAGATGGAGGGCTGGAAAAATTTACAAAGTAGCAAGGCATTCCTAGTTCTTGGCCAATATACAAAAACTGAGATTAACCACTATTTTAAGGCATCAGCTTTGACATTTAATAATTTAAAAGCCCATTTAATATTGTTGACCAAACAAGATTAAAAAAATCAAGGCCGATATGTTGAGTATCAGACGATGTCTGAGGCCATGTTGCATTACATCAGTTGAGTTAGCAAGGGCTGGCAAGTTTCCGATACCAATATGAACAATTTTCGGAGCCAAGATGAAAACCTTGCAGACTGATGGTAAGAAAAGCCATTACAAGTTTGGTAAAGATGTCAGCTCTGGGGTACAACCAATACCACCTGGCATATTTTGGTGCTCAAAACACTGGTTTTTTAGCTGACAAATGTTATACAAAGTTGTTTTTCAATTCTTTTTATTCACTCATATGAGATGATGTGTTGGCTCTTGGCTACCAGAAGCCAGTACAGGTGTAGGGAGAGTTTCCATGAAGATTCTAAAGCAGATGAACCATCCTAAGAAATAGATCTCTGCTGCTATAGGATAAATATACATATGCAACTCACTGCACATGCAGATCAACATATAGACGATGTGCATTTGGATGCATACTGAAGAATATATATACAGACATTTAAAATACCTAGCCGCCATCTCTGTATGTCACTAGCAATGATCCAATGTAGTCATGTAATGATTATACCTATGTGAGTCATACTGAGGTCATAGGATAACATAAGATGGAACCCAAATAAAAGGCGTAGGACTCATTAGATTATGCTTATGGTTACCAAGTAGTATAAATTTAGAAATGTGAGGTTTGAGTTGTGATCCGATGGTATAAAGGAATTTCAAGAAATAATGTGGTTAACTTCTTGAATTACTGAATTGCAGAAGATATATTTATTGGCAGGTATTATAAAAGAGAGAGAGAGAGAGAGAGAGAGAGAGAGAGCATCAGATAAATTTCTGAACAGTGAGAGTAAGTAGGAGTCATAAATACAGAGCACCTTTGATTCACCTGAACCACCAATTAGTTAGGTACATTGCATCTATACACAGAAGAAACAGTAGATATCTTACCATGCGTGGCAAATCCTGACAAAGAAACTCATGTTGCCAGCAAGATCCCTTATTCCTGCCAATAATGGATGGTAAACAAACAAAAGTTTATAATATATATTTTTAAAAAAAAAAATCAACATCTCAAAATTTGTATCGCTTGATTCTTTATCAGGACTCCTACTCTTCTTACAAATGCTTAAGAGAAGATGAATTTTCAAACAAGATAACATGCCACGATGTTACATATTAGTCTACCATCGCATTCTTGACCTTCTTGACTCTATAATCACACATTGCGAACCATGCATTCGTCTTACCATGAGCACTCTACCATCCATCCCCTTAAAAAACTTCCCTTACCCACTCAATATGCCAGATCCAGCCAGCATTATCAAGTTATACCTATAATCAACCCTGCACGATTCCAGATCAAAATTTGGCCGAACCAAACAACCCTAAGACCAATTTCTTTTTCTTTTTTTTTTTTTCCGGTCCCAATCGTCTATCTACTAAGATGATCTGATCTCGAATCCACCGCAATTGCAGCCAATCATTCAGCCAGCCGATCCGGCTTGGCGAATACAAGCTTGCTTTCGACAAGGAAAGATAATTAAAACCAGAGAAATGGCGCGAGAAAAGAAGCCCTAGTAAAAGCGAAAAGGGAAGGGAGATTGGGGGATGTGAGAGCCGGATGCAGAGGTTTATCGACCGATTCCCGCTTTGTACCCTCGACTCGCTCCTTTTCCTGCCTCCCAACCCACCCATCAAATCACCAACACACAAGGCCAGGAAGGGATCGATAAACCGCTGCGTCCAGAAATCACCTGAAAAAAAAAGAGAGAAGAAATAGAGATCGGACTCGAAGTCTGGACCGCTTACTCCATCGATTCTATTCACCGGAGAATGGGAGGAGAGGAGGATGGGGAGAAAAAAAGAGAAAAAAAAAAGGAAGACGAGAGCAGCGAGAAGAGGGAGTATCTCCAGGCCGAGGAGAGGAGAGCCATCGAATGATTGCAGGCGGGCGAGTAGGGCTGGGTGTGAGCCCAGCGTGAGCGATACCGGTGCGGCTGAGGTTGTCATATAGTGGGGGCCTGGACTCCATCTCACCATGATGCCCCTTGACCAAGATATTGGATATGGTTAAAAATAGCATGTAATCGCTGCTCCTGCCAAGGGTCGGTTGATTCCGTGTGCATGGCCCATGCACCGTAGAGATGCCTCGTACCAAATCCATCTTGCCAGTCGCATTAAACGCAAAATATTCAGCGATGTTTTCCATCAAAGATCCAGTCACCATGCATGAATTACGAAGTTCAGGCAAGTGATGTATGATTTTATGACCATGCCAATGCATTGCATGACGTCTGCATTTAATGGCATCCGCATTTAGAAGGCATGCATTATCTAGAAGAAGATGACTCCTGATAAATTCGCTAAAGCTTCAGACACACCGCAATCTCAAATGAAATCTCCAAACAGCCATAAGAGATGAAACTTAAATTATGGTTTTCTAGAAAATTTCTCTATTTTTATGCAAATATCTTATTTTATTCTCTCTTTTAATTTAATAAATTATTTTTTCCAAAATTATAAAAAATTCCCCTTAAATGTCATTTGATAAATGAATTTAGAGTAAAAAGATAATACATTTTATTTAATGAAAAATGAATGAAAAGATGATGGGCCTATCTTCTTAATAATATTTAGTCAAGTGACCTATGATTTCAGCCGTGTTGAATATGATAGTATATAATAGAGTGGCTAAAGATTCAAACACACTAAAATTTTTAATGAAACCTACGGCAAACATAAGGGATGAAAGTCGAATTATGATTTTCTAAAGAATTTTTCTATCTTTATGCAAAAATCTTAATTTATTCTTTCTTTTCTATAGATTTTTCTTGAAAAAAATATTTAAAAAATATATATTTTTTTTTAATTAAAAATTTTGCATCAAATGTTCCTTAAGAAATGATTTTAGAGTAAAAAGATAATACATTTTATTTAATGAAAAGTGAATGAAAGGATAACAAGCATATTTTTCCATTAATATTTAGCCAAGTGATGTACGGTTTGATTAGCTATTAGATATGATTCATGTGAGTGCATTGCATGATATCCGGCATGATATACGATATGATATCCATAAGAGGATACGCATATCTAAAAGAAGATAATGCATAATAAATTCACTGAAGGTTCAATATGCCAAAATTTTGCAATGAGATCTATTGCAAACATAAGAGATGAAACTCAAATTATGATTTTCTAAAAAAATTTTCTATTTTTATGCAAAATCTTAGTTTACTCTTTCTTTTGTTTACATTTTCTTGCAAAATAAAATATTTAAAAAATAATTTTACCAATACTAAAAATGTTGCATCAAATATCCCTTAAAAAAATGATCTTAGAGTAAAATGATAATGTGAAATGAAAAATGAATGAAAAGATAATAAACCTGTTAATGCTCAGCCAAGTAATGTTCGATTTTTTGAGTAATTGTTGGATATGTTGCATTTGAGTGCATTGGATGATGTTCGTATCTTTAGTTAGAAGAGGAACACATCTGAAAGAAGATAATTTATAACAAATTCACTAAACTACGAAAACATCAAAATTTCTAATGAAATTTATGGCAAACATAAGAGATGAAACCCAAATTATGATTTTCTATAAAACTTTTCTATTTTTATGCAAAAATCTTAGTTTACTCTTTCTTTTCTATAGGTTTTCTTGCCAAAAAAATATATTTAATAAGATATCTTTTTTAAAATTGAAAATCTTGCATCAAATGTCCCTTAAAAAATGATTTTAGAATAAAAAGATAATACATTTTATTCAATAAAAAGTGAATGAAAAGTTAACAGGCCTATTTTCCTATTAATGCTTAGCCAAATGATGTTCAATTTTATGAGCAACAGTAGGATATTTTCCCTGTGAGTGCATTGCATTATGTTTATATTTAGAAGATACACATATTTTACAGAAGATAATCCATAATATATTCATTGAAGCTTCAAACATACACAAATTTCTTGTAAAATCTAGGACAAACAAAAGAGATGAAATACAAATTATGATTTTCTAGAAAACTTTTCTATTTTCATGAAAAAATTTTAGTTTACATTTTCTTTTCTATAGATTTTCTTGCAAACCAATGTATTCTAAATAAAATATTTTTTTCAAAATGGAAAATTTTGCACCGAATGTCCGTTAAAAAATAATTTTACAGTAAAAAAGATAATACATTTTATTCAACGAAAAGTAAATGGGAAGGTAATGGACCTATTCTCCCATTAATTTTTATTACAATAATGGCTATTTAAAATAAAAATTAAAGTGCTATTCTTTTATATAAATAATGATATTTTAGTTATGACGGTCAATAATAGTTTACGTTGGGATCGATATATAATGGTATATTGTATTATTTAATCTTACTTTATAAGACAAAAGAGAGACAGCTACTCTACTTTGGAAACTTTTAAAAAGTTTTTCCATGGTGATGTCATCGCTATATTCTCCTCTCAATCAATTAGCTAGCTGGTTTTTATTTATTTATTTATTTTTGTCTCTCCCAAACCATGCTTTCAGTTGGTTGGTGTGGCAAACTTGTGAGATTTCAACAATCATAGACTATTGGTAATCTCATATGGTTAATAAGGATTCTTTGTAGCCCTTAGCCAGCTTATTACTTGCCCGAATTAGCCTCTGTTTTAAATGTTATTCAGCTAAAGTTATTGTAATACCTTATTATAGTCTCACATCGAATAAAAAAAATAAAAAATAAAAAAACTTATAACTTAAGTTCACCTATCATTAATTAACTTATCAGAAGATTGTAATACCTTATGAATAGTAACTCAAACTTATGAGTGGTTTGATGAGCTAAATTGTAATACTTTATGGATAGTAACTCAGACCTATGAATAGTTTTGAGGAGTTATGACCGTCTTTTTAAGGCCCCATGAACTTGGGCATATGGATGAATAGTTTGATAGGTTATCAAAAGATTAAAATGCCATATGAATAGTAACTTAAGATTAAAATGCCTTATGAATAGTAACTCAGACTTATGAATAGTTGGCCACCTGAACTTGGGCATATGGATGAATGGTTTGATTGGTTATCAAAAGAATAGAATGCCATATGAATAGTAACATAAGATTGGAATGCCTTATGAATAGTAACTCAGACTCATGAATAGTTTAAGGAGTTCGTTGACTATCATAATACCTTATGAATAGTAACTCAGACTTATGAATAGTTTGAGTAGAGGAGTTATCAAAAGATTGTAATGCTTTATGAATATAGTAACTCAGACTTATAAATAGTTTGAGAAGCACGTGAACTATTTTAATACCTTATGAATAGTAACTCAGACTTATGAATAGTTTGAAATACCTTATGAATAGTAATTTACACTTATAAATAGTTTGAGGAGCATATGGGCTCAGGCTTATGCTTATGAATAGTATGAATAGTTTGAGGAGTAACTAGAAGATTATAATACTTGTAATAATTTATGAATAGTTTAAGGAGTTTATAACTCAAATTCACCTCAAGTCTATCAAATGACTCACCTTTTTAAGGCCATGTGGATTCGGACTTATGAATAGTTTGAGGAGCACATGGACTCGGGCTTATGAATAGTATAAATAGTTTGAGGAGTTATTAGAAGATTATAATACCTTATAAATAGTAACTTAGACTTGTGAATAGTTCGGAGGAGTTATAAAAAGATTGTAATACCTTAAGAACAGTAACTCATATTTGTGAATAGTTTGAGGAGCATATGAACTATTGAAATACCTTATGAATATTCACCTCGAGTCTTTCAATTGATAATTGACTCACCTTCAATTGACAATTGACTTACCTTTTTAAGGCCACGTGGACTCGGGCTTATAAATAGTTTGAAAAGCACATGGGCTCGGACTTATGAATAGTATGAATAGTCTAAGGAGTTATCAGAAAATTTTAATGCCTAATGAATAGTAACTCAAGCTTATGAATAGTTTGAAGAGCATGTGGACTATCATAATACCTTACGAATATTCACCTCGAATCTATCAATTGACAATTGACTCACCTTTTTAAGGTCATGTGGATTCGGGCTTATGAATAGTTTGAGGAGCATGTGGACTCAAGCTTATGAATGATATGAACAGTTTGAGGAGTTACCGGAAGATTGTAATGCCTTATGAATTAGTAACTCAGACTTATGAATAGTTTGAGGCGCACGTAGACTATTGTAATATTGTATGAATGATAACTTAGACCTATGAAAAGTTTGAGGAGCATAAGGACTCATGCTTATGAATAGTATGAATAGTTTGAGGAGTTATCAGGAGATTGTAATGCCTTATAAATAGTAACTCAAGCTTATGAATAGTTTGAGGAGCATGTAGACTATTGTAATACCTTATGAATATTCACCTCAAGTCTATCAATTGATAATTGACTCATCTTTAATTGATAATTGACTTGCCTTTTTAAGGCCATGTGGACTCGGGTTTATAAATAGTTTGAGGAGCATGTGGACTTAGCCTTATAAATAGTTTGAAAAGTTGTCAGAAGATTGTAATGCCTTATGAATGGTAACTCATGCTTATGAATAGTTTGAGGAGTATATGGGCTATTGTAATACCTTATGAATGGTAACTTAAACTTATGAATAGTTTGGGAAGCACATGGACACGGGCTTATGAATAGTATGAGTAGTTATCAAAAGATTAAAATACCTTATGAATAATAATTTAGAAGATTATATTACCTTATAAATAGTTTGAGAAATTTATAACTCACATTGATCTTGACTTTATCGATTGACTCACCTTTTTAAAGCCGCATGGACTCGAGCTTATGAATAGTTTGAGATGCATGTAAACCCGGGCTCATAAATAGTTTGAGGAGTTTAGAACTTAAATTCACCTCGAATTTATCAATTAATTCACCTTTTTAAGGCCACGTGGACTCGGGGCCAGCACAGTTATCGTCGGAGCTTGCCTTATCTTTTAGTTGGGTTAACTTAAATAATTTAAAATATTTATAACTCAAATTTACCTCGAATTTATTAAGTAATTCACCTGTCTAAGACCACATAGACCCAAGCATTACAGTTATCATTCGGGCTTGCCCCATTTCTTTGTTGGGGCAAACTTGAATGGTTTGGAGGATCATTTTGCAGCAACGTTGCAGTGTGACTTAACCTTCATGTCTTACATGCATGTCACTATATGCAAGTACATTTGTAGCAAAAATTGAAATTAAGGTGGCATTGTGATTTGACATGTAGAATAATAAACATTTTATGCCAAATAAATACAGGGGAAAAAGACCTTAATACCTCAAGTGAGGCGAGGTCGATTATTTGAGGATTGAATTGGGCCTAAGAGGCTCAAACTATTATTTTAGCGGCAAAGCTATAAATAGTTTGAAGTTTATTATATTCTACTATTTTTTTAGGCTGTGATTTGGAAGAAATTTTTGGATAAATTTGATTTATTGATATAGATCAAATCAATTAATGAATGCCACATCAGTGATTACTACATCAGCAATTTTTACTTACTGATATTACAACTAACTTTGGCTAAATAACAGAGAAACTTGACTGCTGAAAGTTGGTGATAAACTGCTAAAATTTAAAATTAAAAATTACTAATGTGGCGCTCATTAGTCAATCTACATGGTGAATCGATTTTATCCAAGAATTTTCTATGATTTGAACTGCTTTGGGTTGGGGTGTCAGGTGAGGCTCCTCTCCAATGCTCTCTCTTAAATATTTCGTTGAATGAAGCTCAGTGGCACTTCTTTCTCCTTTAAAAAATAAAAAAAAATTGCAATTCGAAGATTAATATTGCTTTCTTCAATTATTTTCCGCCACCAAAAATACATGTATAATTTTGATGAGCCAGCAACTGGCTACGTAAATTATAGAATTTATTTTTTAAAAAATTATTTAAGATTGTTATGTTTATTACCATATGCTCGCGTCCAACTCGCTACTTCCGTTTAATCTAGTCTTAATGTTTTTTACCTTTTTTTCCCCCTTTATATGAGAGAATTGCTGCTATCATATTTCAAAATATTTTGGCACCACCAGCTATTTTTTCCACATTTTAGTTTGCAATGCATTGAAACAATATGTTTTCTGATTTGGTTTTCTTTGAGATGTCTCAAACTTTTGTCTAATTTGAGTTGGTGTTGGCTAAAACATGTCTTATTGAAGCTGCGCCTTAATTGTTCCATTGATATTTTTTTATTAGCTAAAATATTCTTTTGATCTTTAAATTTTTACTTAAAATTTATTTTTAATCCTCAAACTTTTAATTATTATAATTCAGTTCCTTATGTTTTAAGAATGCTACATACATTATGTTTTAATAAATTAATAAAATAATTAATGTATCATCTTGATGCAAATACATGAACTAGTTGATAGAGTAACATGTCAATTATTCCATCGATTTTAACTAAGCCTAACAAAAATATTTTTAAAACTTGAAGAACTCAATTGTAACAATGAAGGCAAAAATTAATTTTGAATGAAAAGTCTGAGCACCAAAGTATATTTTAGCCTTTTTTTAATTTCACTTGCCTATTTCCCTGTGAGTTTGTGGTTAACTCTTCCATTTTTTTCAGAAGTTGCCAATCTTGATTGAATGCTTGGCTTTGATGTGAATATTATTATGCAAAGCTTTCTATGGAATCGTGAAGAATAGGACTTAATAGGTTAGCAGAGGACGCATCGAAATGATTGTGCCATTTGAAACTTAAAATAAAATTGGAAGCGAGCAATCATGATTGTTGGAACTCTCTGGTGAGATGGGAGCGAAGAGTGTTAGTCAATGATGACGTCTTTGCTATTTAGCGTCCGTTTAGAGGGCACGGAATATTAATTATCTAATGACGAGCTATAGCATAGATAGATAGAGTATCATCAAAATTTAAAATTTTGAGGAAAAGGACGAGATGGAAGAAGTGAAATGGTGCATGCAGGGAGAAGATGGAGGAAAAAGGGGGGAAAAAATAGAGAAAAGAAACTACAAAACAGCCAAGATAATGGGATCAATAAATAGAGATATGTTATCAGGCATCAATTATTCATCGAAACACCAGTCTAGTGATTAGTCCAAACTGACTCCAATGCAGCAAAAGCCTTATTCAAAACAGAAAAGCATGCTAGTGAAAACCAACAGCATGCTTAGCCGCTTCCTCACCACCTACCCCTACCCCACAATAAGTCTTCAAAGCATGCTTGGCTTTGTATCCTGCCTCCGAGAATCGGAACTTCAGGTAGGCAATGTATTCGTAAGGATGGTAGAGCTTAGGGTGCTGTTCATCAACCAGCACTTCTGGAGCGTGTACCATGTAGCCATCCTTGAACTGAGAGCCGAAGCCAATGGAGTATCTTGTCTCGTTGCTCGTCATCCTTACCCGATGAACTGTTGGTTGCACTCGTCCATTGCTCCATGCCTAGCAAAAACAAATAGAGAGAGAGAGAGAGAGAGAGAGAGATCAACTATCAAACCTTGGCCAAATTTGATCAAATACCAGTTGTCTTCATTAAGCGATCTTTGATGGCAAGTGGTATTGACCAGCTTTTTGTGAGGCTCCCTTGTGAATTGGGGGACACATTTAGCTGGATCGGTCCTACAATTTGGCCAATCCCGCTCTGATAAATTAAGTAGGATGTTTTTCTTTTTTTGCATGCGGTCGGGCTGCAGCGTACCTCAAAAGATTCGCCAAACATGACGGTGAGAGTTTTTGGTGGTGCATGGAACCATTCGCCGTCTTTGGACAGCAGCTCGAGCCCTTCCCCTTGGTGCTGGCAAATAATCGTTACGAGGTTCATGTCCGCGTGCGCTCCAATGGTGATCATAGTTTCCTGATCTTCCGGAGCTCCATACTCCGCAATCCTCATCGTCTGCCTGGTGGATTCTACGTGCGGATCGTAGTATTGTTCGATGCCCAAGCCTTCTAGCACCATTCTTCGAATCATCAACTCCAGCTTCGATAATCGCTGAGCAAACCTCCAGACCGTGTTGCTAATTCGATGTTAAAATCAGTCATGATTTTAATAAGTGCCTCAAGTGATCATCCATGCTGGAGTTAGTGTTGAAGCACGCAACAGCATTTGAGTAGATTAATGATTCGATTATATATAATAAGCTCACCTGAAGCTTGGATGTCCCTGAGGCCACATGAGTTTGGTGAAAGCTTGCACCGAGTCCAAATGAGGTGCATCGTCAATGTTGAGGCTTTCGTAGTTGAATCCCGGCCTCCGGTCGATGTACCCTTGGTAGGGCTTGTCGGAGGAGTTCCGCAGCTTGGCTTCACGGGGAAGATGGTAGAGCTCTTTTGCCACCAGGCTGAACAGCTCGTCGGCGAGGTCAGCAGCGACCTGATCATCGAAAGCAGCGTGGAAGAATCCATGGGAGTCCAAGGCCTGCATGACTTGAGCCCGGACCAAGTCCCAATGATGGCTTCCAGGCTTCGCCAAATCCAACCCAGAGAAGTTTATTCGGGGGAACTGGAGTTTGGTTTGAGAGCCCATGGCTTCTTTCTGCCCCTGCTAATGACTTCAAATTCCAATCTTCAGAAGAAGGGAGCTGCTAGGTTTGTGCACGCATCAGTGCTAGCCTTAAAACTGATATTTTTCGAAAACAATGCTGAGGCCCCCAAAAGACAGTATCATATATGCAGATCCCTTCTGCTTTCTTGGTAAATGTGGCACATGACACTTAGAAAGCATTCGGGCTGATATCCTGTCTCTGATCCAAGGCCAGAGCCGAGAAGGGTAGATCACGTGAAGCCACACCAGCAGAATCACAACACCTATAGTACCGGATCGAGAAGAAGAAAGCCCCTGATTAAGACAGCAGAAAGAGCCAAGCAAGGGTGGATGATGAAGCCACCACACCAACAGAATCACGCGTAGAAAAGCAATGCAATCATCAGCATAGAGAACCGCTGTCATCCAGGCTCTCACTTGAATGTTTCATACAATCATGGGCTAAAGAAATATCAGTGCACAGAACATTCGTTTCATTGTTTCATAACAAATTTCACTTAATGATGACAGAATCCAGTCATACATCAGTTAATCTTCACATCAAGCCGCGTTACTTTCAGTGCCAGCTAGAATGCTTTCTACCCCGAATTGGTATAGAAATTTGAATAATTACCCCTCGGCAGTATGACCAGTCTTGTTTGACATGAGGATGGTGCAACTCATCTGGCTGTCCCTTGCTCGTCCATGACACCATCTCAACCACAAAGATGAATGGTAAAAATTAACAGAAGCCTGCCCCTCCTTGCAAAGCCATAGCCATAGCCATAACCTTAACCAAAAGGCACGATTGCTTTAAGATATGATAAAAAGAAACAAAAGGTGGGTTAAGAATCACAACTAAATGTAAAAAAAAATGTCGCATGCATGGGCACGTACATGCATGTAGGCATGCACACACACGCACGCACAGAGAGAACCAAATTCTGTATTTGGTATTTTTGATTAAACTGGCGTTGCTACAGCTCCTTTTACATTGGTTGCATTTTGTATGTTGTATAAATCCTCACCACTCCAGGGTCACTCCCTCTGCAAACAGCTTGCCGCACAGCCCAGCCTGCCACCACCCAACCCAAATACAAAAACCCCCCAAAAGGTCCGGTTGTCAACCAGGCAACAATCCTCTGAGTGCTGTCAGTTGAACTCTTTAAACATATGTACACAGGCGGCAACAGCAATAACACAGAAATCTTCTCTTTTCTCCAGGTTATAACTATGAGAATTATGACTCAAAAGACAGCGGGAGCCGTTTCAAATTATGAAAGGCTGCCAGAACACAAGTCCCACAGAAATGAAAATTTTGGTTTCAGTAACTCGACTGCATTACTAAGATCATATTTCAACTTCTTTTCTCTTCTTCCCTATCTTGTTTGTCAACTTCAAACTCTCTGTTGGGTCTGAACCAGGAAGCGGGTCCTTGATGTAGATGATAGAATCATCAAGAGTGTATATTCGGAGAGCAAGGGAAGAAACTGTTGGTGTCTTCGCTGCAGCCGTGAGGGAGGACCAGAACCACCAACTGTTTTTCAGGTACTCCGTCTTGATCAAGCCCTCAAACAGGATTGTTGCTTGAACCATCTATAACAAATACCATAGGAACACAGTCAGACCTATATAAAAGAAATCATTTTTAGAGGGGCTTCAAAGAGATCAGAGTGGAGCCTTTATCACACAGTGGCTGTGAAGTGGGTGTCAGCAATTCCCTCTAATTGAACAATTTTCTAGATGGTGATCTCATTTCATACCAGCTAATTCCTACTTGACCAATTTTGCAACCCTTTGGCTAATATTGGCAGGGACAAGATACAGAAAATTCCAAGTGCCTAAAAGTTGCAACATTATGAAAAATCTCTACATAATAAGCTTCCATGCTCTTCAATTATGCCAAGAAAAGACATTATTATTTTATTGAAAACCCTCAAGTATATACTCCCTAGTGGGCTACATTGTCCACATTAGTTGTCTGGTGCTAAATAAAACTTGTGGGACCCAAGCTATTAACAGAATATCACCAAGATAAGGAAACGGAAAACTTTTTGCAGTGCTGGAAGTAATGATCAATAAAACTTTTGGGAGCAAAGCTATTAACAGAATATCACCAATCTAAGGAATCGGAGAAAACTTTTGCAATTTCAGAAGTCTTCCATGGCCTAATGATTTTACTCAAGGTTTACTTTCCTAAACAATAGCAATCCAGGCATTTTTAAAAAGAACTAATAATTATTAAACATTACCACAGCCAGCAATTAATCCACTCAGCAGTTTTTTAGCATCCAACTTTTTGATAACAAATTTTGAGGATATCATTATGTTAATTTACTTGCCACACTTCATCTAATAGAAGTATTAGAGAGGTCCTAGACAATAATTCTATGCCTGGTAAACTCACAGCATTTTGACCAGAATAACATCAAATTATGTCAAACTACAAGGCAACTGCAAAGTAAAATGCAATAGAAAGAGCAACATAAGGAGAATCCAACTTGCCTCAAATATGGACTCTGCAGACTTGACAAATGCACGCCAAGCACGTCTTTTCATCAAGTGTGATTTAGAAGGTCTCAGTGCTTCCTCAGGCAGGGCTGCATCCATATCAAGTAAGTTGATCTTGAGCTGCTTTAATATTTGAACAATTTTCCCCACAAGGGGCCTCAATGCTGACTCAGGAATTGTGCAGCTCTGACTCATTTCCTGTCCTTGTGTATTGCCAGTGACAGAGGACGTCCGTTCTCCATCACCTTTATGATCTGATGCGGATCCCTTTGTTTTTATCAACTGGTCATTAGATCCATTGCCAACACAGTTTTGAGATAACTTAGTGGCTCGTTCAGTGCCATTTCTTATGTCATCTTGGGATGCATTTGCAGCAGCTTCTTCACTTTGCATGGACATTTGCAGCCATTCTTCAGATAAGGCTAATCCAGCATGCTGACCAGGATCAGATTTTTTGCTTCGGTTCAGAACTAATATGGGATCAAGAAAAAATACAGGTGAAGGGACTAAAGATGGGACCCCATTTGAACCAAGAAGCCCTACTTCCTGCACCAACTCCTTGTTAGAATTTTTGGTGATGAATTTCTTACTTATATCATCAAGGTCATAAGGGCATACTTTCCTTGGAAATTTAACCAACCTTGAGCAGATGCCTAACTTTTTATTCTTTGATGTCTCAACAATATCAACATCATCAGAATGTTCCTTTTCCTTGATGCTCTCAGACCTTGCTCCCTTTCCTTTTGATTGATCATCACTTTCTTTGCTTTCATCAGAAGCTGGTTTGTTTGGAATGCACCTTCCATCACTATGCCCTTCAAGTTCAATGACAGTGCAAAAAGTCTGGTGACAGGAAACACAGTGGTGTCGAGAAGACCATACAGGTTCCAAACACTCGCATCTATATAGTCTCTCATGTCCTATTTTTGCCTTCCCCCCTCGTTTTCTTGGGATTTCACTTGCTTCTGGCTCTAAAAAGGGACCATATTTGCTCTTAAGAATCATTGCAGCTTTCGTATTTAAACAATGTGGAGCTGCAGACTTTTCACTAAAAGAAGACTTTGATATTTGTTGAAAATCATCAGCTGTACTGTTCATATCCAGGTACAGCATAAGTCTTAGCCACTGCAAGATGCATTCCTTCAATTCTCTTTCTTTAGGATCACTATCCCTCAACCAACTAACAAGTTCTTGAATTTCATTATCAGATTCAAATAAAACCCAGCATTTATTTGGATCAGAATTAGAACTCGGATACACATCTCTTCTTTCGGGAGGTGCTGGCACACTTCCATCAACCACAAACCAAGGACGTTTACCAGGCCTACCAATGACCCAATACAACCGACCAGAAGAATCCCTACCTAGAAATTCCCTTCTTACAGATGCCATCAAAACTTGTGATTCTAAGCATGCAATGGAATCCTGCAAATGTGAAATCTCACTTCTTAAAGATTCAATCTCAAGGTTATTGCCTTCAGGCTCAATTACATTGGCATGAATATTGTTATGACCTTCTTGGAGTATTCTTTCCTGATTGGAAGCAGGTAGTTCTCTAGCTAAGCTATTGACTGCAGAACCCATAGGCACTGATTTACTCTCTTCCAAATCAGTTCTCCCACTCTCTGAAAACTGATGAGATCCATGAGGAATATCTTCTTTTGACGGAATAGGGGCATTACTTTCAATATTTACAGTGTTCATCGCCACTTCTTTCCCAGCTTCATCGCTTTGTCCTTGTGAAGAAGCTATCATTGATTTTTCACCTAGTCCATTGAATTGATCTCCTTTACTAGCATTCGTACTAGAGGATGAATTTTCAGGAACTGATGTATCCAAAGCAAGGCCTTCAATGGTGTGTGCCTGGGGTCTCTTAGCATGGGCATTTGTGTCCATTATACTCTTCAGAAAGTTGTCTGGGTTCTTACAAACAGCACCTTGTCCATTCCCCTCAAGGCAGTCTTCCATCATTATAGAAACCCCCTTCAGTGGATTTGCGGAAACCATTGCAGTATAGTTCATTTTGTTGCTGTAACTTTGTTGCTGTCCCATCAATTTACCATGGCCTGCAGATATAGCAGTTGTGCCCTCTTCTCTTGCAACATCATCAGTTCCACTAAATTTGCCCATACCTTCCTTTGCAGCTCTCATTGCCAGTAATTCTTCTCTGGATTTCAAGTTTCTCCACTCTACACCTAGATTACGCAATTTCTGCTGCATATCATTTGATTTATCAGCACACTGTTCTAGATGTTCTCGAATAAGTGCAGTGTTCAGCACTTCATCACATAAAAACTTCAGCAAAAATATTCTCTGCAATCAAGTAAAATATAGTAAGAAAGGCAAGCGAGCAAAGCGCATTGTTAACATATTATGAAGATATTTCAATACTTACATTCACAACATAATGTGAGAGGACCATATACTAAAATCCAAAAGGTATAGCTTAAGATGTCATATAATTGATTAGCCTAAAATTCAATAAAGAAATTCAAATAAAGCATTCACAAACATGTTAAAACACAAGCATGAATTCCCCAAGCATGAGAATACAAGGTCACACACGCATAAATGCACTTTTCTGTTTCCATCATTATGTCTAAGTTAAATTTCTGGAGTTAGCCTGCGAAAAGAACACAAGAAAGCACATTCAATTACATGAAACCTGGACACATATAAACTCTGTTACTTCAAAATCAAATTGCTAAACGGCTTAGACCATCAGCTAACAAGAAATACACACACCATTTTATAAAATTTTAAAAAGAAAGATTATATGCAATACTTAGCACAAGAGACAATGGCAGAAAGAGATTGCTTGTTATGTAAAATAAGGATTGGACTATCTTAGCATGTTAGTTCCCCTGCTATTTTTAAATACCACATTCCAATACGAAAACGAAGGGGATCATGCATCAGATGTTTCATATTTGGGCATCAGTAATTTATGAGCCAAACATCACTGGATCATATGGTAACAGGCAGGCCAGACATCCTAGAGATTATAACCATTAATCCATATGAAGTAACCTGCATTGCGCAATTCACTTAACCAAGTCAGATTACGTATTACAGACTACATGAGTATTGAACACATATCATACTTTTCAATACTTTTTCCCCTCATCAGATTTTAACGAAGATAGATGGCAACGATATACCTAGCAGTTGTCATAATAGAACCACAGCTGATGTACAACTTGTCATCCTAATATTGCAACAACAAATATGAAGTTGTCAACAGGTGAATTGCTCTTGATGACATCCAAGAAGTTAAATTCATCCAAATGTGTCAGTCTACTTAACTTTTCTAATAACAAGGATAGCACAAATCGCATTCCACCTACTATCCTTTCACAATTGAATTGCATGATAATTGATATCTAGATAACAGAGAAAGAAATGAAATGGTCACGATAGTGTTGAAAAGAAAAATGGTTGATGCAATGCTAAAAGAGTGGACAGAGTGGCCAAACTAGAAGATGGGCAGAAGGTTATGACAGCAAAATGAATTGCAGCTGCCTAGGCTTCAAGCAGGAACAAAGAAGAATGGCACATTAATAGATTTTCACAAAGTTAATTCAACAAAAGGAATCAAGTAATTGATTCAAATGGAAATATTAATCAATACTGTTGGGTTAGTTTGATTGACCTAGTAATAAGTCAAATACAAATTATCTGACCCCATAACCAGTATCAATTTCAAGCTTTGTTTCAAAAGGAACAAATTGTTTTCCGTTTATTAGATAAGAGGTACAAGTGGGTCAGGTTGGAGCAATATCCATCACCAAATTTAACTTTAAGCGGTGTTGAGCTTATAATTTGTCCCAAAAACCCTTTTATTATGTGCATTCCAAGTGCATGCATTAGACGCAATTAAATGTACCCAACCCAGAAAAAGGGTATCAATAATAAGATATATCTAAAGTTTTTTCACTAATTCACTAATATTTGCATAAAAATCAAGTAATTATCATCATTAACAATATGTTCTTCATTATAATGTGCCCTCTATTTTTCAATATCCCAAATCCTTTTTCTTTTGGTTCTCAATTAAAACATCTTCCCACGCATCGCACGAGTCTTTTGCTCATTCCCAACTGCACAGTTCAATAAAAATAGAGACTAAACAAGGCAACAAATGCAACAAAGTACTTCTATAAAATTCCAATATGCCCAAGCCTGCATTATGTATAAAAGAGGCATTATTTTCAGGTCCGCACATTGGGAAACGAATGCTACACTACACAACTGACAGGGTCATTAGTATTAAAATGGAATCCCCCCCCCCACACCAAAAAAAAAAAAATCAAAGAATTGGATCATTTAATTGACTGCTTTAAACAACATAATACAGAAATAATTGTGCCCTGTTGAGCAAAAGCAAGCATATTATAGAAGAAAGATCTTATAGTTCTGTGATATCATCACCTCAGCATCTGTCCATTTTTTTCTACACAAAAATTGAAAGAAAGTTGTTCAAATTTGAAAACCACAATTGCAGAGTTTACATATTAATTAAGCTGCAGCCATGGCCTTCAAAGAGTTCACCAAAGACTACACTCTTCTGATAATACAAGTTTCTATGTCAAGTCTTATATGCATTGTGAATATAGACTATGACCTGAAACTGTGACCTACAGACATCAAAGACAAACATTTGCTTTTTGAGGAAGCATTTCTATCCTGTCATCTATTGACACAATTTAACTGAAGCTAAACAAATATTTTTTTGATAAGAAATCAAACAGTAGCAGCTACAAGCTCTTTTGCAAGCTGTAATAATACTCCAGTATGACATCCTCACCCTCTAGACAGTATACAGAGGATATGATCTGAATCATGATTTCAAATCTCTACAAGATGTCCCATAACTCCATGAGAGATAGGTTACCATCTTAACTGTTAGGATGGGACCGTTCCACTATCATCCCAGTATTTCAATTAGCAAATCTTCAGATATCCCCCATCCCAATTGCCAGGACAAGATCGCTCAATAGAATGCAATTGCCAAATCTAACAACTCAGGGCACGGTAGAAGCATTGAAAAGCTACTGCTCAAGGAACATGTTATAACCTTGCAAGATCGCTCAATAGAATGCACAGCTAAAGGCAGGGAGAGAGTAGAGTAAAATTCTGCGGAATGATGGATTTCTCAGGCATAACTGTCAAAACATGTTCAAATGAACTGAACTAATTTGCTTATAACAAAAAGAGTGGCACACTAGCTTCCCCCATAAGCAAGGTATTAATTTTCAAGATACTAACAAGGAAGCAAAACTTATATGATTTCGCAGATTTACATGGAGCAATTATGACCACATAATATGCATCTATTACATCCACCTATAAAAGGAGAGCAATCTAAGAGTTCAGGGCAGTGATCTCCCTCTTAGAGAGATCTGGAGCAGGGACTCTCAGATTTATTATTCAGTTCACCATAAAAATTACCTCTCAAATTTGGAAGTTTATAATGGAAAAGACCACGAAAGAGGTGCTCAAGGCTCTAACAACAAAGAGGATAGTATCGGATAGAATAGAAACTTAGAAAGAGATCTGCTCTCCATTTAGTAGAGATGATAATTTGGAAAGCAGCAGAGCTAGCTACTTGTGTGGCTTTAATATGCGAAATAGAATATCAAGTCCTAGTATGATCCAAAAATTTTGAATGAAACCTAAGATAGGATTGTTCATGACCAAGAATATTGAAGGCCACAGTCCATATTTCAAACAATGCCTTTATATTTTAGAATGCTGTACTTTGGCTCCATACAAACTTGAATATGACATAATTAGAAAATAAATTATAGTTTTAAAGGAAAAAAATGGCTACATTTTGTGGCCTTTGTAATTTTTCTCATATCATAAAAAATGAATTACAGGAGTTTTCTCTTTTTTGAGGAAGAGTTATGCATAAAATGTCTAAAAAGCTTTCATTAACGGAATGAAGAACAAAGCACAAACTCCAAGGTTCTACTGCCAAGTACCAGAACTGGAGCCAACAGCAAACCAAAGGACAGAAGTTTTCCCCCTCTTAAAAAACACCAGGAATGTGAATTACGTGGTCATTTTTTGTGGGACCATATAGCAGCAAAGTTTATAGAATCTCATTCTTGAAATCACAATCAACAAAACAAATACATAATATAAGTGACATCATATAAAAATTTGTTGCAATGCTATACAAGATTGTTAAATCATTAGTGAGACTAAGGACATGGGATCACAAAATACAAGGAAGCATAACAAAGTCATGCACTGTTTGCAAATCAAAAAGGAAAAAAGCAAAAACAAATAAGCAAACCTCTTCTATGCTGAACTCCCAGTATTCTCTTTCCTCCATTGTGACTGCTAGCTGGTTTAGAGCCTCCTGGAAAGCACGAGTTTCCTCTCCCAGATGTCTCCTTGGATGGCGTTTAATAAATTGAGAATGAATCTGTGAATCTTGCATCTTAGATTGACTTTGAACACAGGATGGACAATACCAATTCCCTTCTGGAATTCGAGCTAGTGGAGGATTCAAACAGTACATATGATATTCAGAATCGCACTTATCACAGAGTAAAACGCTGTCATCATCTTTATCGATGCCACAAACTTTGCAGACTCCTTCCTCCCAAGGAGCTTTAGGTAGTTCACTTGCTGCAAGGACATCATGCAGCTCCTTCCATGTTTCAAAGTCAAAATGCTTAGCACCAGCATGACCTAAAAACTTTTGAGCTAGATTGAGGACCTGTGTTCAGAGCAGAAGTTTTTGGCTAAGTACAAAAGCAGCAGTCTTGCGTGTACATGCACGCACGCAAACATCAGACATGCATATACACATGTGAGGAGAGAGAAAATAAATGGAAATTTTTCTGCAGAATGATAAAGTGTGCGTTAATAATATGTTACCTGAACATGATTGTGTTTTTATACATCCTTTCTTTCCACTTATCAAGGGATTATAGCAAGGTTTTAAATTACATAGGATGAGACCGTTCCGGTTTTTCCATGGAATGAGATGCTGCCGTCCTACCCCCTCATGATACTTGAGACTGGAAATGTCATAGATCACACTAATTGGGGCTAGGACAATGGCAAAACAGCTCCATCCCAACACTTGGAAAGGTAACCCATCCTAAAGTCCCACGAGATGTCCCGTTGAGATCTTAAAACTATGAATTATAGAAGTGAAATACTAGACACTGAAAAAGATTTTCAGAATCAATGAATGAAACTTGTACAATAGATAACAAAATTTGATTATAAAATGTGCTCCTAGTTGAAAATTGTTTCACAACATGACAAAGAAGGAAATATCACAATGCCAATTTAGACAAAACAAGAGAATAAAAATCTAGATTTCACTTCCCTGAAATGATAGTCCACACACTAGCCTAATCTTTATTTGTCATACTCCATTACCTATCCAATGTTTTAACAATTGTAAAAGACTGTCACAGACTTCATTAGCAGGTAGTACGAAGGGTAAAAATAAATAAGAAATAATAAGGTCAGAAGATCAGATTCAGACCTCCTTCTCATACAACGACTCAAAATTCTGCGACAAAGTTTCAGCCAACTGCATCAGATCAGGTCGATCCCCATATGCTGTGCATATATTATGCCAAACCTGCCATTGGAAGCAAGACTTAAACAATGTCATAAAGTGGACCATTTTTACGTCAATAACAGAATATCTCAATTACCTCATTACTTGCATGGATATATGAAAGAGTATCAAATACATAAATGTGTGTGTGTACCCAGATATATAGTAGACCATCTAATATCCAATTCTATAAACCAATAATTTCTCATATTCAAACATGCCAGTTACATGGTTAATTCTAATATATAGTAATTAACAATAAACACAATTTAGACTCACACTAAAGGTGCATGTCCAATTAACCATTACAGATATAATCAGTTTACAAACAAAGGAATACATGAACCCAAGCAGCAATAAAATATATGCATATGTACACCATGACAGGCCGCTACACTTCTCCATGAACGCAATCCTAGAATTCAAATTATAAAGCATGCAAAACATTCTCTTTTGTTTTGGCTGCCTCTATTTATGTGAGTACACCAGCACTTAATTATCTTGAAAAATGTATGTAAATTTGATAATTTGAATTTCATATGTACATGCACACCCACGCTAAAAGAAGCAAGGAAATTAAAGTAAGCTTAAAATAGAAAAAGGGAAGAAATTAATAAGGATTCAGCATGGAAATTGGGTTGGTTTGCCATACATAGCTAGGATCAGAGGAGACTCCATTTAGAAGAGGGACAAATAGCAATAGATGGGACAAAGACAAAGGATAGGCCTAATTAAACTTCATGAAGGTGGTGCAGAAAGTTATGAAAGGGCTCAATTCAAGGCCTAAACCAGATTTTGATCACAGATAAGGATCTCTAGACTGGATCTTAAATAACTGCAAGATAAGAAAGAACTGGATGACCTTCCAAGTTGTTTAATATCAAGTTCAGATCTAGATTAAACTGTAATAGATAGCAAAAGTTTGTTTTATTTGCAAAATGTTATGGTGTTTGTAGGTTTTCCATGTTCTGGAAGTTTCCCCCAGCACTCACTTTGAAAGCAATTGACCCAGAAATTGATGACAGAGAAACTGGGGATGGGAAAGGAAAAGCGAGAACTTTGTAGATTTTCAGCAGAAAACTATTATTAAACCTTTTAATTTAAACCCTGTAGTTGAAACAAAACAGAACTATTTTACAGAAGCTATTATTTTCCCATGATCTATCCAATGGCTGCAAATAAAAGAGAGATAATGGACCACTGGAACTGAGTGGTAATAGGTGGGAGGGGCTGTGTGCAACCAAACCCACCTTTTTTCTTCCCTTATTTTCCCTCCTCTTTCCTTGCTTCTCTCCCTAGTCTTTCATATCTTTGCTGTATTTTTTTTTTCCCAGCAGCCAAGAGTCATACCCACAAAAGTCAAAACCTTCTTGGCTGCAGACTACAGATGTCATACACATCCCTCATGCCTAAAACTTGCGGCAAGGCACACTACATACAAGCAGCTGGCCATGGGCTGACTGGAAGGATAAATTATGGCCCTCATAAATAAAAATGTTGTGTAAACAAACCAAAAGGAACTGCATCTGACCTCTGACCTTAATTATCAGACCAAAATTACATAAAAACTCATAAACCAAAAAAAATAAGAAAAATTAAAACACTTCCAACGTTAAACAGTTCTAATCTGGCCCTTTTGTTACCCAAGTCAGCATCTTGTTTGGGATGCTAAGAGGAATTTAGCTCTAACATACCAGATCAAGTAGCATGAGAAACTGCTTTAGTCTACTGTCTTTTATGTTGACAAGAATGTGACATGGAATTTTCTGCCACAATTCTTCTTTGGCTTTGGGGAAAAAAAAAGGGTGTCACGTAGAATCTTCTACACTGCAAGGTTGAGGTGTTTCGTTCACATTAGGTGAACACCTCCTTTCTCAATTTTGGCACAAAATCACGCTATGTTAGTTATCCAATGTCTCTAATGACAAATCACAATAAGCACTGCAAGTTTAGAACTGTGCTGCTCACTTTCACTTTGCCGTGCACTTAAACTCTTGATCTACAATCATTTAAGAGTTTAAAAGGAGATGACACAACTAATGTTACGTTGGGTCGCCGGAGATAATGTTAAACAATGTTGCTAGTTTAAAAGGAGATGTCAAAGATAATGTAGGATATTTATACAGTGTGACAGACATGCAATAGCACTCCTAAGGCATGCCGAACCATACCGGACCGCCCAATATGGAGCATACCAAACCATACCAATGTAGAACCGATACGGTTTGCCATTTCAAAATGGTATAAGGCCCGTACTGACCTTGTACCATAGCAAATCATCCCATACTATGCTAAACCGCCCAATTCGGCTCGGTACGACTGGTACACGAGTTGGAGCCTCTCAATTCACCTAACCAGTATACCATCGGTTTAGTATGGTATATCCTATACTAAATTGCATCGGTTCAGCATCAAAATAATACCAGTTCCCGCTACAACAAACCTTATGGAGGAGTGTTATGCGAATAGCCTACTGTGTATGTATATGTTGGGTTATTTCCTATAATAGCAGATTATTTCATATTTGCAGCATTCCTACACTTGCTCTATAATTAAAAATATATATTTTGTGCAAAATAAAAATGGGAAAAAAAAACAATTTGAATTGTCCTTGTAACTAGCAACACAATTTCTATGCAAATAAGCTAAAATCTGTTAGCAGTATTTATGATAGCAATATCACAAGTCAATCAAATTATCTATGACTTCTTGGTTGTGTTAATATGTTTAAAATTATGACATCCCATATTTAATTCACGCTAAAGTAGAGTGCAACACCACCCCAGTATCTAATATGAGCTGTATCACAGCTATTTATGCATGACCAAGGCAAACTTATGCACTGGCTTTAAAGCAATAGACACTCCAGAAGACACATTGAGAGGGAGTAAAATGGTAAATCTAAAAATAATTTTCCTTATCTAAAACAAAAGGAGATAGGTAAAAGACATACCTCCCGAACATCCTCAAGAAAAGCCTCATGTGATCCACCATAAGCCCCAACAGCTAGTCTTAGATCGATTGCACGGAAGTCCAAAGGGCGAGAAACCATTGCAGGAAATCCAAGAATACCATCATCCTCGTTATCATTAGAATTTGTCAGGGCAGCTCCAAGCAAATTGCAGAAAACTTTTGCTTCATCAGCAGAAACGGCATGGCGTAACACAATACGACATTTTTTCATAATAACATCTGACAGAGAAATAGGACTTTTCTCTTTCCGTCCCTTGGGTTTCTGCTGCGGACCTCCACAAGATGCCTCTGCCAGCACAGATAGAACAGCTTTCTGTACCCAAACAACAAGAAAAGTCAACGGATTGATTGTAGGGCATGCCATTAAAGAAATTATGAGCTCCAAAGCATGTGTGTATCAATAAAGTATAAAATCTAGAAAAATATGATACTGCGGCAGCTTTACCAAGCATATAAAAGAGAATACAAAATAATAGAAAGATATAACAGCCTTCAACAGGCCACAGTAGAAGATTAGGATGTCCCAACGGTGAGGAAAGAAAGAACAATAGCTCAACAACAGCTGATACATGGCGAAAAAATAAGAAAGATGCACAAAGTGCAAAATATAAGCTTTCTCACAGGCAATCCTGGATAAACAAACAAAGATCACAGCGGTCTAAAACTGATGAAATGTGGGATCTCATCATTTAAATTATTTAGGTACAATGACCTAAGAAATAACTAACATTAGCAATAAGAAGATACAAAAAGAAAAACTGTCAAATAGGTGAATAAAGTGTGATTACAACTTTTAGAGGACAAGTGTAGTGATAGTTACGTGCGCTCAAATTTGAGATGAATTCTCTTATAAAATCTTGCTGGTATGAAGAAGTTGGTGATGGCATTCAATACTATTTTAGCCAGCTAAACTAGGCAACATCAAAGAATAGGTCATGATTCTATCATACTAATCCAAGAATGATAGCATGAGAGGTTCCAAATTAAATGTTTACATCATATTTATTGATACCACATCATCATATAATCCATAAATAAGACAGCGGGATCATTAATGGAAAAGAAAGATAAAAAAATCAACTTACAACATTAACAAAGTGTACCATGTGCATATTCAATTCCAAAACATTATCTAAAGAAAATCTAAAACTAAAAGAATAATAGTGGAGATTATGAGTGCCTCACATCATGAGGAATTTCAAATCTGTGAAAAGTTTATCGTAAATTTGGAGCAGATGTCGAACAACTAAAGTACCATGTAATAAAACAGCTAACAATTTACCTTGGTCGGCCCCGAAGCATTTCCCTTATAAACTTCTTTACTGATTGAATGCTCCAAAATTTTCTTTGCCCATTCTGGAGGATTTCTCTCCAAAGAATTATAAATGCACTTTCTTATTCTTGTTCCCACATTGGTTGGTAACTTTTTCACAGGCTCCAAAGGTTGTGCCCACTCAGGAAGATTATTTCTATTCACAACAGCTGGCTCAGAAGCAACTATTGCTCCATCAGAATCCTTGTAGTCCACAGGTAAAACTTCATTATCTCGCTTCATATCACCAGATATTTGCCTTTCAGCCTCTGCAAGCAGCTGAGAATCAAATAATTTAGTTTCAACAATTTCAATCAAATCTGCCAAAGATTCTTAACAGTAAACAACCAAACACTGACCAAATTTTACAGTTGTATCCATTCAGTATCCCAGGTTTACTGCATATATATTAAACATAAATTTAAAAAGTTGTGACAGGTCTCAAAAGTTGTTCAAAGAATATAAATGGGTGATCAATAGATGCTGTCATATGTGGAGCTAGCTCTAATCAATCGGTGCTCTTTTTTTAATATCAAAATCTCTCTTGCTCCATCAAAAGACTATACAGTTTTAGGTTGTGCTAGTAAATTTATACCACATTCAATGTGTATGCCACTTGGGTAAGCAAAATGGAGTTACTCAGCATACTCACAGAAGTCTTAAAGATGAAATTTAAATTGCAATATACATGCATCATGCACACATGTACATACAAAAATAATATTAATCTGCACGAGTTATGAATTTCTGTAAAAAATGACCAAAGTCTGGAACTGTCTTCTTTACTTGGCTCATTCATGTTCTTCAACTCTCTTGTTCCCCTATTGTTCTCCTACCCAAAAAACAAGAAAGGGTGCCAACCAGACACCTTGGTTTTTCAGGAATCTTGGAGTGCTGGTGTTCTAGATACTTGAACCAAACAGGGCAGCCCTTGGGACTCCAAAAAGAATAATAACTATCATGCAACATCAGCCAAAATTGTCACCACTTGGCTTGGCTTTTTTAAGAGTCCAGCAAAACAACACTTCAGTGTAAGTGATGGCACTTAATTCTAAACTATATCAAGTGCTAAAGCAAGGTTTAAAAGTTCAAACTACCAAGGTACAGCATGCGCCATGGTAGAACACCATACTGGGACAAGATTGCAGCTGGCATGGTATGCACCCCTGTATGATATTGAGCAGTAAGAACTGAGCCACAGACCCTTGTATTGACTGGTTCATAAATCCATGCACTAGATTATACTAACCTAAAGTGAATGCAACTTTTACTCAACAGAAAGTGTCAACAATGGTTAACTGAGTCTTTACATTCTACCAAGGTACAGTATATACCAGGGTAGATCACCATACTGACACAGGATGCCCGCTGGCATGGCAGGCACGCCTGTATGATATAGGTAGTAATAACTGAGCGCAGTAGACCCTCATATTGACCGGTATGTGAATCCATGCACTAGATTATGCTCGCCTAAAGTGTTAGATGCAACTTTTATTCAACTGAAAGTGTATGCACATACAGCATATATTCTTCTCCACAAGTATCTAAACTTGACCGGACATAAAATGGGATTCCCAACCCATCTTAGAATATAGCCTAAGGAAACTTGTGGGTATGCAACCATCATTGAGGTTTTTGAGACTTGAACTCAGATTTGTAAGGTTTGAGCTCAAATCCTATAAATAGCTAGATGACTAATATCTAATCTAGTCTTTTTAGTTTTTTAGATTGCAATTAATATATTGGTCCTTGGTACTTGATATGATGGCAATCATCATTCAAAGTTCATATACCTGTGCAGCTTTACATTTATGCATTTAACTCTTCTAGATATATACCAAGTTATGCATTAGATAGATTGTTATCAAAAAATTAAATAACATGCATGGTTTTTGATTCATTTGTCATATGATTCCTTAATATCTACAATGATTTTTAATATAATAATAAAGTCATACAAACATATATTTCTTGGCATTTAAAACTGAACCATTGATAATCATTCAACAATTCAATGCTCGATTCTCTAGTAGATGGTCATTTTTCGTAATCTATGCCAAATAAAATTTATCAAAACATATGGATGGATTGAAGTTCTAATTAATGTTACAAGGATTGCTACGCCATTACCTTACCCATACAGCACAATATACCTCATATTTAAGGTTTTATGTCCCAACAAGATGAGAAGTATCCTAGCCATACACTGTCCCATCCCATTTCTATGGGAAAACAAGATTGGAATGGAGATGGGACTTGAAACCCAAAGAAAGAAGGAAGGGAAAGAAGAAGAAAAGGAAAAAAAAAAAGGAAGGAAAGAAGAAGAAAAGGGAAAGAAAGAAGGAAGGAAAAGGAGAAAAGAGACAAAAAAAGGAAGGAAAGAAGAAGAAAAGGAAAGAAAGGAACAAAGGGAGAAGAAAACAAAAGGAAAAAAAGAAAGTAAAGAAGAAAGAAGAGAAATAAAGAAGAAAAAGAAACAAAAAAGAAAGAAAGAAGGAAAAAAAGTTAAAAGAAACAAATAGAGTCAAAGAGAAATAAAGAAAAGAAGGCTATTAGAATGCTTGATTGAAATGGCCGTTGAGACGAGGTGAGATAACAAGGCATTCTATTCCATGAAAAAATTGAGACACCCCATCTTATAGGATTTAAAACCTTGCTTGATATAGTATGGTATGGTCCTCATATTGACATGGTGAAAAGATCCTTTTCTCATGCTCAGCCATGGTGCTGTACAAAATCAGGTTGGACAAATTGATACAACAACAAACCAAATGGAGCCAATTGATTCCACCTAGTACATGCTAGTTTAGCCTTTATGCTATATCGAACATTGATATCGTACTAATACATTACCAGCAAGTCCGCCATCTAGGCACCGAGTGTACCGGTACAATTCTTATATAGTGTCGGTATGCCTAGTACACCACCCATACCAAGAGTCAGTATGCCCCCATAACAGTACCGATATGGTACTAGTACAGTACGACATGCCCAATACGGTGGTGTACTCACTAGTATAGCATACCATGATTACCAATACAGTAATGATAGGCTTGATATGGACCAGTATGGCGAACCATAATGCTACCTGAGCACTTGTTTCAAGCGCCAAGGATCCAAGTGAAAGAGGTGGTCAACACATAACCTCCAAACATGCCAAAGGATAAACATGATGTGTATAGCATACAAGGTATGGCAGTGCTAAATAGAAAAAGGCTGAAATTCAAACAAGTGTTATTAATCAATGCACAACATATATATAAAGCGACCCTTGTCTATAATGTTTGTTTTATGCAATATATTCATGCACAAGTCACTAAATATCATATTATCTATGAAAAACTAGCTAGTATTAAGAATGCATATTAAAGTTCTTCTAATATTGTATTTCTGTCAATGTACAGGAGTCCAAATGAACCAACACGTCAAGCTGTCACCTACTAATGCATGAGGTAATGTGAGTCTTTATTGAGAAGATAATTTATAGAAAGCGAATCATTAATTGTGTACATTGTGGCACTAACCAAATTTTTGAAAATATAGATTCAATTGAAAATTTGTCAGACCCATAGATCATATATGGACAGATAAAATGAAACATGCTTTCTTACCAGTGCATCTGCTTCCATTCCAGAAACTCCAAAAAGTGAGCCGCAGAGCATGCCGCCATCACCCTGTAAGCAGCGGAACAACTTCATACCTTCTCGACTGTAAACATCTGGTGAATCCATGCAACCATTCATCGATAAGACAGCTAAAATATATCTACGGGCTAATTCTGGCCATGTCAGTTCATTAATAGTTAGCATCTCAATCCTTGTTTCTTTTGCAGGAACGGAGTTATCAGCTTCCTTCTTTCTTCCACGTCTAGGTTTTGATTCTCTAGCATCAAAGTTTGGATCTACAAAAACTGCAACCTTGCAAACTAGCTCACCAACCAACACTTTCAACAGTGCAATGTGAATCTTTGTTAAAACTACTCCAGTGCATCTGCCATAAGTACGTGATGCCAGTCTAGCTTGAGCAGCTTCCCTTGCAGATGCTGTTTCAATTGGCATGAATATGAATGGACTCTCTTCATGAGCTGCTGGACCAGATTCACCATTTGGAAATGAGGTTGGATCATTTGCACTATTATTTAATTGTAAAGCTGGGTCCTTACATTTTTGAATTTCCCTTTCTAGTTTCTCCAAATTGTATGACCCAATAGGCCACGGATCAATAAGCTCTTCTTCGAGTTCCTCAAATGATGGAGGTTCTTTCAGACCCAAAATTTCATAAAAACGCCACAGCAATTCGCATACCTAATATTTTCAAAAAAACGACAAATGTCAAAAGGCAGCAACATAAGATATAGAGCTCAAAATTCAAATATGATAAATATGTTCTCCAATTGAGAGAAGAAGATTAAAAATAATTTGCAATGTGAATACGGTACCTGAAGAACATCGCCAACCAACTCAGCAGGAAGCCTACTGCTCATAGGTTTCCCTGGGGGTTGCTGGTGGTCATTTGATTTGTTGTCTTCAGCAAAGTCCTGCAGCCTGGATTTTTTGTGCCCTCGGTGTAAACCACATGATGCAACTTCTTCACCTTGTTCTCCATTCTTTTGGATGGAAAAAAGCAACTCACTTGCAACAGTCCATGAAGTTGAAAAATCAATCCTATCTTTTAAAAATCGGTAGCGTGAACAAGCATGAGATCCAGAAAGGCTTTCAATAATTTCCTGTACAAAGCCCATATCCAATCCAAATCTATCCTGCTCTAACCATTCTACAAGTGATTTACATGTAGCTTCTAGTTCACTGTCATTCTGGATTATTTGTGGTGTATCAATGGGCCCATGGAAACAACAAAATTTAGCTAGGGGACCAAGATGATCTAGAGCTTCTAGAGTTCCACTGCCCGAGTATGATGAAAGCTTTCTATTCTTGTGCCTGCAGCAAAACTGCAAACAGCCTGATTGCTTGTACACTTCACGGCAAGTATCAACAAGAGTATGAGAAACCATCTTCCATACAGACTGTGACGATCTTCCCTCTACATAGAATTCTCCTATTTCATCTCTCATTCTTGAAGCCTCAGCAGACCTTTCTGAATGGCAATTCAGATCAGGTGTTAAAACAGCTGGCTTCTGCATATTAACTTGCAGAGAGGATTCATATGATGTTTCATGATAACAATGGCTGCTAAAACATGATAACAAGTTTTGCTGTGATTGATCTGGATCTGATAGCAGCATTAAAATGTCATCATCTTTATCATAGCATACATCAACAGTCGTGCTGACACTTCCCATCCTTTCTGGCATATCATCCCTGCAAACATTTTTATGTAACAGAACAGTTGCCCCATTGGGTATTGGTGATGTTAAACATGGACGCCTTCGCACCTTGAAAACAGGCCCAGCATTACCACCATCTGATACCTCACACTCAAAAAGTGAACCTGTGATTTTATCATGCCAACAGGATTTATATCCTACAGGCCAAATCTGATAGCTGTCATGGTATGTCATTCGTATATCAATTTTCCCCAGACTCACAACAAAGAAATCTTCATATTGAATAGGAAGCCCGACCTGGAAAGTAGGGTTTTGAAGATGACAAAAAATCAAGCATGAACAATTATAGTCTAATTAAAAAAGGAAATAAACATATGATATGTGCATTTATTTATCCAAATACACATGCACATCAGTCGACCATCAATCACCTCAGATATACATATATAAATGCATGCATAGAGTACGTATATATGTACAAGGGTAAATAATACATATACGCAAGCGTGTATAGATACATATGTCTGATTATGTATCTCCATGTATGTCGGTAGGCAAGTAGGCAAGCAAATATGCATATACCTATGTATGAAATAAGCAATAATGTTGTAAACTTGGAATGACAGCATGAAAGAAAGCAGAACCAAAATGCATGAAGCTAAAACATTTAGTAAAGTGCATGGCCACTTACGGTCAAGTCTTGAGATTCATGGCCACAATTGTCCTCCATAGAAGGCTTTGCAACTCTTGAAGCACATCTAACATCAGAGAACTGAGGTCCCAGGACCTCTGTATCAGATGAGGGCTCTATGCCACAGCTGACCCGCACACTGTCTTGATTTTCATTGGAACTTGTTATCATTGAATTTCTAGCAAGATCTTTTTTCCTTCTGCGAACGGTCAATGATTTCTGTGCAGTGCCGGAACCATCACTTCTCTCATCAATGTCCATAGAAGAAAAGCTTGATTTGATCCCAAGATATCGGGCAACATCAGTCATTGACTCAAACTTTTTTCCATCTGGGGCGCAATATAAAGCATATGGACCTGATCTGTTTGGAAATTCTTTAAATTCCACAGACCAACCTTCACCCAGAAAGCCACCCTTTTCCATAATAAAGTTCCGTAATGACTGCAGAAACGTTTCTCCCTGCAACTGACCTGATACCGATGCATTATTGACTGCAGATTTTCCTAAAAGAGAAGAACTCAATACCGGATCTTCAAAACCACTACTTGAAAACAGTCCATGGTACGGTACACCTTCCAAATTTATTTTCATATCATCAGTTACTGTTTCAGTGTCCTTCCCTAGATCAAAAGCATTTCTTATCTGACTGACATTTGGATGTGGAAATGATGCACCAAACCCACCAAATGAAGTTCCATCAGGATTGTTCATTCTGCACACATTATGGATCAGAATCACCCACTCATGTTAGCAAGTTCGAAAGGAATGATCAAAGACTAAGCCGGCTAAAAGTAATAATTATCAGTCAGCAAAAAGTTTAAGCAAATATAAGAGTGTGATATAAGCAATGTTTTTAGATCCAAGACTTTGGAAATTGAATTTAAAACCGTACTATTAAAGAAGATCTACTGCTTCATTACAGGTCTTTGGGATCGAAAACCCACTAAGATGACTAAGACATTAGTAGAAAAGATGTAGATCCAATGAGGAATATCTGGGTTTGGGTTAAAGAATATTTGTCCATTATGGCTATTTACGAAGATGTAGATAGCTAGGTCTGCATTATTGTGAGGAAGCTTATAGACAAGATTTCAAGGCCCTTGGACGAACATGATGAACAGAAGAACAATTGACTAGTGATCTGGACATGACCACCTGGAAAGATTACATGCGCATTACATGACCAAACATGTAACAAATTACGTAGATGAGATAAGATAATCATGTGGCAATAATAGCATTACAACAACTGTTACAAGCTCAATCCCAGCTGTCCAGGTTGGTTTCATAAAAATACTCCACTAATCTGTTCCTTTTAAGGCTCCATTCTTTCATGAAAAGGTTTTATGGGAAAGTTGATCAACTTTTTCATTGACCAACTTACCAATGTTTTTTTGCGAAAGTTGTCCCCAATTGATCTCCATGTGTATGAGGAATTATTGGACGAAATGCCTGCATCTAGAGGGTTGCCGTGGGGGAAAGATTTGGCTTGCATGACATCACATCAAAGTGAGTCTGTACACAAGAGGAGGCACCAAAGGAGCTTAGCCCGAAATGCTTGGTTTGTTAAGTAAAGAGACCGAATGCCTGATCAAAAAAATCAAAAGGACAAGTTGCATTCCCAAATTATCATTTACCTATCAAATTGGGGGTAACACTTAACCATCCGAGAAATGTCTAAATTGGTTTCACACGGATTAAGTAAAATATTTTTTTATCTTCCTCAAATATTCCTACACAATCACGATTCTTCCTTCCAATAATATTCCTTGATTCTTCCTTTCATCTACCTCTCGCTCCCAATGCATTTCGCAAAGAAAAAGTAAGAATACGTTTGTGAAACGTTCTCTAATTGAAATAAAAATATCTTCTTATAATATAATCTTTGTTTATAAAGAGATATATTACTATTATTTAATTAATAAATAGTAATTTTGAATTTTTATTTTTATTTAAAAAAATAAAATTTATATATGATCAATGTATATATCAAAAGTATGACCGAAAATATAATTTAATAAGAGAAAATTGAGCTTTAATCATAAAGAAATAATATATAATTAGTATGCATAGTAGGTAGTATAAAGAGTACTATCGGAAGATGTATAGATCTTAGCAACTTGTTCGAGAAAGTTATAATGTAAAAGAACATGGATAACGAATATCACGGTCACTTTCCAATGTACAAAAGAATATGGATAAATTATTTTTCCATCTGAGTGTTGCTTGGATAACACTTACTCAGAAAAATATGAATTCCCAAGTAACTTTAATACCTTCTAAAGAATGTGACCTAAGAGCTACATCCTTTCTCACATCAAACTTTTCAAAAATCCTTTATTCCGACTTCGATCTAATGTAATATAAAATTACTTTCTCTTGATTAAACTTTTAGCACAAATTTGAGTCATTCTACTTACTAGAGCTTCAGCATATCTCACTGAAGATGCATGTTCCTACCAACTAAGTCAATTCTCCACCACAGAATTCTCAATTAGTGCAACTTTAATGCTTCCTCCAATTAACTTTCTCAAGTCCTGTCACCTAAACATTCATCTCTACCATGCTTGTCTATGTGCTTGGGCCCTCTTTGTTGCCCAACATTGCAACCCATAACAGGTGAGATTGGAGATGACAAGAGAATGTCCACCTCACCCCCTATCCTTCCCCTTCCCTGCATTAGTGTCATAGGGGAAGAGAGGAAAGAAGAAGAATGGGACAGTAGAAGAGAATAAGATGGAAGAAAGGAAAGATAATGAAGGCATTCAGTTATGTGTTACAGATACATAGCGCACCAAAACCAACTAGTATTTTTTTCCTTTTCCTCTTCCACTTCCTCTTCCTTTCCTTCCTTCTCTCCCTCTCTCGTGGTCTAACCTTCCTCATTTTATCACTCCATTAACTACCTCCAACTCCAAATCATGTATCACTGGTTACTCCTACCAAGGTTTTAAATCTCATAAGAAGGTAATGTCCCAGTTTCTATATGGAACAAGATGCCCCACTATCCTATTCTATCTTGATAGTTGTCTCGATAAAGAGTCTTGGTAGGTACCCCCCCTCTCTCTCTCTCTCTCTCTCTCGTATTTCTTTTCTTTCTTACTTTATTTATTTTTCTTTTTCTTTCTTTCATTTCTTCTTTCCTCTCATTCTTTTGTTTTTCTTTTTCTTTATTCCACTTCTTCGTTCTTTCCTTCCTTTGTTTTTCTTCTCCCTTCCTCTCTTTATTTTCCTTTTTTTACTTCTTTTTTTCTTTTCTTTTCCCTTCCTTTCTTTCTCACTTTTCTTCTTCTTTCCTTCATTTTGTTTCCTTTTGTTCTTTCATTTATTTCATTCTTCCTCTTTACTCTTCTTTCTCTGCACAGAAAGGTTTTAGTGTCTCACCCCTATTTCGATTTTGTTTTCCTATAGGAATGGAACAAGAGAGTGAGAACACCCTCCCTCCTATCACTAAAGGCAGCAATTACAGCTCCCATTAGAGGTATGGCAGTTGTTGCTCCAAGCTATAAGAGGCAAAAGACAAAGGAAGAACGATAAAGAATAGGAAGAAAATGAAGAAAAGATTATAGATCAGGTCTATTCAACAATGTTTGTAAATCGGGAGAATTGTGACAGTTGACTCTTTTTCTATGCCACGTTTAATAAGCCCTTTACTCTTTTGGCATATGTGTCTTCCCACTCATTTAAACAGGCATCCCTTTGTCTCTTCTCCCTCTCTAAGATGTCATGCACACAGTTCTGTCTTATTCTTTCTCCTCTTTTATTATATATATTTGCTTGTTTTACTAAGCTTTTGGATCTCTAAGTGTCTTGAACTCAGAGCCTTCAGCCAGAACAAGGTAAACCCATGGCTGCATGTTTGTGCCTAATATTTCCAGAAACATTGATAACAGTTTTTATTCTTCTAATTACGGCATATTTAAAATCCTGCATTAGGATGAATTTGAAGAAAACCGAATTTCATACATCCCTTATTTGCGGCCAAAGTTAAGGCCAAGTGTATATTCTGACAATACAAGGATTTAGGTTGATGAGAAATCATTCTTGAGTCAAAATAAATTTAGAGAAAACTAGGGTAATGATAGCAATTTGAAATTTCTTTAAGAATAGTGTTGCTTTAGGGTAGTCTTGGTGCATTTAAATAGGAAGATCATCATTGTGAGTATTTATGATGATCATTTGAACATAGTTGCATCAACACATTGATGGATGTGAAATATGACGAAGTTTCAACAATATGACGGTCAGTTGGACAGACCACAACGTCGAATTTCTAGCTTGCAACAAGGGATAGATAATCTATCAATGTAATCCAATGAATTAATGGCTTTCATGAAGGAAATGGATATGACACAGCTAGCTGAAGTTGACGAACCTCAAGATCTACTGCTTATGGATACTATATTTAAGAATAGACAAGTTGATTGTCCCTTCGACTTGCATTATGACTATAAAAATTTTTATAATAAAAGAAGGACTGATGATTACAAGTATCCAGGAATTAAAGAGATGGTCCGCGATTGTTTGCTAATAATGATTGAATCTTGGCAACATAGGGATATGTTGGCAAAAATAGGTATATGTTTCTTGAGTGGTTATACAGACCCATTAGTGTGTTCCATCTCTCCATTGATCCAAAGTGACACACGTAATGATCATTAGCAACCACTTGAATAACTCCATGATCCATTCATCATCCTAACATGGTAGGAAAAAGCATGGTGAATACCTCATCATGTTATTTGATTGAGAAAAATTGCTTTCACAATCATGCACGGCATACCGGTGTTTTTTTTTTTTTTTTTTTTTTTTTTTTTAAGTCAATAAACTCTCTTAAATTTTGAGTTAGATTTTCTGGGCCTAAAGGCATGTGAGTCAATAGGCAAACACGTGAAGATGATTCTACATGATGGAAGCATAAGGTGGTGTTATTTATGGGTTTCCTTTTGCTTAGGTGAAGTTTAAGGATAATAATTTCCATATTTGCTTTTCATGATTATTTGATGCAACTCCTTAGCTACTCTGATGTTTGGAAAGTTTTATTGACCGCAGCCAGCCCAAATGATTAACCGTGTAGCTGATAACCCTAATGGAGCCCACTCATCTTGAAGGAGGAAACAAAAGAGCTGTACATCTCTCGCCTTATGGCCAAATAAATGAACAGCAATGCTTCTTGAGCACAGAATAAGATTGAAGAGGAACTGTAGGATGAAGAAATAATCGCTAAGATTGGGTTTCATGAAAAATGATATTGTTAGCTTCGTTGCATGCCAAACATGTAGAGTAACATGCAAGCTGAAACACTCTGATGCATGGACAACTTATGGTTGTAAGATGCCAAAAAGCCCAAAGAGCAGTGTTAGCTGCAAAGCAGCCACAGCCTTAATGCAACAACTACCCATTATTCCTAGCTTTTAACGTACCTCCAATACTCTAAGAACTGACTAATAACTACTTTCTTTTCCTAATCTACAAGATATGTTATTAATGCGAGAACAAGCATCAAAACCTCATACAGCCATCAAATTTCAATGTTCTAGCATTTCAAGCCTGTCATGCATGATCCAATCACCTAGATATTACATCAATAGTGATTCAAATCTTAGAAGCATCGAAGCAAAGAAATTGCTAAATTTCGTTACCAAACCCATCTTAAACTTACTCTACCGCTCATGATCTTTGTAGCACTTCCAATCATAACAGAAAAAGAATATGTTCCTTTCCGTTAATCACATTTGCACCCTTACGTTCTAAGCAAGGAGTTAGAGCCAAATATCTAATGAAGTCAATGAATGGAAAAGCATAAATTTTGATGTAGCGCCATCACATTGTCCCTCATCCTTATGCTCAAACATAAACCATCATTTACCTAAACTTCTTTGATGGAAAACCGAATATGAATACAACATGAATCCCCGTATGTCCGGGTCAACAGCAAGTTTATCTATTATATCATGGGTTGAAAGACAGCAAGTTTCACCAATTTCTTCTTCTAGTTTGATACATTAAGGAATCCTTCCAATTATTTGCTTCTTTGGGGGTAAAGAATTCTGCATGTATCACCTTTTTCAGTTGAAACAAGACATGTTCAAACCTTCTAGATATGCATTCATCAATGGCAATCAGAAGAAGATGGAGAACATGAAAATAGTCAAAGAAAACGTTCGGCAACAATCTACGGTATCTGCTCCGCGACTGTAAACCCACAAGTAACACCGAAAAAGATTGAAACTTTCATGGAGAAACGAAGAGTAAAGAGCAAGCAAAAAAATGCCTGTTAAGCCCGCCGTTTCTGCTGATGTGCAACTCCTCCGGGGCGCTCGCTTCCCCATCTCCTTCGCTCGGCGGCAAGGCATTGATATCAAGAAGCCTCGCAGCCCCAAGAGGCCACCTCTTATTCGGCACCCCATTCATGGTGCACTCGGTGCAGACCCAGTCCTCAAACACGACATGCTGCCGCGCCCGAACCCGGGCGCAGGTGAGGTGGAACCCCTTCTCGCAGCCGTCGCAGACAACGGTCCCGCCCCGGGTCTCGGGGCGGCCACAGAGCCCGCACGGGAGGGGCCGGCCAACGCCGGCCTCCCCGGGGAACTCCGCCGGGGGGCCAGCAGCGGAGGCGAGATTCCCATGGAACCTACAGGCCAAGGCGTAGGCATCGTAGGGTGGGAAAGGGGGAGGAACCGGGGGGGCAAGAACGGGAGCCGGGGGCCCCGCCGGGGCGGGGGCGGCGGGAGGGGTGTCGCAGGGGGGAGGGGGGAACTCATTGAGGTCGATGGAGAGGGGGGCCGGGCGAGGATCCATCAGGGGCAAGGGTTTGGGGCAGGCCTTCTCGGGGTTGTCGGCGGCATTCTCATATATTCTCAGGGAGGAATCTAGGGATTTAGCGATCGCGTGGCCGTAAACGGAAGGAAAGGAGAGGGGATTTAATTCGGGGGAATGAGAGAGCTCGGTTTCAGTGGATTTCGGTGTGGTTTGGGAAAGAAGGCGGTAAGGGAAGGGAGGTCGGGCGGCCGAAACGAGCGGTGTCGAGGTGCGGCGAATGGGGGACAGGGTGGGGGGGGTTAGGGAGCGATGCGGGACGCGTGGAGATGGGTGCGGTGGCTGTTGGGGAGTTTGGTGTCTGGGGGCCGAGTAGGTGATCGGGACCTCGTTAAGGTTAGGGAGGTGGAGGTGACCGGTGGGAAAAAGGTGGCAGTGCGTGCGGGTTACATGTGACTGAAGAAATGAAATCAAACGAAACGAAACGAAACGAAACGAAACGGACGGGCCAGCCAATGGGAGTTTGGCAGGGGACGAGGATGGGATCGGCTGTTTCCGTTAGGATAGCGAATGGACTTCTTGGCAAATCAGCATTCCACATGTATCTGGTCCGGTGTCTCGATCCATTGAATGTGCGTTTTACTTTGGGCGTTTGTGCTCGAATGCAGTCCGCCCGCCTTGTAATAGTGGCGTAGGGATTGAAACGGAAGCGGGGCCGACAAAATTCGACCACGGTGGGACGCGACACTTCGGAAATTTCCTACCGAATCCGGCAGAAACGGTGCCGTGTAAGGAAGGAGGAGGAAGCGGACGAAAGGGTGGAGGGTTGACATGGGTCCGTCGCAACGTTAAAATTCCAAAGGAAATGGACAATTAGGCCTCTTAATATTAATCCCATAAGCACAAGAGAGAATCGAACCCTTTTCTTTTCTTTTCTTTTCTTTTTTTTTTTTTTTGGCTTGATTTCTATTAATCAGGCACATAGTGTTGATGAAAACTATAAATAGTTTTTGTTATTTATAGTGTTATTGAAAAATATGGTGCCCAAAATTCTATTGCAATTTAGCAACACTATAAAAAAAAAAAATTAAAAAAAAAAAAGGCATCATGATCAATTTAATGAAATGAACAAAATATTTATCGCTTATCACCGTATAACCTAGCAAGGTAAATAATTTATCATGTACATTTGTGCATTTTTTTAATAAAAATATTTTTGGGTCCAAAAAGACCTTAGAAAATTAAGTAACCGATATTTTTCTAATGGATAGATAAGTGAGAAAATATAAGGACATTAGAAATTGATTTGTAAAAATTAGAATGCTTTGGATTTTATTTTTCACTAAAGATAGTAGAAATAAAAGCTTTGCTTTTTCGACTGTAAAACTAATTTGTAAAACAACAATTTTTCTACCAAATCAAAATGTAGGAATTTTTTTTTTTTTTTTTTTTTTTTGCATGTAAAAGAAAAAAGAGTACACAATTTAAGGTAAAATTAAAAATGATTTGTGCTAGAGACTAAGAATAAAAATATATAATTATATTAAATAAAAAGTAATGAGTTTCAACGTGATATCTAGCCATTGTAAGGCAAAATAGTAAAAGAAATAAGAACAAAAATATTTTTTGAGAATATATGATTATCTATTCATCTTTAATTCTAAAATTCCTTCCATTTAATTATTTTTTATTAAAATTTTATATTATTTCAACCATTAAATGCTAATGTTTATATTTAGTATATGTATTGATTGCATTTTATGATTAAACTAATGTAATTATTTTTGGACTTCCAAAGCATTGCAGCAATAACCTTGCTATTCTCACACTCAAAAAAAGAGAGAGAAAAAAAAAGGTACAATTTGCATGCTGATATCACCTATAACAATACCAATCATTATCATCCTCCATGAAGTCCTCTATATATATAAAAAAAAAAAAAAAAAAAAAAAAAAAAAAGCTGCATATTAGTTCGAGAAAGGATTTTGATAAGAGCCACAAAGAAAGAAAAATAATATTTTGAAGGTAAAGTTTTTTTTTTTGATAAATTTGATTAATGTGGTTTTTCTTCCATGGATAAGATAACAAGCCTATAAACTTTGAGGCAATCACTTCTATGCCAAATTTCTTGAGCTTCTTTTGGAATTGCATTAAAAAGAAAATCTAGATAAGATAATTATTTAATAGTTTCAATGAATATACTATTTTTGAAAAAAAAATCAAATCAAAAAGGAATTTATAAAAAAGGATTATTATCAAATGAAAAAAATTACTTACAACAAAATAAATTATCTACTATTTTAGTGCAAGTGTATATTGGAAACAATCTAAATCTATCATTAAATGTTAATATCGGTAATATTGGGTACTAATCTACTCTTCTAAAATATAAATTTATTACTCTATGACCTTAATGTGAAAATAAATGCCAATTTCTAAACTTGCCTTGAGCCTTCAATAATCAGTTATTTTTGGGCATCATTCCTAGACCCTGCTTTCTATGGATCTAACATCTAGGATACTGACTTTAAAGATATTAAAACCAATCAAATCCTTCAATAAATTTTATTTATCATTAATAGTAGACATAAAAATAAATAAACAATTAAAATTGAGACACACAATAATTCTATCTGTGCACCAAACTATTTTGTATGATTCAGAAACAAAAGAGCTCAAAGAGAATAAGGAAAAGTAATCTAAATAAACGGATACATAAAATCACATGTTAGGTTTTGCCCAATATATGTATAAAGTTGAGTATTTTTTTAAAAAACTTTGCTTTTATATCTATACAAACTATTTGATCCTTAAAACAAAATCGATAATTACCTGCTCAGCAAAGATCATCCCTTCTAACCTTATACCTAGACAACAATGTAATTCTCTTCTAGTAATAAAAATTTAGAAACCGACCGCTACTCAAAGTTATATGTATATTTAAAAGGTGGCATCACTACTGTATGCAGAAAATTGAAATGAGATGCAAGAAATGGAGTTAAGGTTAAGGCTCTTACTTCTATATTTAAATTAGCATATAAGTCATAATGCAGAGATGCAACTATTCGATATATCATTTTAATATTTAAAAATATATTTTTATTAAAATAAGAATACGGTGTTTGGATTATGATAACAAGGTTATAAAAACAAGGTAATCATGCCATCTTGAGCATGTCAAAACAAAATTAGTATATTTATCAGTTTAAAGAAAGCCATCAGTTGACTAAACTTATTGCAACATGTGGTCTTTAGTAAATCTAATAGATTATAGTATTGTAATGCCATGTTAGATTTACAAGGCTAGAAGTAGGTTGGGTAAGTTGATTCACATCCTAATCTAAGCCCATCCTAATTTTATTTTAAGCTTGAGATCGAGTTTGGGCTCATATTTTTTTAAAAAAAATTAGGTCCAAATCTAGTTTAAGCCTGGCCTCACCCATAATAATCTATCTGAGCTAAAAATTAGGCTAGCAGGATTAATTTTAAATTTTTAAATATTTATAAAAATAAATAATATTTAAAATAATTACATCTAATCACTTTAAAAAATTGTTATGATATGTAAAGCTATTTTCGTATAATTGACATAAAATTTAGTATAAAATTTAAAACATTTGCCATATTTTAAGATTTTGAAATTATATTTGGGCCTGACACAATGAAGAGCTAATGCTTCAAGCCTTATTTAGGCTTAGGGTTTGAGCCAGATCAAATAATGATTCAAACGCAGCTCAAAATTTTTTTAAACTCTAATTTTAAGTTAAATTTAAAAGTTTTTTTTTGACATAAATTATTCTTAATCGGTTGGATCACGGTAGCCAAGATTAAAATTCTCAATTATTTATGAATCTCTTATAATCAAAGAAAAAAAAGAATATGTTTGTTTGAGCTATGTAGTCATCACATGAAATGTCCTTTGGAATGGTTTTCTTCGGACGAGCATCTTTCATTTAGACAATATCAGCGTATTTATTGGCTCTAAACAGGCAAAATTTTGTCAGAAAGCTCGTTGGATTCGGATACCAAGTGCTCTCACCCGCTAAAATCCAGGGGCACCGCCTTGCGAGCATTTTAATTTGAATCAAACTCCAATGTATCCAGGCATTCAACGTCTCGGTCAATCACGTCACATGCGCGACAAGATCGCCAATAGTTGACCCACTTGCACTAATTTCTTTGACATTATATATGTTCAGTTTTCTGGATTTCCTTACCTAAATCCAACTCGCATCCTTATCTTGACTTATAAATTTATTCAAAGCCATATGTTCTGCATTTTTATCACGTGTAGTTTCTTTTAGATAGGGGGAATGCATGATAGAAATCTAAACTGCGAAGACTTAGACATCAAAGGCCCCATTTAGTTACCGTTTTTAGGAAAACCATTAGTTAGAGCTTCCAATCCTAATCAATGGACATAACAGTGATGAAAAAGATCTCTTCTCACGATTGGATATACAAAGAAATAAAAATAATAATAAAAAAAAATCTTTATAACAATTTATTTTTAAACAAGAAATTTCAAGAATATACATTCCAAGGAATCACCCCACTAAGCCGCTGTTGCTGGTGATGTGCCATCCACTTGGTTTTCATCCAAGACTTTAGAGTCCAGTGAGCCGGCAAATGAACAGGGTATGGTAAAAAGGCTTTCCCATGGAAAGAGTGAAAGGTGCAAACAGAATGGAGGCCTTCACTCTCGCGAGAGGCTTCAGGTCCTTCATTGAAGATTAGTTAGTCCCTTTCCTAGATGATTAAAATTTAATATTAGTAGACTCTCATTTCTGTCCAATCAAACAAAGTGACAACTTTGTGCTAAAATTCCATCTCATATTCGCCACTTGTTAGGAATGTGCTTGTGTACACATTCAATTATTTAGCTTGGTCCCTATATACATATATATATATATATATATATGTAAAATATATATGGTCATGAACTTTGTTTGTGTTTAATTTTTCTTTTATAGATTATTTTAGAAAGACCTTTTGGATTGCCTATCACCGGCCATCTTTTTATTTGTTAATGTTATTAGCTGATTCCATATTGAAAACGTGACCTGTTTCCAATTATCAAATATTTAAATTGAGGGTTTCTCATTCCCACAGGACATGCCATCATAAAATTACTCATTTCTACTATTATAATTGACAATGTAATAGCCGCACATCTCTTATTTATTTGAGAGATAAGTAGATAAAGGCCCTTCCAAAGAAATTACTCATGTTAAGCACTTCCCTGGTATCAATCTGCCAGGACTAAAAGCTGAGGATAGGTCCTAAACACCCATAAAACAATTAGTGGGGATACTCACAAAATAACCAATGGGGCTCGAGTTGGGACCCATCCAACCAAAATAATTTTAAAAAATAAGGATGAAATCATATAAATCATAATCCTTATAACTGAGATCAACTTATATAACCTAACTTCAAGATCAAAACAAAGCTTTATCATTAGAATAGCCTGTATTTAGAAATAACCAGTAACTTATATTAAGACTTGCCTCTATAACTTAACGTTTTCTATTTATTCATTGTACTTTAGTTCTCTCTCTTCATATCAAGCAATAAAATCGAATCAATTCAATTACCTAGTTATGCTGATTTATTATATTTACTATTTTGCAAGCAATAAAGATTCATTCAACACTTTTAAATTCGATATTTATTCTTGCATGCTTAATAGATATATGTCTCAAAATTAAATGCCAAAATCAAATATCATTAAGCATGATTATTAGGATAACTTTTTCAAAGTTTAAAATCGAAAAACTTCCCGGATTGAAAGAGAGCTGCAACTCGATTTACTTTTTATTGTATATTTTCAAGTCCTTTGTCAAATACCATTTGAAGCCTGCCCAGCCTCTCACACATCTTCCACGTCCGGATTAATTACCAGGCCATCCTTGGCATGTTCTTAATTGAATATACCAATGTATTGATCAAAGCGGCCTTTTGAACGTGTCACCTAACGTGCCTAGTTCTGTTAAGTAAATAAACATGGTAATAAGCTTCTGCTCCCAATAAACTAAGAGGTTATTTGGTATGAGATAACTTTATAGAGGTCACCGAATAGCATTAAATTCATCTCGTGATATTCTCATTTAGATAACGATGTGCCATAATCATAAGATTAAAATCACTGTTACGAGATAATCCTCATCTCATTCAAGAAAATAAAAATACGGAATGATCGAAATGATGATAATTTTTATAAAAAATTAGAATAATTTTATTCTTATATTTATTAATTTTTTTATATTATAATAATATAATATTGTATAATATATAATAAAATATATTTAAATATAATATATATATATATATATATATATATATATATAATAAAATATATTTTTAAAAATATTATTGATATTATGTGCATGTAAATGAGTTGAGATGGTGTATATATGTTTTGATGTCAGATGAGATGGTGTCGGATTTGAGCCGTCCTCCCACCGCCACACGGCCGTGCGCGCGCGGGGACAAGCTTGGAGCTCCTTTTTCCACGCTAGAATTTTTTTAAGAAAATAATTGAAGCGGGGCGCCGGGAACGGTGCCACTCCCGAGGCTTTATTATTAAATTAAACAAAGCTCCATCCCGTACCCAGTGGCATGGCAGCATCCCCCTGACGTACCGGAGGGAACAAAAATGAATAGGGGATTCCACTGACAATGCTTTCATCGGTGCATGTGATCATTCCACACACACGAATATAATAGCTCCGTAAATACAGTGGCCAGGTTGTAATAGATCACAAGGGATGGCCACTGGGAATTCATTATTTCTGCAACTATCTCTGCAATTATAGCAACCAGAACCACGGGAAACAGGTGCATAAAATGTGAACCCCCTTCCCAGCTCAAAATGATCGCAACCCCAGCTTATTTTACAAGCTTTGGCTACTTTGTCTGACAAAATTTAGGGAATGTATTGTCGTGTACTTGATATTAATTTCATCGTGCAACGAGAGTTTTTAAGCAGAAGTATGATCTGAACTTTGAACACCGAGCAAATGATGGAAGTTTTAACGCATCTATCAGCCGATCTGAAACTAATTCATAAAAGACAGATCAAATGATCGGATATTGTTCCCTATGCTTCAGGAGAGGCGAAGCCTTTATAAAACTAACTATTCTCTTGACAAGACTGTTGGCAGTGGATCTCTTCTGAGATTTTCTCAGTTAACTTCATTTATAAATTTATAAACAAAGATGGAGTTCTCCGTCCAATGTTGTCTCATTCCATGTGGAAATCTCCAGCATTGTGCAAAGTGACACACTGGAGATGTTCTTAACAAGGAAAGGATTTTTTTTTTTTTTTTTTGTGCTGTCCTTTGTGCTTCTACCATGCCCTTTCTCCTCTACTGCGAGAAACTCCACCAAAACTCGATGCAATTTCATACGGACAAGGATTTATTTCTCAAAGATCTTCGGATTTAGCTTGGACGTTTCTTAGCATTGCGGTCACAAAAAGACTTCAAAAGAAGAGAAACAAGAGAGTGCTCCTGATTTTGTTCTCCTTTATTAAACTTGTGACATGCTCTTTTACCAAACTTGTAGTTAGACTCCGTTATGCTTTCATATCATTTGGTACGTAAAAGCATGCGTGAAATAAAAAATAAAAAAAATGAAAGGATCAAATAAAACAACAAAAAAAATACAGAGATTTGCATAATTCAATTCGTTAATCTATATTCATAAGTAAAAAAATGTAGAATATTTTACTATAAAAAAATACTATAAGAACTGTTCCTCATAAACTCTGAAATCATTAGAATCTCTTCTTCATCAAATACTCTCTCACATAAAGTTTTAGACTCATATACATTGCAGTAAAATTCTTTCTTAAACTCAGACAATAACTCTCTAAGTTACTTAATATGACTTGAAGCCTAGGCTTTTGGAGCGTCAGTCAAAGTTAGAGCCATCTTAAAAGTTAGAATTATCTATGCTTATATAAAAAAGAGATATACGGTGTACTACGAAGATTAAGATTAGAATTCTTTATATATATATAAATATATTCTTTATTTTTTGAATTTCAAGATCATACGAGATAGAACTGAAATTTTACTTAAATTTAGAAATCCTTTTTCTTCTTAAACTTATGAATTTCAAGATAAACTTCAATACTCTTCTTTCTGAGTCATTTATGTTAATCTTATAACCCTCATCTAGCACTATGTTTCTAATTCATAAAAGGAGTTTTTCTACTTTTATCAATAAAAAAAAAAGAATAAGAAAAATATAACCCTCATCTTGTAACTTTTTTCACACACCCTAATCAAAGAGAAGGTTAAAGACCGAGCAATTTGCCTGATGAAATTTTCCAAATGTTCAAAATTATAATCCTACCAAACTAACTATGGTTGATACGTAATCGCACTAAAAATGATGGCCAACACTTAATGTTGCAATGCAAAACATACTCTTAACATCAATTTGATTTGATTTAAACTAAATTTACATGAATGATAGAAAGTTATTCAATTTACACGCGGTTAATTTATCATAGATCAATAAATGCACTTGTGAATTAAAAGGGCCCCTCTGATGTCACTATATCAGGAAACCACAGACATATCATGACCTTCAAAATTAAAGAAAAAAGTCAAATAGGAATAGTTTCCTTTGGAAGCCATTTCCAAAGGATTTCTTGTTGAGAATAATTTTGTGCATTAAAAAAGAAGAAGAAGAAAGGTATAATCTATAATTTTTATTAACATTTTAATTATAACAAAATAATATTGAAATTATTATATAATCTTTTTAACTAATATGAGGAAGACAACATACTACAAACTTAATGAGTATGAATTTTTCATAGTATATGCTTTGTATAATAGAATAGCATGCATGTTTGGATGACTGTTATATAAGTATAAATAATTATAATTATTTTATAAATTAATAAAAAATTATTAATATTTATGTATATATATAAATAGTGAATGAATGATAGATATCTGCATTTGAAATGAAATACATGATAGCTATTCAAATGTATACTCTTTGCAGTACATAATTTGCATCCATTTTATCAGAGGCTGTTTAATTAGCTGTTGGCCGACAGCGGCTCAGTCCCAACAGGCAATCCAACAGGGCTTCAGTGCAGCGGCGAGGCTGTCATTTAGCTCGGAATGCATATGAGATGATGAACAGTGGCAAGTATATATATATATATATATAATTTTTTGACAGTGGCAACTGGCAAGCAAAACGTGCGAGCTCTCGCAGTCAGGAATTACATCCAAAATTTCCGCTTTCCCCTGTTTCCAAGGTTTCGCAAGGCTCACGCGTTCCCCATTTCCAAGGGAAGCACTGTGGGCACAGACAGGCATGCACTTGATGGCAGCTGCCGTGGGCCTGAGTGCTGGCAGGTTCCCTCACCTACTAATTCGGTCCAAAGAAGAAAGGAAGCATTTTATCCCAGAGCAAAGGCCGCTTTGGCTAATTGCTCAGCGAGTCACTATGACTATGATAGATACCGATCCCCTCCCTTGTCCTTTCCCATTCCCCACCACCAAGCTCGCATGTCATCTTTTCCAACCCACCTCAACTCTCCTCAGGAAATCCGAAGCTGTTTCCTTCTCCATCTCTGCTATGCCTTCCAACCACTTGGAGAAACTTGGTCTTGGTCTTTGAAATCTCGAGCTCGAAAGAGAGGAATGAGAAGCTAAAATTCTAGTTTGGTGATAAGATAAGAAAGGCAGCTGCCATGGCGAACAGGCTGTTGGGCATTGCAACCCAGGTCATGCTAATGGTCATCATCGTCTCGATCACGCTGCTCTTCATCGGCGTCGGCGTCCTGGTGGTGCTCCATGTACGTATCATAGGCAGGGCCTTCCAGAGATGGCTGCTTACCATCTCAAGGGCGGAGGTGTGCGGCGGGAGCAACGGTTTGCCGCCCGACGAGTTGGAGAAGCTCCCCTGTTACGACTTCGACGCCGCTGGAGAGAAGGGTAGCGGCGGCCCGGTGGACTGCGCGGTGTGCTTGGAGAGCTTTCAGGTGGGCGAGAGGTGCAGATTGCTCCCTCTGTGCAAGCACAGCTTCCATGCGCAGTGTGTGGATTCTTGGTTGCTGACCACTCCAATTTGCCCTCTTTGTCGGACTCCGACCGACCGCCGGAAGGGCGGCGATGCCTTCAGGGACCAACAGGACCAGTTCGCCAGCGGCGTCATCATGGGATTTCCAGTGAGCGCTAATCCATCTCGTCGCACTTTGGAATAAGTAAGTGCTGTAATAAGCCTCTACAACTGATGTATGGTCAATAAAACGTTGCCTCTCCTTAGTTTCGTTGCATGAAAATGTCGATTTACTTCTTAGTTATGCAGTTGATTCCACCAATAGAAGCTTTGGAAATCTCTAGCTTCTTAAAAGTTAATGGCTATTTTGGCTGATAATTAAAGTGATATTAACCTCGCTGTGAGTTTAGTGGAACTGGTTGCCATTGCTGACAATTGTTTGCAACTAGCCTCTTGATAGGCTTTTTTGGATTCCAGATGAAGGGATAAGAGGGAGAATAGCTGATTCTTGACGCATTTGTGCTACTTCAAGCCATTCAGTGACCTGGATGCTTCGTTACTCTTTTTTTTTTTTTAATTGAAAAAAAATAGATGCCTGATAGATCTGCAGCAGAGCTCTTGTAGAGCACAGAAGAGTTAAACATGCCTCGTTTAATCAAAGTTGGGAATTGAGCTACAATCACTCACTCTGCTGTTATGTTATTGAACTTTGTAAAGGAAGGCAGTCTAAGGGCTCTTTAGTTTGCAAACCTAAAACAGAGGGCCTAAGCTCACTGCACACCAGGATCTCTTAACATAATAGCTACAAGAGGATCTCTCTGGAGAAAGGAATGCACAAGCCCAACAGGATTTCATAACTTATTTTCACTTCTTCAATGAATGAGGCTGGGTTTTGCCTAATTTTTGCCTCCAAGAAAGGCAAAGTAATAGTTTGCTTATTAACATTGCCATATAAATTTTTAAATATGAGTGACATAATTCACATTGTCATCTGTTCTTGAAGAATTATTCCAATAGTAGAGAGTTGCAAGACGGGGGAAAATAGCAACAACAAAGAACTTGAACTCACAGAATAATTAAAAAGATACCCTTTTTATATTAGTTAGGCATCTCTATTTATCGTTACAAGGCCTTTGAACCTATCCATGAATATGTCTATTCTCATTTTTGATAAGAGATTTCACAAAAAAATAAGCTAATCACTGAAAGAATCTCTCTTATCATATGATAGAATTTAATTTGATGCAGAAAGTTGTAAAAATAATCTCTTCAAGATCAGATAAGATCTTTGATTGATCTTGATATCAAGCCTTTCCAAATTTATTGAGATTTCATGATATTAACTTTGTTTGATCATATCTCCAAGATTTCTTTTCTTAATCTCTATTGACTTTCCAAAATTAACCCAGGTCCAGGTCCAGGTCCAAAAATCTTTTACTTTGTAGTCAAATACATGTATGCATGCAGTTAAGTGTACAATATATGTAACATCTAATGAGCATTAGGTGTCACAGGCATTAGGTGTCACAGTTTCATCCCGCATGGTTACACAGTAATCAATGCAACCCTTCGTTTCAGACAAGATAATGAAACGGGGGGCGTGACCGAGGTGCAAGCCTATGGAGATGGGGTCGTAAATGAAGTTGTGCAGAGCTCGCAGGCTGAATGAAACCTCACGAGAGAGCTTGTAACGGCTCTTAACAGTATCTCTCTTTGGATGTCTGCTGGAATTAGTATACTGCATCCCCTCTGCTCTTCCTTCTTTTCCACTCATCCTTCAATGGTTCTCCTTGGGTTTCATGGGAAGGTATCTCTCTTTAGATGTTGGCTGGAATCGCAACGCATATCCTCTCCTCTTCCTTACCTTAGCTTGGAAAACAGAGCTATGGGTATAATTCAAATCCAAGAAGACATGTCCACTCCAAGAAGACCAGCAAAAATCTAATCAGCTTTCGTTCAAAATGCAACATGCTATCTCAGAGATCGCTGGGAACGTACAGCAGACATCCAAAGAGTTCAGTTCCAGTTCCTATGTCTAAAGAATAAAGTTCAGTTCCTGTGAAAATAACTCTAGTACTAGATGAGTATACCGTTATTAAGTAGTACGAGACCAGGCAGCTTAAAATAAGAAAAGCCATGGATGAGGTTCCTATATTGATATGAAAGCCTCTTGTTTGCAAGGCAGCAAATTTGTAAGGTTTGTCAGCTTAATTTACTTGCCCTGCAGTGTTTCCTCCGGGAAAAAAGTTCTTGCTGTAGTTGTATGGAGAAAGTCATAGGATAATGATCACATTTTGAGACTACACTGTGGCTCATACAACAAACTTACAGAAAATTTGCATATATCCATAGGATGCATACTATGGCCAATGAAAATGATACTACCATTCTCACAGCCTGTTTTTGATCAGCACTTTGTCATACATTCTCTGCTAAGAATATATAAGTGTTTGCCAAGCTAAACATAAGCATGCGAAGAGCTTGGTTCCAAATGCTGAATTTGATCTCCCTGTATTTGAAAATAGCTATCAAGTTAAAGACCTGCTCAAAAAGCTTAGTGTTACATAAAGTCACAGTTTTCTAAATCAGCATGAATAATTCTGATAAGAAACATGAACGGATATTCTAGACAACACTTGAGGTATCTAGACAAAAATCAAGTAAAAGATGTAGATAGCAATGAAAAAAACCTGGATTACAGATCAATCTAAGAACCTATAAAAGAGGCATTGCGCCCGCATATCATAAAATCCTATTACCACAAAAGAAATGATGTATTGGAAAAGAAGGGGGGATACAGATCAAGCTATTGCAATAACAAGAGTTACTGAACCAGCAAATCATTGAGGTTCTTACCTAATAAGGATGCAGTAATGAGTACTTATGTTGCATACTGTTTGCAAAATCCTTGGGTGATCAAGTGATCACATGGCAATACCATTCTAGTGACTGATATCAGAATAATTTTGTAACCAGTAATGCTCGAAGTTATGTTTACATACTTTCAATTATGAAGGTAAATAAGCAATACGAAAGAGAAGACTGTAACCGTAACAAGAGCAAGTAAGATCATCAAAAACTTATTATCATCAGGCTAATAATGTATCGACTTTCCAAGACATCATACTAAGCATTATAAGCTGAATTTTCAAGACATTCAGACATCAAACAAGTAAATCCATGAGCAGAAAAATACCGCTTTTGCAATATAGATGGAGAAAACCTTTTTATACTTGTGATATATAATTGGACAAATGAATGGAAACTTCTAAATAAAAAATGGTAATCAACTCAGTATATACACTTGCTATGTAGTTGGTTTTATAAGCACAGGATACATGAAGGTGCATGCTGTATTAGTTTACTAAAATGCAAAGTAATATAGATGTCAACTCCACTAAAAACTCCGGCACTAGCAAACTGGCCTGCTTAGATCAACAACTTTAATGTTTGTTGACCAGATACCTAATGGCTAAAATCTACATAGTAGCTTCTATAATGTCCTTAGAGATGTCCTCTTATTGGGTTCATTACATCATTGTGATGGCCAGAGTAACTAACTAAACAAGACAAAGATGATGATATCAGAATTTTCTGATTCAAGATTTTGCCATGGGCTTTTAGAATGATCGGATAGGACAGAAAATAAAAAATAAAAAAATCAAATCAAGTCAACAAATCTAGAAAAATCAAGAACTTCAGAAAACAATAAACAAAAGTGAAAAGGTGATGTTGAGTTGAGAAATTTGATATCATTATAGATCCATTAATAGCAGAGATTCAAGAAGCGCCTGCATCCACCACCCTCCTTAAAGAACCTCTGAAACCCTAATGAAACCAACTAAAGAAAAATTCAAAACCTAAATTACACTAGGATTCAAGCTTTGCTTTGGATCCACCACACCCTTTATCTATAAAGAACAGAAATCAGCTTCGTAGATGCCCAAGTGGAATAGGCATCTTCTAGTAATTATTTAGGGTTTTGACCGCAATTCCAGTAGCACATAAGCAACAAATTAAAATCTTAACAGTGCCATAAAAAAGAGAGAGAGGAGTTAGTTCAAGATTTGATTTTGAGGTAGGATCTTCAAATTACCAAAAAATTGCCGGGAAGAGGTGGTAAGTGTTTTTGTTTCACTGCAAGAAGGAAGAGATGAACAGAGGGCAGATGTCACAGCTTGGAATTCACAGAAAATCCAAGGCCTAGTAAGAAGCTCAAGACAAACACTTTCAGAAAACATATTTTTCACTTTCAAATTCCCAAAAGACTTCTTTAAGCAACAGCATATGTGCCCAAAGAAGGGGAAGAGAGGATGCTAGAAGGCAGAAGAGAAGCTAAAAGAACAAAAAAAAAAAAGGATTGCAGAATCAAACCAATTATTATTTGGGCCTTATATCAGTGGTCAACATGTAAGCATCAAAAGCAAACCATTTACCAGCAGCAAGTAAAACCACCACTAGTAAGCATTTTTAGCAGCAGCTTATGATTCCGCCACTAAAGGAGCACCTCCATATCTTAGCTTTGTCAAGGAGCACCTCCATATCTTAGCTTTGTCATAGTGAAAATAGATGATGGATTAGTCCTGAAATTGAGAACCTTTAACATTTAGGAAGAAAGAACAGCTTCAGGCACTCACAGTCCATGAGACTATGATCTGCATTATTGATATAATTGTAAAGTAAATAAGCCTGCTTAAGGTAGATAATTGTGAATCTAAAACCTTTTTTATTTTTTTTGCAGAAACAATTAATTAACATATATGAATATTCCTATGCCAATGTAGCAATAAATATTTGCATGTGTATGAATGATACTGTTCCAAAACTACCAAATTTTAGGAATTGCCTATAGCAGTTATGTTCAGAATCCTCTGCCGACTCCTAAAATGCTTATCAAAGGAAAGACTTAATGAACCTAAAGGAAAATGCAAATCAAAAAGTTACCATTTGTATATGTATTCATAATGCTCTCTCAAAACTTTTGACTCTTCAAAATTTCCTATACTAAACACACATCTAAAATAATCATCTAGGAGCTCCCACAGTGCTTATTGAAGGTAGCCTTGGGTGGTTTATGCAGAATAATATAGAAGCCTCAAGAAAAAATTCTTAAGTTGCAGCAAAATTAGGCAATGCTTATTGCAACACTTAGCTAGGATACGAACTATACCACCCTATTTAATATTTGATATCAAGCTACACCAATGACCCCAAAAGGAATAGTCCAAAACTGAAGTCAGATATCCTAGCAAGTGGCCTGCCTGATTCTTTGCAAGGTAAGGGTGGTATGTAACATGTCCTAAGAGTATTGTCATCTTAGTTTTAAACTTGAAGAAGGTTCTGGCCTTGACCTCAGTTATCAATGCCTAAGGGAATATTTTTGGATGAACAGTTTTTCCACATGAAAAAAAAAGAGAGAATGATTAAAGAAGTCATGGCACCTCCTCTGCAGAAGGGCAATGGGAGGGCAGTGAGAGAGAAGAGGAACTTGATCCTCTATCGAGTAACCAATTGATTCTAAAAATTTAAGTTCATGGAGAAAAAATCAACAATATAAATCTATCCACATACATTATCTTCCTGTAACCTGGTCATCATTTGTAGACGAAAGAGGAGAGGAGGCAAAGGCACTTCCAGAGCAGGATGTGAGCATGCAATGTAAGCGAAGAGGAGAGGCACCAGATGATAAGTTTGACTTGTTGGCATGCAAAGACACCTGAAAATAACTGCCTGCCTCGGGATTCTGACGAAATCTAAATCCAAAGGTTCTTGACCACAGAGCTTGCCACCTTGTAGCTAAGTGTTATTCATAAATTCATCTTCTTTTTTCGTTTTGTTTTTTTTCTTCAGTGGTAGGTTTAGTGATGTAAGCTCTGACTTCCAAGGTTTAGAAAACCATTTTTCTATGTTTCAAAACCTTCATTTTTTTTCCAACGATCTGCACTCCTTCCATCTTTGAGCAATAGATGGAGTTTTCTTGCTAGTTGCATAAATTCAAGATTCCAACTTTACTTGAGGAAAAGGCTGGCAATGCTCACTTGTTTAATCCATTTAACTTAATTTAATCTATTGTCGATCAGATTGAGTTACCTATTTAATAAAATAGTTAAATCTAAGTTTGAATTTTTGACTCATTAAATATATAGGTGAAGTTTAGGTTGATCAAATTCTGACTTAAATGTGTATCCGATTTGATCCATATCTAATTCAACCAGTGGGGTCTGGTTAACATTATAATTAATAACTTGGCCTACAAAACTAGCAATCAAATTTCAGCGACTCATCTAACATATATACCTCTACCTGGAGATTCTGAAATCCAAGTTCATGCATCACACCTCTACCTGGAGATTCTGAAATCCAAGTTCAAGGATGCATGGCATAGAGCTTGACTTTGAGTAGCCTACTGATTCATTCATTCATTAACTTATTTTGGCAGCTGTAGGCTGAAGGTGATGCTAGCCTTATGAGACTGATATGCAAAACAAAAAGAAGCCAGCTTTACCCAACCTGGGCTCTTATTAAGGTCAAGAAACTGATATAGTTCAGTTTGACTGGGTATCTAACCATAACGTAGTTTTTCTCATGTTGAAACAATGGACAGGACCTCATTGACTGCATCAGGCTGGTCTAGCCCATTGACACAGCCACTGACATATGGGATTAGGTGTCACAGATCCCTTGTCTTGTTCTTTGTCATGTACTGTGGATCTTATCTACTAGAGTTGGCGGAGGGATTGAAGACATATTATGGGCCTTCCGTCTCGTGGAGGCACATCCAACTGTCCATCTAGTATTAGCTCATACTATTCTTTGTCAACCAGAAAATAATAGACCATTGGATCTTTGTCATGAAATGTGGGTCTTACCTACTAGATTTGGTGGAAGACTTAAAGACATTTTATAGGTCTCATATCTTGTGTAGGAACTTGTAAGTGTCTGTATATTTAGCATTGGTTGTACCTTCCTTTCTGTTAAAAAATAATAAATTTTTGTCTCTTCTTTTACTTTGTTTATGCTGCATGTGAATGCGATTGTTTGCATAATTTTGCGTAGCAGCATAGGTTCGGTGTGGTTTAGATTTAACCAAAGAGATAAATATAAAGATACCTTATATCTCAATTTAAGGCCTCATTGGTGAAGCCATTGACGGTATAGTTTTGGCAAAAATAAAAAATAAAAAATAATATATATATATATATAGTATTAAGAAATTATTTTTATAATAAAAATAATAAAAAAAATATTATATAGTATTTTCAACTATCTAATCTATTAAAATTCATTATTATAAATTATTTTAACAACATTATAATATAATAATCTCATATGATAATAATATTAAAATATATCATATTATAGTATTATAATATAGTATAAGGAAATATAATAATATTTTAATATAATAATGATTATAATATAAAATATTAAAGATATGATCTTACTATTATTTAATAATCATATCATAGTATATTATTAAAATTATAATGATTATTATATAATATTATAGCATTACTATATAATATAATAATATTATATTTGTATACTATATTATAGTATTTTATAATATTATTGTATTTATTTTTGTTTTATATATTATAATATATTATAATTGTAATAATATTTTTATAAAATTATAATAATTATATTATTATAGCTATATTATATTATTATTAAAATATAATATTAGATAGTATTATTTTTTTTGATTAAATATGTAACTTTCAAATCTAATGAAAACAGTTTCTTGATGCATGCCAAGTAGTGCTTTTCTAAGTAGAACTTCTAACAGTTTTTTGTGGAGCCTAAAAGCATGTTTACAAATTTTATTAAGCATTATAAAATTATTTTAAAGTATTTTTAAAATATATTTGGGGAAGCTGTAGTAGTAAAACTTTTGAAAGGAGAACTTTCGATGGTAAAATGTTTGAAAATAGAGCTTTTGAAAAAAACTGTAGGTTATTTGGTGACCATATTTTTAAAGTGTTTTAAAATTTTAACATCTATTTGGTAATCAAAATAAGAAAGTATTTTTAAAATAAAAATGATAAAAAAATATTACATTATAGTTTCAATTATATAACCTATTAAAAATCATTATCATAAATTATTCTAATAATATTATAATATAATAATATTAAATATATCATATTTATATTAAAAATATAATAATAATTAAAAATATAAAATTATTATAATATATTATTAAATTTATAATATTTATTATTTAATAATATAAGATCGCATTATTGTGACATATAATTATAGTAACATTACAAAATTATAGCATTATATAGTATAATAATATTATATCTTTATATATATTATATTATAATATTTTATAATATTATTATATTATCTTATTTTACTTACATAATATATTAAAATAATAATATTCTTATATAATATATTATATCATTATTATATTATAATATTAAATATTATTATTTTTATGGTTTGAATTTATTGCCTTAAGTCTAAAAGCTTTTTGACATTTATCAAGTAAAGGTTTTTTAAAAAATTATTTTAAAAAATTTTATCAAACATCATAAAAATAAAAATCATCCAAAATTGCTTTTAAAATTTGAAAAATATTTTTGATTCCTCCAAAACATTGTGTACAGCCGTATTGGCGCATCATCGCAAGAAAAAGCATAAAACCAGCGACTGATCCCAACCTCATCGTAATTTTGGAGAGACGGCGAGGCCAGGGAAGATTCGATAACCACGCTTCCCGTTACTTTATGGAGACACCCACCCAGCGTCACTCTTTTTACGGGAAAGGGAGCCTAAAAGCGGAGATTCTTCCCTTCTATTGTCTTTTAAAAAGACAGGGGAATCCTATTCTCACCCACCGTAGAGACGGAATAACGCCCATGTTCCCCTAATCATGGGCTTTAAATGATCTAATAACCCATATTTAACCATTGTAATGAACTAAAATGGCCATCGTATAATAAAAATATATGCTTGATTGACGTTTAATTCATATAAATGTTGTCCTCAAAAAAAATTTGCAATGCCATTACTTTGTTGATATTAAATATCATTTTTAGTTTAGCAAATTAAAATAATATTGTCTTCATTGGATATTTATGATAATATTGTCGGAAAAATATTTAATAGCGCAACTGTTGCTGTTTAGTTTTTTTTTTAAAAAAAAAATCATAAACAACTAATATTCATATTATATAACATCAATTACATCAAAATTACATTGAATTGATGATTATGAGAATTTAGAAAACTACCGCAATGTTATTCTGATATTAAAACGTTCATTATGAAAATGCTTTAAATACTAACAAGGAATTTTTGAATTCATTAATACAAGCTTATAACTTAATATTTAATCTTTTTTTATGTTTGACAATTATATATTATCAATCTTCTCATCTCATTTGCTATGATAAATTTTTCATGTGGATGAAATAGGTTTTTGGTAACATTGCTTTATACTGAATTATGATTAAATTATAAAGTAGAAGAACTAAATTTATTTATTTCTATTATTATTTGTTATTATTATTGCTGCAGTTGGTGTTGATGTTATAATTACAATAATGATATTTTTTTTAAAAAAATAAAATATATTTTACTATCACATAATTTAAGCATTATCAAATTGTACTATTCTAAAATATTATACTTAACTATTATTATTTTAAATATTATCAAATTATATTTATATAAAAGTTTGAATGTATTAAGGAAAACTTAAATAAATTTAAAACATATGAGTAGTTAAGTATAATATTTTAAAATATATAAATATAATTTTTATAAATATATAGTAGTTAAATATAAATATTAAATTATATTAATATGATCTGATAAAATTTTAAATATATAGAGTGTAATATTTTTAAATAGTTTCAAGAAAGAAAATTTTGGATGGAGTGAAAAGATAAGTTTGAACAGCTTGAAAGAAGACAAATTAACCGACGTACGAAGGACCCACCCTTCTTTTGATTTTAGAGATATAAATAAAAAAGCGAGAGGGCCTCGCAGAGCGCGTGAAGCCGAGAGCGAGCCTGAGAGCGCGCGGGAGAGCTCGAGATATCGAGATACCCGATGGAGTCCGAGTGCTGTGTCGCGGTGGTGCCCGGCGAGGAGGTCGCGGCGAAGAGGGCGGGCGCGAGCGAGGAAGGCGGCAAGACCAACAGGAACGTGGCCACCGCGGCGGAGGACGGGAAGCCTATGGACGGTATCTCCGCTGTGATCCCCGGGTGGTTCTCCGAGATCAGCCCCATGTGGCCTGGTGGGTGCTCGGTCTTTTATTCTAAGATTTCCTTCCAAACAAAAGCCGATTCTTGATCATCTTTATTTATTATCTCCCTTGTTTTGGATCTTGATGAATTATTTCCATTTATCATTATTGGATATAATTATGTCTTGCTTATCAAGATGATGTTTTTTCCCTTCTAAAAGAGTCGGTTTTTATTTGTTTTTGCGGTCCACGATAGTATTTGTTTTTATTTGTTTTTATTTGTTTTTGCGGTCCACGATAGTATTTTTTATGGTTTAGTCCTTTTTTTTTTTTTGTCTTTCTGTCTAGCTGTTTAATTCATGGTGATATATGGATCTCTGTTTATATTTATGAATGCGATGAACCTATATGGTACTTAATGTTGTTTGAGTCGCTTGTTTTGTGGTTGTAAAGACTTTGAGTTGCTTAAAATCCCTTCTTTGAATTCTTTTTCTTATTTTCTGTTATCTTTAAGCTATCCTTCTTCGAATTCTTTTTCTTGTTCTTGTTTTCTGTTACCTTTAAGCTATGCGTTGGATTTTATTTATATCAGCGGATTTTATTCTTTTTGATTCTCTACGGATGGATGCAGCTTGAAAAAAAAAAAGGTATAAGCATAAGTTTCTACTCTGGATATCCACTTTTCTGTGTTTAATTTAGTTCAAAGTGTCACTCAGAATAGTCATTGAAATATCTCCATTTTCTTGGATGTTTAATCTCAGTTAACTTTATTTGTTTTTCTTGTTATAAATTTAAGTTTGGTAATGTTTAATTCATAACGGTGCTTCTTTTTTAGTTGTGCATGCAATCTTCATATTCCCTTCTGGTAGAATTTTGGAGCTTTTTTGTATTTTTTGGGGAAGATTTCAATGACTATTCCTCATTTGGAAAAACTGCTCAATATTTATCTAAACTCAGTTTTTGTGAAAATCACTGCCTTTATTTTCATAAAGGTGGTGTATTTTCATGACTGATTCCCCATGTGCTGACTTTGATTTGCAAGCATCACCTTTTTTTGTTAATGTATCTTTATAAAGTGTTCGTGTTAATCATTATGTTCTGTTCTCTGTTCTGGGTCTTGTGTTATAGACTTTGTCACCCTTTTTCTTTACTTAAAGGACTTTTAATGACTTTGAGGTGTTTTAGAGCTTTATGTCAAGTAGATTCTGATTATAACAGGGCAGCTATTGTTATTTAAACATCACTGCCTTTTGTGTGCAAATCTGTTAATGGTTTAGGAAAATTTGTTTTTGCAGAATTTTTAGGTTAGGTTTGGATTCCAAGAAAACAAATGAAGTTAAACTGTGAAAAACAAGTGCTGCTTGTGCTTGGATTCAATAGATAGTTCATTGTCTACATCGCCCAAATCAAGTCCTCCATTGTCATTTCCCGTAACATACCTAGCTTGAAAATAGAGCCTGATTGAAGGCTTCTTTTCATTTGGTCCTGTAGCACTGCCAGGGGTTGTTAAAAATTTCCCACTTTTTCCTTTTTGATATTCAACAAGTTACTGCAGAGAGAAACATGGAATATTATGTCCTGTGAATGCTCTATAGTGAATCAAGTTGTCTGACTGAGAAGAAAATGATATTGGAATGCATGGGCCTGGAAATTGTTATAGTGATAAAAAATATCTAACACTATTAAGCTCAAAATAAACTCCTGAACATTTAAGAGATTGTGAAAAATGCTGTTCGATCATGTGGTCCATTTTCTTCAAACTTCACCAAATTTATTATTTTCTGTTCTTTAGGTTTTCTCTACATTCCTAGATGTCTATTTTGTGTTCCTAGTTTTGCATGCATCATGTTATGATTATTATAAATTAATCTGGTGATTTCATGCTCTCGATGTCTTTTGTGACAACGGTTGATTTTTAAGAATGCTTGGTACCATTTACAGGAGAGGCTCACTCTTTAAAGGTAGAGAAGATTTTGTTCCAAGGACAATCTGAATACCAAAAGGTCATGGTTTTTCAGGTAATTGATCACTTCAAGACACCATGAATGTTCTCTGTAGCTGTAACCTGTTTGTCTTATTTTGTCTAGATATACTTGTACTGACAACAACATGTCTGTGTTATTTATGGTTTCAGTCATCGACTTATGGCAAAGTTCTTGTTTTGGATGGAGTCATTCAAGTGACTGAGAGGGATGAGTGTGCTTACCAAGAGATGATTACTCACCTACCACTTTGCTCTATTCCAAATCCTAGAAAGGTAGCTTTATCATGTTAAGCTTAATGGACTCCATATATATCTTTGTAGATCTTAGACTAAAAGTTTTCTCTTGAAACTTTGCTCTAGATGTTTTCTCATTAAGTTAAACGCCATTTGTCTGTTATGTCACACGGACAACATCCTCTTTTAGGACTTCATGTATGGATTGTTATATTTTTGAAGCAAGTAAAATGAATACGTGAATGAGTCTTCTTTACAATTTAAATGGTTAGATTAGTGATGGTTGAAGGTTACAGTTTGAGCCATTAGATTTTTCATCTGACACCACATGACTGAGATTGACACATTTCACCAAACTTATTCTGGATTTAACCTTACATTCATTATCTCTTTTGATATGTTATGACTGCTGTTTATGTAACTGCAAAAAAGTTAGCCTCTTCAGAGGATTGAGGTTGTGAAATATGTAATTATCCTTATATTGAGCAGTCAAAGTGGCATGATTGCCGTTTTGATTGCTCCATTTTCATCTGAAGAAAATAATGAATGCATTCAATCTTCAAGCATCAATTCTAAGTGGATTTGGGTAATCATCAACAATATTCTGCAGAGCGATTTTTCCACAGGTTGGCACATTTCGTGGTGGTTCTCTAAAATAATTCTGGAGGGAAAAAAAAAAAGATCGAGTTTGAATATGACCAGTAGAGGGTTGGAAGCTTTTGAATTTCTTCCATCTTGAGGACCATTGGCTGGTACACGTCATGAGTTAATGTAGTCTTTGGGACAATCATATAGATAGATCAGCTAAATTATGGAATGATTTTATCAGTCAATGTGATCAATATAACAATTATTCTTTTAGCAATCTTGAGAGCATTATATACATGATTTCTCCATCGCAAGAAGAATGATTGAATCTATGATTGCATTTCAATCTGCTGATGACATGTTGAATTAAATGTCCTCTCCATCGAGGAACGAAGGAGTGCCAAAAAGATTGCTCACTCAGTCTAATTCCATTTGATTTCTCAATTATGTCATGCTCAGCAATCCGAAAAAATTGTGCAAACACTCTAATAGCTTCTTCTGTTCATGTCATATTGGCCTATATGTCATATCTCATCAACCAGAAACTTAACCTATATTTGTCAGGTTCAGCTTAAAGAAACATTTGGTCAGGTGTAGTTTAGTTTGAAGTTGAACATAACTTGATTTGAACGACCTTATTAACATACTAAAAGTCATGCTATTCAACTAACAAAAGGTCATTACTATTAGTTAACCTATTTTGCACACAAAGCACCAAAAATGGTATTGCAGCATGTTCACACCCTGGTGAGGGAAAGATTTCCTCTGCCATGGCTAATCTTGGTATCTTTAATTAAAACCTAGCCTTGCTGGAAAATAGAATGGTTTGATACGTAGTTAGGAATTTGAACATCTGTTTTTGTTCTCCAACTTTGTAAGAGAAAGTGGCGTGCCCTGCAATGCATATTGAAATTTCCATGTTTATGATATCGTTCTGTTTCCATGTCGCTAGATGCTAGAAATTTGTTTGTGGCTATATTTCACATGTCACTCGTACAGCTTGTTTCCATGATTTTTCTTTGGTTTTTTCCTTTAATTTACTTATGAGGTGATCAAAGCATTGTATTTACTGTTTTATTACAAACTGACAAGAAATTTATAAGTATGTTTCTTCGTTTAAGATTTTTAAATCTTTCATGTGTTTTATTGTTTGACATGACCGTTATTGTTACAGGTCTTGGTTATTGGAGGTGGTGATGGTGGTGTTCTGCGTGAAGTTTCACGCTATTCTTTCATGGAGCAAATAGACATATGTGAAATTGATAAAATGGTTGTTGATGTGAGTAATTTTGTCTCTTGTTGTTGCCCTTTTTGTCTTCAATATTACTATATTGCAATATAAGAATAATGAAATTGTGATTTTTGTACTCAAGTGTTATCTTTCTTCTAACCAATGACATGATGCTTCAAGCATGCTTTTGTTCTAATAATCTAGTTAAGGACTGAAATTTTTGAATATCTTTTGTGCATGCAGCCATGCTCAATCATGTTAAGTTCCTTGGCAAGTTGTAACAATTAGCATCACTGGTTTTTTTAATGTAAATCTACAACATACAGAACATCATACAAGTGCCATTGAGAATTGGATATCCAGCTTAGGGAAATTCCCAGCTGACTTTGCATTGTACTAGTCGGTTCCCACATTGATGTTTCTTGTTATTTATTGATTTTCTACACAATTTACCATGTAAAATTGTAAATATCTTTTTGCAAAATGAAGGACAGAAGGAGAATCATATGGATGAATCAAAGTACAATTAAGAATAGCGAAAACTATCTTATGTTAAATACAATTGAACTCTACCCATCATCTCTTATGTTCGATTCCTGCTTTAATTTACTACTTGTGCATGTGATATTTCCCACTCCTAATGATAGGGTGCTTTTAGACTTTGAAAAAAAAATCTACAATGCCATTATTGTTTCCATTGAACCTTTTCCAACAGTCTAATATTTTATCTAGCTTGAAGAGTCTGCTGTGCCATGTAGTAGGCACTCTTTCATTTCATATGAAATTTCATGCTATTAGATAGACATTACATTAAGTGACTTCACTAGCATACCATGTTACTCATCTGAAACATATGAAATGAAAGTTTCCCAGCATCAATCAAAGTTTGAATTTCGGCATTTGCTTAATGGACAAAGGTAGACTCTACAAGGGTGTGAAGGGATAACGCTTTGGTTAAACTTTGCAGTTATTTTTTGGCCTGCTTAGACAAGTTAAAAGTTTCCCTTTGCTAATCTTTTCTAGAATTTTAGGCACAGTTCTGATGCCTAAAAACCACCTCCCACTCTTTTGGACATGTAGGACGTCTGATGTCTCATGTCTCAAAAATCTATACCAACCTAGCCTCCATAAAAGGATGCTAACTGCTTAGCTATTTCTTGTTTGTCATGAAAGTGATGTGAGATTTGTCCAAATTCCTAACCGTGCAAGAAAATATGATTTACAGTTTCCTCGTGAATAAAAGGCATGTCAAATTTTTAATATTATTCCTTCTTCCTTTTTTCCTTCCTTTTGAGAGATCAGGGGACTAGGGCTTAAAAATTACTTGTTTTATGCAGTATAAAATCCACTTTCAATTTTTAATATATTAAAGAAGATCATGAAAGTTATGCTGTTTCCTACTTTCACATGATTTTGGATATACAATTTCAGGACAAACAGATATGCTTAATAGCTTAGTAGAAATATTTTTTCTTTGGTTGAGTTGTAACTAACCTGTCCTTTAAAGGAACACTGTAAAGCAAGATCATAATGCAAACTACTAAATAAGGTTGAAATAAATAGAATCCATAGCAAATATCATTTCCTTTCATTCTCTTTTGTCCTTTTAAAGGAGGGGAAAAGATTGCGCTAATACTTTCAAACAACAAACCTGCCTTTGCTTGGATAAGCTTCTCTCAATCAAGGACCTCCTATTGTTTTTCTGGGCTATCATAAAGGACTGAAAATTTCTATCTACAGATTTGATTATAAATGAGAACACCAATCAAAGTATGTTTTAGGAAGAGACAGAAACAAGACATCTACCATGAGAATGCATTAGCCAATTGAGATAAATAATGGCAAGGGAAAAAGAAATTCTCCACATGTTATTGCTTAATGGGTTCTGTATTTGTTGAGCCTTCCATATGTATTTCATATGCTACTTACTAGTGTTGATAAAATAGTCAAAAACTGTGGTCGTATAGACAGAGGTTTGAAGGCTAGCTATGTATTCAACATTGTCATTTACTCATTGCTCTTTTATTATATCTAGATGTAACAATTTATTCTGATCTTCACATTTATTGTAAGATCTGCCATTTGAACCGTCTATGTACGATACCATATCTTTAGCAGATGACACAAAAACTTTAGATATTTTTTTTTAAATTATGCACTAGTTAAAGTGTTATTTGCTGCTATTTTTTCTTTCAGGTTTCTAACCAATTTTTCCCCCACTTGGCTATTGGCTTTGAGGATCCTCGTGTGAATCTACACATTGGTGATGGTGAGATACTTCTTTAATTATAAATAGTTATCTTGTATAAATCAATAGCATAATGATAAACATAAATAGATCCCCACCTCCCAGTCTTTCAACATTGAAGACAATGATTTACCTTAGAAACTTTAGCTGCCACATCAAGCGATCAAGATTCATATGAACTCAATGTAAATGTGAAGGGAATTGATTATGGCCCATATTCCTTGCAGGAAAGAGTTGCTTAAATTTTATGTGAACTAGAATGCGAATTACCAATTTTGAGTGAAGACAAGCACTTTCTTTTTAAATACGTAGCAGTAGCATTTACCAACTTGTCTAGTAAAACCTTACACCATCTCACTTGCATCGTCATATTTTATCTTAGTCAAGAATTTCATTCGCATAAGTTGCAGTTGATGAGGTTTGAGTGTACCCTTATCAGGCACTTCGAGTGATAACTTAATCATTGTAGACATTTTTATGCCTTTTCACTTACTGGATAACCAACATACAGGAGTGGCATTCTTGAAGTGTGTTCCAGAAGGTACTTATGATGCAATCATTGTGGATTCTTCTGACCCTATAGGTATGGCAAGATTGGTGAATTATTTGTTTTATTACTGCTCGCCAAGAGCAGTCTAACCTCCTTTCTTTGGTTAATCAGGTCCAGCTCAGGAACTATTTGAGAAGCCTTTCTTTGAATCTGTGGCTAGAGCTCTTCGTCCAGGTGGAGTCGTGTGCACTCAGGCTGAGAGCATATGGCTACATATGCACATAATTGAAGATATCGTTAATGTCTGCCGTCAAATCTTTAAGGGCTCTGTGAATTATGCTTGGACGACAGTACCAACATATCCAAGGCATGCTTGACATCTCACTTCATTGTTCTTTTTCAAAATTTTTTCTTTAATTTAGACTAGTAAAATGGATGTCTTGATATACAAGTTCTTGACTGCAGTGGGGTAATTGGTTTCATGCTTTGTTCCACTGAGGGTCCACCAGTTGATTTTCAAAATCCTGTCTATAATATAGACGAGGATGAGAAATCCAGCAGATCAAAAGGGCCCTTGAAATTTTACAACTCAGATGTATATTTCCTTGACTTTCTTGTGTATATATAGGATTTCTAGCTCTCTCTCTCTCTTTCTTACTTGCGTGCTTTTCTGCAGATCCATTCTGCTGCATTTTGTTTGCCATCCTTTGCAAAGAGGGTCATCAAGTCCAAAACCAACCAAGCTTCACCCGAAGAGGTTGCGCAGCATGAATAGGTTCAGGATGGGGATATGCCATGATATCATAGCAACTCAACCTGCATATATGATCTCTTCAAATTTCACCAATATGTGGCCATAAATTAATTTAAGGCCTACTTCAGAAGTCAAGTATACAAAGCCATATGTTTAGCTGGCAGCTTTTATTATGATTCCTTATATGGATGCTCTGAGATATTTGGATGTCCTCTAGATAATTTTTTCATCAAGAATGCATTTCAATCTCTCTCTCTCTCTCTCTCTCACTCAGTATGTGTCTTGTGTGGTGTCGCTGCTGTGAAGTATCCTGCTTGAATTACATGATGATTAGTGAAAGGGCAATTGATGGGCCAAGTATCTTATCAGGAGGAACCTGTGAATTTCACTAGCATGGCATGCTGTGTGCATCATTATGACATTAGAATCCATTATAGACATAAAGCATTTTCTTAGAGGTCCGATTTGAAACTGTTTTCAATTATGATGAGACCTAGATAGCTAACTCAAATGGGCAGACATGGGAGCAGGTCAGAGGTTAGTGACTTATAATTCAAAATTTTTCTGGGCACACATTACAGCGTTTGGTTATTAGAAAATTAGGACTGTCGTATCCCCTAAATTCAACTCCCATAAATCAAAAATTCCGATGAATAGATAATTACTCGCATAAAGTCATCATTTTTACTTTTTTTTTTTTTATTATTCTTTCATAGATAAAATAACATATTTCAAAAAGCACCACCGAACAAAAATTGAAATAACCATAACTATTCCAATAGATATAACAATTCCTTTTTTTTTTTTTTTCGTTGAAATGACCTGTGGTATAGCTATTTGGTAAGTATGGCATTCCATTTTACATTCCTGAGCCAAATAGCGCCATGTGTTGAACAAATACAGTGGTACACGCTTCCTTTGTTCCGTTGGGTTCAATAAGGCCAAAATGAAAATAAGCATCCGATATATCTCTTCCTGCACGGAGTCAAAGGAGCATGGCATTGCCCACCAAAATATCCATTGACAAAAATGTTTGGCGAAATCATGCCTAGCCTGCTAATGGGAATTTGCTCGGTCGAATTCGTGGGGTTTGTCATTCCATGAAATCGAACACCAGGTTTAGGTTACCCGAGACTAAGCAAGATTCACTTGAATGCAACTGAACAGGCCGTAAACCTAACTTTGGTTTTGGTATTCCTCTATTTTCTCCAAACATCATATGTAGGACTTACGGATGGACCCATTACGGATGGATCCATAACCCAGCCGACATGATTCAGGTTTGAAAATTAAATCCAAACTAAATTTTAAATTGAATCTCAATCTTATATTTGGGTTGATCCAATTCAAACCTGATTTACCCTAAACTATAACCTTAATTATGCTAATTTTATTTTCATTCACCTTAATTACTACCTTTATAAATTCATTTTAAACTAATTATTTTTTAGTGTTAAGATGCTAAATCTCCTTTAGTCTTTCTTCTAATTATATGTAAATATTTATATTTTATTATTTATTTTAATAAATTCTAATTTATAATGTATGTAACTTTAACAATAAATATTTTAAAAATCACTTAAAAATAATCATTTAGATAGAATTAAGAATTTTTAAATAAAAATTTTAGTTTAAATTATTTTTTTTTAATTTCATTTAAAATTTTTAAAAATCTATAAATTAATTATCAATTACTTAATTTTAACTATAAAATAAAATAATAATTAGATGCTAAACTCAAATACAATATTTTCAATTTTCAATTAGATTTTAATAACACTTTATATCTAAAAATTCTTTCATAGTCTCCAACAAGTGAGTTGGATTTAAATCAAAAATCAAAAAATGAATACAAAATTGGGTCAGATAGGGAGTAGGTCTGATCAAACCCAACCCATTTATAACCTTATTCATTCATGCAAGTATAACATGATATAAAACCAATCATAGATTCCAAAAAGTATAGAAATTAATAATACTTTTTTGAAAAAAAAAGAAAGAGCCTCCCCCTTATTATATATTTAAAAAAAAAAAAAAACGTCATATCAGCATATCTTGAAAAGATCTGCAAAATATATCAACTTTCTCATCCCCAACAACAACGGGTACATGAAAAAATGGTAGCCGCCGGATTACAACCCTCTGCCACGCACGTTAACTTACCAAAGTTCATCCAAATCATTTTTGGAAAACAGTGTTATAGCTTTTACCATTATTATCCTGCAACCGAACGCCCATCATGGCAAACATGTTGATGGAAGAAGAGGGAGACCAAAATCAAAGGACAACAATGCGCCCACACAATTGTTTAAATAGCAGCCCAAAAATGCCGAACATGAAATAATATGGGCCAAACCGTCGCGTTTTGTAGGTCGAAGCCGAGCGACGTTCCGCACTAGGCTTCTGAGCTTTACTACCATCTGCAGGTGAGCGTAGCGAGCGAAATGGTAAGCACAGATGCAGAAAACCCATGTCAACGAGGAGCGGAAGATCCCACGGGTGCTGCCGTTTAGACTCTATAGCAGAACCGCACCTCAAAACAAAGAAAGAGGGACACGGCTTTGTTAAAAGAGTTTCATAAGCATCAATTTCAAAAGCAAACCTGAGGAGAGTGCTTTAGAAACCTCTCAAAGACTTACAATAGAGAATAAGCATATATGCTAAAGTAGTAGAATGGGGACCTCTCCAAATGCCAGCACGCTGAGGAGAGTGCTTTCAACCAAAACTGAGAAGCTCCACATTGCAGTTAAACCACTTGTTGAGCCAACTCTACTTGGCAAAGGACACTTTCAATGGTCTTAACAAGCCAAAGTTTCTTGAAGGACTACAGTAACAGATGGATCCCAGTTTGTTCCCATAGAAGCAGCATTGCGCGCACTTCAACTGCGGCTCCGATGTCCATCCCTCCCAGAATTTCTGAAATCAACCGTGATCCATGTATAAATAGCATAATAAAGACAAGAAACCATAAGCAGCAGTCACGGGTTCAACAAAATAGTAGTGATCTGCTGATTTACCCATTAGCATAAGAATCTTCATGGTGATATGCTGGTGACCTACTGTAACTCTGGCCATAGCTGCGTCGACCCCTGCCAGGACTCCTGAAATCAACAACGATGCAAGTCATTATACAAGAAGAAACAACTACAAGCGGCAGTTGCTATTTGACACAACAATTGTGATTTGGTGACGCACCCATCGGAACAAGGAGAATCTCGACGGTGATATGTTGGTGATCGACTGGAGCTCCGGCCTCGATAAGGTGAATGGCGGCGACCACGAGGGGACCTTCCCCGTGGACTGTAGCTCCTGTACCAAGAGAAGCAAACAATAAATGACCTAGAAAATGGGAAAAGAAAATCTGAAAGAAGCAGAGAGGACATTAAACCCTGGAGCTGCATCTCTGACTCCTTGCTTAAGGCGAAGGTCTAGAAAGATAATACCAGCTCCCCTTCTTGCTTTGTCAAAAACAGATCGGTCGTAAAGGAGGGAACTTAAAATTTTAGACCTTTGGGTCCGTTGATGGATGCCACTAACTTTTTGTCTTTCTGGGAAGACGAGAAATGACATGGTTTAACTATCTTTAGATTTCCCTGCATGGTTTTCTTTAGATCAACTCAAATCATACAATATTGGATAAGTCATCTGCAGGGCTAGTGTTGTTAAAAGTGCCAGACAATGGAGCTTAGGCGCAAGGCATAAAGCACGAGGACGCACCTGAGCAAAATAAAGCACATATTTTTAAAATAAATAAAATAATTCATATAAGTAAGATTTAAAATATATAAGAAAAAAAGTTAAAAAATTTATAATAATATATTTAGCCTATTAGCTCAATGAAAAGCCTCCTCTTACTCAACTGAAACTTGTGATTCCTTAATATTTTTCTACCTTTTTCTCAAATGATAGCATAATTTTCGATGTTCGATCTCTTTGTCTTTCAATTTTTAGCTTTTTTATATGATAAAAAAAATAATTTTGTATAGAATGGTACATTATAAAGTCAACATAGTGTAATAAATAAAACAGATTTTTTAAAAAATTTATAAATATAACTTATAAAGAAAGGTGCATATTTTTTGCATCTTAAATTAGATTAAAAGTATACGTTTTTTTTCACCTTATGTGTGCCAAAATAAAGACATCTCGCTTAAGGTATAAAAACCTCTAACTCACCTTAAGTGCACCTTGCATTTTAGGCGCACCTTAGGATATAAAAGCACTTAACCCTTGATGCCTTGCATCTTATACCTTGGCCTTTGATAACACCATGCAAGGTAGAGGAAGAACATAAATATTGGAGAGTATGGTGCAGAGGTTAAGATGTGGTAGTGCCAATGTAAGCATGGATAGCTCTGGGCACAGCAGAAATGTTAAAAGCATATTGCAGCTTGTGAGTGGAGGTTTCCACTGCATTATGTTTGGTTTTGCATTTTAATAGACCACAAGGAGCTTTTTTTAAATAATTATTGTAAGATTTAAAAATTCAAGTTTTTGAGTTAATTCAAGTTTCTCCCTTTGTCTTTTTTTTTTTCTAAGATTTTCTTGTTTTCGAGTTAATTCGAGTTAATTAGACCACAGGTGTAAGCCTTCCTTTTGTCTTTTTTTCTAAGATTTTCTTGTTTTCGAGTTAATTCAAGTTTCTCCCTTTACTTAGACCACCCCGAGTTGGTCTAAGATTTTTTTTTTTTTTAAGCCTTAAACTAAAAAAAAAAAAATGGGTAGCGTCCATTGCAGTTGGACAAACAGCTCCTGGTGGGGAGGTATGGTGCAAGCATTCAATTTAGCTGGCTTATATTGGCATCACGCACAATTAAAAAAATCAGACTAGACATGACTAGAAAACTGCAAATGAATCTTTTTTTTTTTTTCCGAGATTACCGCTCACCCCACATCCCGCCCAACAAGATTCTTAAAAAGAAAGCTACGGGGGCTAAAAAGCATGACATTAGCAATGAGAAAAGTGGTACCTGCGCCCATAGCTTGGACTCCTACGATATCGAAGAGGGCTGGGGCTACGACGTCTTCCACTTCCCAATCCTTCAGGGCCAATGCGCAAGCGACACTCTCGTGCAAAATGACCAGGTTCACCACACTCGTAACACTTCATGTCCTCACCTCCACGTCCACTGCGACGACCACTCCCACCCTTGGAGCTATGAGAAAGCTCAACGCGCCAACCATGTCTCCCTTGAATCATTTCAAAAATGTTTATTAGGAATTAATTAGATAAAATAGGAACTGTTGAGGCTTCTGTGACCATTGCCAGTTTGTTGACAGAGTAGAATCCTTTTATACAGCGTCAACTTAGGTGAGACTCTTGCACATCGGGAATCTTATTAATTAGATAAAATAGGAAGTCTGCTTTCTAGTTACATCATTGGGAATCTTGCACATCATGAGCATCATTTTCTTAAAACATGTTATTAGCAAACCTAATAAGTCAGCAGATTCTCTTGCTTGTGAGAGGTAAGAACACCATTCCTGTGCTGAAATTATCCTCCAAACTCTATCTTATCTTTGTCACATGTGGGCTCTACAGTTCTGCCCATTGTGCAAAATATGAAATTTTAAACTAAAAGAACCTCACACAAATTTTAATATATATATATATATATATCTAATTAAAAAAGATGAAAGGAACAGATCTATCAAGATAAAAGTAAAGGAAAAAATAATGTCCTTCCCTGCATCTGGATACAAGAACTGATGAAAAAGAAAATATTACAAGGTTCATATTTTATATTGATGTATTAAGTAGAAGAATCAGCAAGAGTAGGAGCACACTTGATGTTTATAACTGTTGTTTGACACCATTAATAACCCATTTTCACTCATGAAATTTTAGTTTACATACTAGTTATACAACCAGTTTAGATGTTTTTCTTATTTTTCTTTTCAATGTGCTGGACAAATTTTGCCCTCGGACTCCACACTTACAGAAATGTATTCCTGAACCAAAAATCCACAGTACTGAGATAGTCACCACATAAAGAGGACTAAAGGAAAAAATAGCAAATCCTTCCGGCAATGGACTTGAATACTTATTTCCACGTGAATATCAGCTGGCAGAGAGAAAGTAAACTAAATTCCAATCTAGAGGATCCAAAGATCATCTCATAAATAAAAAGTGTAAAAATTATGTACCATCTAAGCCGCGAATGGCATCTAGTGCATCTCTCCGGTCATCAAATTCAACAAATCCATAACCAGGTGGCCTTCGAGCAACCCAAACACTGCAGTAAAGTCAACAGTATGCTTAGAATATTATGTTACATTTTCAATTGAAATAAAGTATAACACCACAAAATGATTTATTTAGCAATAGTCATGCATTTTGCCATCATGTTCCAGCACCATCAAAATGAAAGCCTGACCTTAGTTCATGGGCTATAGCAGAACTAACATGGTCAAATGCTTATACTAGAAGCATCACATCTAATGTGGATGTACATACTTATAGAGTAGGAAACAGGTAAATGGATGTGATGCACTGATTTGGCGAATGAACTGTGCATATGTCTTTCAGTAATACCTGCATCTTTCATTTTAGAAATCCATTATGTATATGTATCAATACAGAAACTAACAAGGAGAGCAAAACAACAGGTGTGAATCCCACAAGATGAGAGTGCCTTAAGCAGTTAATATCACTGTTTACATCAACCAAAATATAGAGAGCTTTTAAGCATGACATTCATAACCAACCATGTACAGCATATCATGGTTCATAGTAGGATTATAGTCTGAAACAAAATCTTATATCTTGATAGGTTCAGGTGAACAAATTTTGATTTATTTCATATGAAATAATATAAAGATGCCAGGAAGTGCTACATTCAATATCAACCAAGTTCATATTCAGAAATCATGTGACCACGAAAGCCATATATAAAAAGTAAATAGAATAAGATTCCCAAAATAAATAAACAGAAGCAAATCAAAGGTTTGCAATGATAGCATAGAAGAAAAAATAAATGTAGTCATATGCATACAAATCAAATACAAACTTTTAATCAGCATAATTCATAATCAATCAGGACATGCAAGAAACTTAAAAACATGAAGGCACAGATTATTCACCAAAAAAATCCTAAAAAAGAACAACAAAAATACATGTGCAGATTCATGTCCTAAGAAAAATAATGCCATAAAAGCAAAACATGTCTTGACCCTCAAGAAAATGAAAATAAATTTGTTTGTGAAAATAAGATACTGTAGTATTAGTTAAAACTGATCATAAACGATGCACACTCATGTAAGAATTAACAAATAAGTCTACTAAGATGTTGACATGTATAAATATTAAAGATGTGATTGATCGAGCTTGCCTTTGAAGTACACCATATTCTCGAAATTCATCTTCAAGATCTCTTTCTGTAACTCGCGAATCCAAGTTTCCAACATAAACTCGAGACATTGTATCACAATGATATCAACCTGATAGATAATAAGAGAAATGATGATACGAAAAAGAGGTAGAATGCAATATCAGATGGAATAACACAATGTATACATGCATATAAATAATATGTTAAGCTAGCATGCTTTTCAAAAAGTTGCATGCCAATGATGACTATAAGAAATAAACTACATAGTAAAATGGTTAAATAAAATGGAGCCTTCAGCCCCAGGTTAGGACAGTATGTGCTGCAATATGTACCATTCTGACACTGCATACCAACTGATATAGTTAGGTACAACTGCTACACTCATAGGCAAGGTTACTTTTGCCTCCATTTCTGTCCACCTGTTTTTATCTTTTTCTTGTTTTAGCAATCAGTACATATAAAATATGGTAGTTAGTGATTTAACTGCTCAAATCATTCTATCCTACGCATTCTTCGGTTTTCATTGCAATCTAACATGCGTTTTATGGCATAATACATCAATTTTTTTGGTAAGTAATGCATCCCAAAAAAACTTACAATGCATTGATAAATCACCAAAATGTAAAACTTAAAAATGATAAAAAACATGCAATCCAATCACAATAAATCGTACTAAAACATATCTAATCTCATCCATTCTACAACCTAAGACAAAATCCTTAATCCATTAAAACTCAAACTCTTCAATGTTAGGCAGCTACAACAAGATTTCAATGGTCATCTTAAAAGTTTAGCTCTTACACTTAATCCAATAATTAAGTGAAATCAAAAGGTCAAATACTAAATAAAATCAATTAACAGCAACAATAATAAATTAACTATCAAAACATACAATGACATTTTTCAAGAGCCGATGTAATCTAATTATTTTCTTGAACAGTAATAGGTGCTCGAGTAGAGAATAGATGATAAAGTACACATTATCTAGATAGCCGATTGCTTGTGTCGGCCAGGAACAGATATATCTGGTATTGTAGCTATAAAATGTCCTTGCAGAAATCAAGATTATTTAATGAATATATTTATTCAAATATTAATTATTCATGTTCTAATACTAGAGTATATCAAAGAATAAAGTGGATAACACAGCAAGAAATGATGCACTTAAAGATACTTAGTGATATCGCACTAAGCAACAAAACCCAATTAATTATTCCTGTTTATTAATGCACTGCTGAGAAACTAACCGTGTTGGAACAAAAGACTTTATTAATGAATTACACTTCCAGCTTGAAATATGACAAAATGTAACTATGAATGTGCTGGTGTCCCATCCTCACATTCATAAAGTACATTTCTCAACAAACCTGAACCCTTTGGCATGGTTTTACCAAGATATAGTATCCAGTCGCTATTTTGGAACCTAACTACTAATTGACACATTCGACTTCATCTAGTAACTTATCATCATCCATTTCCTCACAACCCCATTCCTTAAGAACTGTTTGTCATCAAGCAAGATGTTCTATGAATGCCTTAAAACATTACATGTGCATCCCAAGAATCAGAACCACCGTACATCGATAACTCAAAAAACCACTTGCATGAACACCTTAAGCACTATGTACAAAAACCAAGAATATACCAACAACTCAAAAAACTACTCATATAAACAAATGATTTTACAAGCATGAAGAAAATCAATTTTCAATACTATAACTCAAGAATTCCAATCTTAGACCATACCGCCAGATAGAAGGCATATTGTATCGTACAAACAAGGTGCTTGACTCTGGACACCTCGATATCGAGTGTAGGTAATGAGGTATATACTGTACCGACACTCAATACGGGATGTACCAGTTGGACACTTGCAGGATCTAATACCAAGATTACAAACGTTGCTAGAACTTTCTCCTCCCCTAACCCTTTCTCTCTCTTTGAGACATGCATGCACCCTTGGAGCCCATTGATCCACGAAGATTTAACAAGCTAAAGAACTTTAAATCGCACAAGCTCAACTAAATCTATATCAGCAAATTAGCATCCCATCAAACTCAAGTTCAATTAATCAATATGTGCGTTACAATTCCCTCTCCAATAACCATTACCGAGGAATACCTGTCCATATCATACATGTATTGAAATTCAATACCAGTTATATAAGACGATGTTTGTGAATTAATGCTCCATCGCCCATTATAGAATTCCGAAGAGCCCCTCTTCCTTCTCTTCCATTTCACAGATAAATTAGAATTTCTATCAAATAAAAAAGGACAACAAAAGGCTCTAGTTTCACCAGTTGGGTTGTTTGACTATCTGATAGAATTGGTGATATCATCCTCCATGAACTATGGTATTAAGATGAGAAAGTGTCATCCAACCAGGTGGGAGTATCACCAAGACACCAACCTAGTTTTTCAGGCAGGAAGAATAAATACCATTTTATTGCTTCTCACTGGTGTGGTAAGATGCTTTTGCCTTTGCTCTCTTGTTCGCATATGAATAATGCTCCTTCTTCACTTTGTTGTGAGTAGATATAACAAGCAAGAGCAACAAGGACTAAATCAAAATGCAAATGCCTTTGGATCATCAGAATTTCTCCACAAATGGGGGAAAAAAGACACCTCGAAAGTCTCTGAATACCTATTTATGCTATAGTTATATCATTCAGCACCACTTTATGCTGACATTCATATTTGTTCAGTTGTTCTTATATGCAGTATGTTTTTATACAACCATGATCATGCATTGTCATATCCCTCAACATAAAATTACCAATATCCGTAATGTAAAATATAATTAACTCAAGAAAATATAACTAATCCTATTGCACTTCAAAATGTGGATAAACTTCTAGATAGATTGTTTGCATGATCAGCGGGTGTCTATTCTACCAAAAAAACATCCATTAAATGAGAGAGAGACCACTTGACCTCAATAATTTATAAAAGTGATGTGCAATATGATTTTTTATCTGACAAACATGAGGATCAAAACCACGTCAAGATGAAAATTGAAAAAAGCATACACCATGTTACAATAAAAAAAAAAGGCTTAAGCATCAAGCCAAAATAAATGATTTTCTTCTTACATGTTCCTTTTTTTAACCTTGCAAACTGAAACGGAATGTCCAAAAGGAATATCCTTGTTTGAGCCCTTCTCAGAGAATGTTACCTCATTCTGTTGCAAACATATAATGCTGAACTAAGCCACTTAGATTTCATTAGACGCTTATTGATATGGTGATGGTATAAACCATATTATTATAATTTTACATCGATAATGCTGTGTGTATATCCATGATTCTTTAAATGTGCTACCTTAGCTACCATGTAGAATATTTATTTACAGACTAACATGTGTTTTAACATATCTCTCAATATCACTTCAGAAACACACTAATTTTAAATTTAAAGCACAAAACATTCTCAAAGTATAGAACACTGTTTATGGAATACCTAATATTCCACATAATTTTGATAACTTCTTAGATTTTATATTATTTTAAATTTAAAAGAAAGAATATATTTTTCTTAGTTATAGCTAAATTTGCTACATCGTAGATGAGAGAAAATATGAAATGAGTTGAGAAATTATGAATTGTCCATGACTCCACCTCTATTAAAGAAAAGGATAAGCAAGCCTAAAACCGTATATAGAAATCACTGGTGAAAACCTCGTCATTATATGCCCGGGCATAAGAAATTCTCGTTCAACAAAAGATGCAATAAACCATCATTAACCCTATCGTACCAATAGCAGCGAAAGGCTTCACCATGGAAAACAATCTAAAACTTTCTATACTGGAGCAAATATTTGGCCAAGATTAAACCGAGATTGTAAAATCAATGCAATGATGCAGAGAATGTATGATTCTGCGTCAATTCCCTCTAAGTAACACCAAAAGAGTTGGCTGGTTTACGAGATTGGTCTCTGCAAAAAAAAACAAAAACAAAAACAAAAACAACTCCATGCCACCCAAGAGAATAGCTTCCTACTTTTCTCTCCAAGAATGAAATTAAAATTTCTTGCTTTACCGATAAAACAGAACAGTCACCTTTCTGCGACCAATCTAGATTATGAACCAATCCAAGAAAAGGAAAAAGAAAGAAAAGAACCAAAAGCAAGAAACCAAAGCTAATAAAACAAAGACGGGAGAAAAGAAAACGAGAGGTAAGAATTCGCTTACCTAGATAGGATTGAGCAGACGAAATTACTGGCCGGCTTCTGAGGGTTTAGGAGCGACGATTAGGGTTTCAGGGCGGTCGGGCCGTAAAACCCTAGAGTTGGGACGGAGCGCAGAGGGCTTTCGAGTTGATATCAAGCAGTGGACCGGACGAAAAGCACGCGAGATGTGCCTCTATAACCGGGTCCGGGGAAATCAAGAATTTGTCCGAATCCGACCCGATTTGGGAAGATCCAGATCCGAAACGTGAAGTCTTGCGTCATGCAGGCCATGGATAGGTCAGAAATGGGCAGTTTTGGGCCGGTACTCGATGAACTACGAGTACGCTTAGAGCCCAACTCGGCCCACCTTTTAATATAAACGCGTTACGCATCCGAAATTAAAGATAGGGTCCATTTGGTGACCATTTAGGATCAGCAACAATCTTGAATCACTAATAATGTTAATTCTAAAATGATCTAATTCTCATTGATGAAAGATCGTTATATTTAGTATGATATATCACAGTGATCGAGGATCATTGGTGATCTAACATCATCATTTTTGATACGCCATGAGAATCTATAATTATTAACTATAAAATACCATAATTACCCCTATTATATTTTATTATATTAATATATATAATATAATATATTAAATTATAATAGATAAGTTATAATATAGTATAGTAAATATGTTGTGATACGATTTAATAAATTATAATAAAATTTTATATTATTATATTGCATTATATTATAATATTTTGAATATAAACTATAATATATAATATTATACCGTAATATAATATAATGCATTATATTGTATGGTAGTGTAATAATATAATATATTAATTTTATATATTATGTTATATATAAATAAATTATAGTCATTGTAATATATTTATTTCGAATAAGGGGTGTTTTGGATTATCAATTTTAATCCAAGATAATTGTAAGGAGATGATTTGGAATCACCACCTTTAATGATGATGATAGGATCACTTTTTAGGGAGGTCATTCATGAGGTAAGGGTGATCTTTTGATCACCGTCACGTAAAATCACCTCAGTACAATCAAACAAGGTGATTCTATTACCATTTTATAAATCATCAGTGATCCTAGGTAAATTACTCCATACCAAACATCCGTTCCAAAATGGTTATTGGTCACAGCAAAAGTGCCAAAAATAGTTATATAACTATGGATGGTTTGATGTTTTATAAAAAATAGAATTTTACAATGTAAATTTTAGAATAATTAAATTTTAATATTATATATATTTGTATTGTGTTATCTTTGATTTATGTAAAAATTGTAAAAAATGAAAGAGCTTAAATATTTCTATTCTTGCTCCTTCAATCAATGATTTTTATTATTATTTATTTATTTATTTTTAATGATAAGGAACTGAATGCAAGTAAGGAGAAAAAAAAAAAATCTAATATATCTATATTAAAACTCTAATTAGTCCTTTCATCACAGGTCACCATTAAGTTTTAGTCTACATAAATAACCTACTCGTTTCATCTGACAAGATGTACGCATAAGTCCAAATAATATATATTGTATATCAACGGTAAACTCGCCATATATGTATCATTAGATTAAATTTATTAAGTATACTTTATAAATTTAAAATTATTAATGATTAATGGTACCATACACACATATGGAAAATATCCAACATGGTTACAATGATAGCCATTACCCTAATGTTCTGATGTTTTAAAATGGTTATCATTGGCATGATAAACACGAAAGAGTTATAAATAGCGCGTGTTGTTTTGCTATTATTATTGTTTACAAAACTTAACTTTATTTTCACCTGTGCATGCAATATTTTTATTTAAGTAAGAAATAAAGAGAAATAAATCTAGCATCGTGATAATAGGCTTCGGAGCCAAAGCCTCCTTCCTATGGATTCCTCCATCCCATTTGCACCAACATTGGTTATGGTTCTTCCTTTCTTTTGAAGTAGAAGTAGACCACTGATCTTGGCTATGAGACGGCCAAAGCTAGCGAGTCTCAACCTTCTCTATATTCTTTCTTGAGTTCAGAATATCTCCACATAGAGATTAGAGGCCAGAGAAGTAAATTCTCATAATAATTATTAATTTTTAAACAATTTTAAATTTTTAAAAATGAAAGATTTATATCCTATATTCTATTAATTTTATATTCTTAAAATTAAAATATAAATATGATTTTTATGAGGAATTCATCGACCTTCAAACATAGCAATTTTAAATAATAATTAATTTATTCAAGAATTTACAGAAAAATGTCAACTTCAAGCAATAAACGAACCAGGCCAGCCGGAAGATATATAATATATTCCTGAGTATGGATAGCAGCTGCCAAGTGAATTTTCATTAACCAAAAAAAAATAATTTAAATAAACAAATAGTACGTATGCCACCAATGCAAGGAAATAAGTCTAACCGGCACAATCAACTTAAACAAATATGATTATGAGATTTTACTGCTTCATATTTATTTCAATTAGCTGCTCGAAGCTATCGAAATATTTAGTTATTAATTAATAATTATATACAATATTTATTAATTAATAATTAAGTTGATAATTAATTTAAATAAACTACTAATTTATTATGGATTGAAAAGAATGTTTAAGCTAAACTGTAAAATTTTAATCGAAACTTTAGCTAGACTAAGACTTAATTTGGAAGCAACCATTAAGAACCTTGTTTGAAATCAACTAATTAAAATAATTGCTCGTCAACAATTATATAAAATAATTGTTGATTAATAGGTAAAGTGGAAATCATCGGCCACTTTTATCGAACCTAAGATAAGACCGAAATCTTACCAAAGAGAATACGTGCTGACTGCTGACGTGAACCCATTAAATAAATTATATGCTGATATGAACGCGTCAACCAATTATTTAATATGAGTTGGGACGGCAGAGGCCTGGTCAAGCGCACGCGAGCGCAAGTCCAAATCAGATGGACCCTCATTGCGATACCTTTGTTTTTTTTCTCCATAACTTCATTTCTTTTATCCAACCACTCTTTTGACCTTTCGGACTGGTGTTTGAGTTGAATTTATTATCAAAAGCCTACAGCGAGAAAGTGATACTTTTTATTGTTTGTTTTCCTCCTTTTTACCGTTATATATATAAAGAAATCTCTGTTACTAGTTTTTAATTTATATAGAATTGCACCTTCCAACTCGTGCTGGTGCTACTTTCAGCATCCTGCCACCTTTATTCCGGGGAAGAGTGGCAAGTGTCTGCCAATATTCTGGTTCATATGTATTCAAATTTAAAATTAAAAAATAAAATTTATTTAAAATTTATTTTTTAAAAAAATTTAAAAATAAATAATATGTGAATCTATTATAAAAATTAGATTAGATCAAACTAATTATCCTATCTGAACCCAAATTCAAAATTAAAATAATTTATTTTTATCATACAAATAAAAGAATATATATATATATCTTTATACCAATTCAACTACAAATAAAATTAAATGATATATTGCTAAAGAGTTCTTTTAAGTTAAGTAATTCAAATCCGTCGTTTGATCTAGATGGGTTATATACTGATATTTTTTATAATCTTAAAAAAATTTGATTTTTATTATTCAATATTTTAAATCAAAATCCATTACGGTTTAAACTAGGTTTTAAAATTTTAAACCAAAACAAAGCTAAATACTTTTTTTTTTTATCCAATTATTTTTTTTATTTGATTCAGTTTAAATACTCATAAAAATCCTATGTGCTGCCATATCTACTAAAATAGGTAGCTGAATTCAACTACGACAGCCTCGACGTAGGACTGAATTCAATCACTTTCTAGATTATTATGATTTGAATATGATTCAAGATGATCTTACTTTGATTTCGTAGGATGAAATATTGGACTATGCTCCAAGACGTAGCAATGTCGTGAAATTATTAGTTAAGCATTTATATCGTTCATAATATTTGGGATAGATAAAATTAGCCAAAGTCGCTTGCTTATATTAAGCTTAATTCGATGGTGCCTATTGATCTGAAAATAAGACGTGACCTCATGGACATTTGTTTAACAAAAGTGCAAATTCGCCATGATCACCAACTTAGAAGCAGCTAGAGTCATTGAAGAGTACCTAGGATAATGGTTGATTTAGGGTTCAGAGACGAATAAGCTGATATTTGATGTATATAGCTTAACGATAATCGACCATCAGTGCATGTAAATGTATATGTTAAAAATAATGAGCCATTATTATGGATGATAATTTTGAACATGGCTCAGGGACACGATTAGAATCTAGCATGAAGTTAATGGATTTGAGTTAAAAATGAATAGATTCGAATCAAAATCGAATTAACCTGTTAAATATAATTAATAAATAAATCATATCTTGAATCAACCCACTAATTCAAAATTGATCCATAATTAATTTGATTATTAAATAGATTAATTCGTATAACATAACCTATAAATCCAGACATGATCTACTAAACTTCTTTAACTTATCTAAGTTAATTTTATCATTTAATTTTCAACCATCAAGATTGTTGTTTTATCATCACATGGAATCCAATAGATGGAGATGGATTGGTATACAATTTAAATTATGCTATGTAGATTTATAATTACTTAGTAATTGAATTAGTATTAAATAGAATACGTAAGTTATGTAGAGTAAAATCTACTTTTAGGTTACTTGAGTTGAAAATAGATCATGCATTCGTATTAATCCAAGCATAACTTAATTATTAAACAGGTTACATAAGTTAATCCATATAACCTATATAACATGCAAGCCAAAATCAAGTTTAGATTTATAACATAATTAATAAATGGGTTAGATTTGGGTTGACTTATTCGATATCATACTCTTAGGTTGACATGAGTCATGAGTCTGTTGACATAATTTGTCATTCTTAATCATCACATGAATGTATACATATCATATAAAAGATTAGGTAAAATTTCAAAAACACAAATTTCATGTTATATGGCTACCCTTCCTTCAAAAACACAAATCATATGTAGAGCATAAATCTAGTTTGTTGATGTTTCACATTTAGGACCAAGTATACTTATTGAACCAATTAAATTTAGATCTCCAACAAATTTAACCTCTCGAAGTATATTAATCAATTAATTAAATGACTTTAATGACTTTAATAGCTTAAGGAGATAAAGAGAGGATCAACAAAATATCAAACTTAACAAATTTTCATTGATTAGATATTTAAACCCAAAATATATTATTTTTAATTAGGTGAATGAATAATGGCTCCTATTTTGTTAGTCAACCATCTCTACGATAGAAGAACAATTGAGGGGAGAAAAAAAAAAAAAAAAAAGACTATATTAACAATCGTTGTGCCACATCTACAACACCCAAAATAACGAAGGAAGAACAGTGATAAGAACGAACGGTGTGACGATTTGAATGCATAAGGACAAGCATATTTCAAATAATAACCATCGTTGTACCCTATGGAATCTTAATAAATAAAGATTGGTTGCAACTCTTCAAATGAATCCATCTTAGTAAATAAACTAATTTTATCTTCCCTCATGCTGAATCCCCTCGTTTGTTATGACTTACTTTAAGATGCTGAGGTTATCTTTATGGTGGGTGGCTCTTGCACTCCTTCCTTCCTTCTCTACACATCATGTTAGCTATTATTAATTTCTTTTGTAAACTTGGACCGTCAAATGTTAGGAGATGGAGTGAAGTTTCAATGACAAATTCTTTGTTATAATAACTATCGTTCTTTCAAATGTGTTACTAAAAACATGAACAATTCTTTCAAGATAATAAGAAATTAGAATTCTTAAAACCTTTATCTACAAAGTAATGCAGACAAGGCACAAATCAACAAGGCAACGTGCTTACCATTATATGGCTGGAGTCGTGATTTTTGGTGATGGCTTGTTAGGCTTTTTTTTTGTTTTTTTTCCTTCATTAGCTTGATTGTTAAAGACAACGGTCGCCCATGAAATATTATATTAAGTTTTACTTCATTTATTTGGAGTTATTCGAAGTGCAAGGTCAAATTTGATGGGCCTCCAACTTAGCAACATATTGTAATTCATTTCTTATTAGACGTCATCTAAGGCATCATTGGACAAACGACATAAGAAACATGATTGATACATCGGTTAGAGGCATGCTACTAATGAAGCAAATCAAGTACATTTTTTATTTGACTAATGAAACTATCAACTATCAACAGAAGTTATATTCATAATCGTCCATACTGTCTTATTCAAATATTGAGTCTATCATGACAAAGCTTATGATCATGATCCAAACAATCTATAAAGTTTTATTACTGATTTAAAAATTATTAAATTTAAAAATTATCTATTAAAAAAAATTAAAGAAACATTTGGATACTCATAAGACCTCAGTGATGCTATGACTCTCTCTCTCTCTCTCTCTCTCTCTCTCTCTCTCTCTCTCTATTTTAATGAGCAAGTAATACCTTCAAGCAGTGGCAAAATCCATCTTTGGTCATTTTTATATCTTTTCTTTATTTACCTGAGCGTTGAACGTTTTTTTTTTTTTATTTTTTTTATTTTTTTACAGCTTCTGGCATATTCTTGGAGACGTTCCATCGATACCGTCCGAGTCCTTGTCTTCAGCCGCATCATCTTTCGTCGTTTGCGACTTTATCACCTTCTTCATCTCTTTTGCTACGAGGGACCTTATCGCATCTCAAGCACCATCATGCAACATTTGGTGATAAGAACTTGGGCATTAAAATTCATGAGTTGAACGTATGACTAATTAAAGGTGCGCAGCCTTCCCATCCCTTAAAAGAAGCGTGCCAACTCCAAACCAACCTTCCCACCTCCTTGCCTTCCCTCAAAGCAAGCTTTCAAATTCAATGCACTGATGATGATAAAAAATGTATTCAAATTCAATGCACTGATGAGTATAAAAATTGTATGGATATTTCAATTAGGTTGTATAAATCTTTATGATCACTGTGCTGCAGCATTTAAGATCTATTTGGAGTAGTCGTTGATCAATAATTATCTCATACGGATACTGTTTAAGTTCTAATTCTCATTGGCCTTCATTTTTTATACTTATCCATCAAAGTAAGACCCAATGCATTACCGGATAGCACCATATGTGGTCTGAAATAAAATAAAATAATTTATAATCAAATAAATTATAATCATATAATCATATAATCATGAATCTCATGCCAGCTTTTCTTGAACTAAATTTATGACCTCATGCCATCCCATATTTGATTAAAAAGTGGCTCAATAAATGTGCTAGCCTGTACAGTGAATAAATTAATAAACAAGTAAACACTGTGGTTGCTTACTTTTTTAAGAGAAAATATAAGAGCCTTTGAGATTATGTGTTTAGTTTCGCTTGACAATATGTTTAAGGTCTAAAAAATTCAAATAATATCTTTCAATATGGTCATCAATTTTTATAAGTGATATCAAAGAGAAGAGATTACAACATGTATCTGCTAGGATTCAAATTGATTATGATATTTATGATTGAATTTTGATTATACATCTTAGGAGAATATAAGGATTTAAATAAGAAAAGTATATAAAAGTTTATTTTTTTAAAAAAACATTGCTATTAGAATAAATCCAATTCACATGATAAGTATGAGTTTTACATTTAATAAGTACAATGATAGTCAAATTTTTACATTGGTGTGCCTGCAATGATCGTTTTTAAAATGAACTAATTGTACCATTAATGTGTAGATATCTATCTCCGAGAAGAAATGATAATGTTTACTTGTTTTTGTTCAAATTCCACAGCTTGAATTCCTCGTTAGAGACACGGTGAACACATTTTGATCGTTCTATCCGTTTCTTTTCTTCTTGCTACCAGAGACATTGCAGGAATCCCTTTCATTTCCAACATAGATACTCACTATCAATCATCGGCAAACTCTCCAATGCTTATGATTGGTGGTGCTATAAATAAAAAGAAGTTCAAGAACATGAAGATGGTATAAAAGGCTGATATTATTGAGTTGGGCTTTTGAATGAATAAGATTGAAGTTCTAATTTTTCAAAAAAAATTATAAAAAACTATCCTAATCAAACTCTTAAAATTTTTCTGCCTTCTTTCGGTATTGTTTCCAACCTTGTAATATTACTGCTCAAAAAGAGAGGAAAAAAAAAAAAAGAAGAAAAATATGTAATCTAACGTAGGTACAAGCTTACATTTTTTCCTTTTTCTTTCCAATCAAAAAGAAAACAACCATCGAGTGATGGATTTTATGATAAAAATGTGGTATAATCTTGAGCAAAGGACAATTTATTATAAAAAAATAATCCGTATCGTATCGTATTACTATGTTATTGAATTTTAATTCAGTATGAGTCAAATTGATCTAAAGCAAGTTGAATCATTTTGTACCATCTGATATTCATGTGTATCAATTGATTCTAAGTAATATTATAATTAAATGTAAGAAAAGAATGAGCACCATATCTCGATATAAGATATATACCATACTTTATTGATGGATCCATCATGTATCGAATGAATAATACATTAGCATAGGTATTGATATCGATTTTGCAAACCTTAGCTGATAACTTATAAAACGATGATTCAAAATGGTTGAGTCGTGTGAACAAATTGCTAGAGTTAGATTCCACTCAATTTAAATCAAGATTCAAATTTAAATTCAATCCAACCGTTATAAACAGCTAATAAAATTTTCAAACCCACAACACGCTGGCCAAAGAAAATTATTGCTTTAATATAATTGCTTGCGATGCATTATAGGTGAAAGTTTTGTGAGATTCTACAAATGCCATTATTTCAATACGGTAAGCTTTTATGTGCGGTACGTGTAGGTAATGGTGGCTATCGATGAGACAATAAAATAGATTTAAAATTATTAACCTTTTTTAGTGCAAACAACAGTTTTACGCTACATCTAAAAAATTATACACCGGTATTATTAAATTCATTGCAAAAGGGCAAAGCTTTTGGGCATCTCTCTACCAAACACAAAAGAAAGAGAAAAAATAAATAAATCCTTTCCTTAATGCCAATGTCACCTTGGCTCTAACTTTGCGAAGTAGGTCGTTCGGGCCACCAACTCGCTGTCACCGTGACTCACAGTCCTGGAAGAAAGCATGAAGTGCAACAACTTGCCATGCTAGTTCGTGGCAAGCACCCGCGTCAAAAAGGTTGGTATCAAACGCCATCCCTGCTCCCCAAATCATCTTAAAAAATCTTTAAACATATATTAATTTTTTTAAAATATTTATATAAGATAAATAAACTAAAATAATATTTTTTTTATTAAACTTTTTTTGATGAGGCTTTATGTTGTTACAAATGATAGCATAGTGAATTCAGCTCATGACTCATGCAAACTAAAAAATTACTGCAAATAAACTTTATATAAAAATGTTAGGGTTTAAATGGAGGAGTGTAAAAGTTTATGTTCGTAAGTATTTAATTTCACATCATTTATGCATTGAACAGATTCTATTTTAAATATTTATGTAGAATTAAAATAATATTTTTTTAGCTAGCTTTTTGGATTAGATCCGGAATTATAACAACCTTTTTACTATTCCAACTTCAGCTCGTTTCTTTTGAAATAAAATAATCAGTGTTTCATCGGATATCATTTGTTAAAAATATAATTACAAGAAAGTTAGCTATGGTGATTTAAAAATGCTACTAAACTGTGTTACTGTTTATAGAGAAATGGATATTATTATTTTGAATTGATTTAGATATATAACTAAACGAAATCATAATTCCAAGGGATTAACAAAGGAAAAGCCAGATAAGAGTTGTTATTTCTGTAATTTGATGGCTGTTATAATAGGCGAGCTAAATGGCATCTATTGTTTATCTCTATTATATATCAAGATTTTTTTTGATTGAATATCTGCCCCTTTGGAGAACATTTTAGATAAACACATTTATGCTGGTCTAGAAGGGAATTTTCTCTATAAAGTATAGAAGTTCGTTTATTAATCTTATTCAATTTTATTCCTTATCTTAGGATGACAAAAGTAGTGTAAGAATGACATGTTAAAGTTCACTTATTAATCTCGAATTAAAATGAAATTATAAATTTTACCTTAATTAAGTTAAAAATGCATTAAATTTTTATCATCATATAAAAAAAGAGATTATGAATTTTTATCATTATATCTTTATTCATATAATTGAAGCTATCATCATAATTATCTCTAATTTTTATTTATCAAATCAATTATCTTCTTACATTACCATCTCATCTCATCGAGTTGTGAAGGTTAAGGAAGCCAATTAAGCCCATAATCCTATACTTTCTAGTCGTTAATTTTTTTTTTTTTAAATCCAATACCATAAATGATTCAGCCAATTAAGCAGCAAGAAATGATCAGCTATTTTCGATGTCTGAATGATCCTAGAATTTCCAAGTGCATCATAGCATTTACCCTAATTTTAATTGTCCGGTGACTAAAAAAAAAAAAAAACACACACACACACACAACGTAGTTGTGGGTAGAAATTGAGAATAAAATATCCACGCCAAGATATAAATATTGATCTGGTTGGTATGTTGGTACTTGGCACGTATCTTGGGTTTTTGGACAGGTCTCATCTGTCACCAAACATGTAGACCGGGTGAATCACGTGTGGGAGTCAAGCGCAGACTTCATTTTTGGGCATGGTTGATCATGCCACACGATAGATCAAGTGCATCAAGTTCTCCATCCTCGATTCTGTAGTCCAACCCCAGCAGTCCGCAGCCGTTGATATTCTTTACCTTTTGTCAGTAAAATGAAACTAAGGTACGTTTCCATTTGTCTTCCTTTCTTTTCCAACGTCATCTTGAATTATTATTATGTGATTACTGGCTGATGGCAGAGAGGAAAAAGAGCACAAGATGGTGGCGGAGAGAGAAAAGAAGGTAGAGAGAATCACAAGACGACGGCGGAGAGGGAAAAGAAAGAGAATCAAAGGAGAATCGGATGGTACGCAGGTAATCACCGCATCTAAGTTCCGTCCAGACAAAACTGCAGCACATCCCACCAAGTCCCCCTCTCCCTCCTCATCACTATATTCTATCCTCCTCTCTCTCTCTCTCTCTCTCTCTCTCTCTACGGCTCGCTCGTCTTATTCTCACCCTCCCCGGATGATCCTCCGAACCCCGTTTGACCCTTAGCACGAAAATCCCACCTACCCTTACCAACCCATAAACAATTTTCTCTCTCTCTCTCTTCAGGCCTCCTGCAGAGCCTTGGATAAAAATTCAATGTGTTCGCCAAGTTCTTGAGACCCCTCCCTCAACTTTCCATGTATCTCGAGGGCGGCCTCTGCTCCAGTTCCTCTAAGGTAAATTGGATTTCTCCTCTCTTTCCTCTGTCTTTCGCAGCACTAGCGAGGATTTTTGATTCACATGTGTTGAGCTGAGTGATTATAGAGGAGGGACTCTTGGAGGACGGTGCTAACTCTGGCCTACCAGGCCCTCGGCGTGGTGTACGGGGACCTGAGCACGTCGCCGCTGTACGTGTACAAGAGCACCTTCGCGGAGGACATCCAGCACTCGGAGACGAACGAGGAGATCTACGGCGTGCTTTCCTTCGTCTTCTGGACCCTCACCCTCGTCCCCCTCCTTAAGTACGTCTTCATCGTCCTCCGCGCCGACGACAACGGCGAGGGCGGCACCTTCGCGCTCTACTCCCTGCTCTGCCGCCACGCCCGCGTCGGCTTCCTCCCCAACGGCCAGCTCGCCGACGAGGAGCTCTCGGCGTACAAGAAGGGGGACGGCGTCGGTGGCGGCCAGGCGGTGGGCGGCGCCGCGTCGGCGGCGTCGAGGGTCAGGAGGCTGTTGGAGAAGCGCCAGGTGCTGCAGCGGTGCCTGCTGGTGCTAGCGCTGATAGGGACGTGCATGGTTATCGGAGATGGTGTCCTCACCCCTGCTATTTCTGGTGGTGCCTTTGGGTTTTTTTTAAAAATTTCGTTCCCCTTTTCTTTTCTTTTCTTTTTCGCGAAATCTTTACTGATGATGCTATCAGTCTTTTGGCAGTTTTTTCGGCGGTCTCCGGGGTCGAGCTTTCAATGTCAAGAGAGCACCATAAATGTAAGGGAATTGTAAATTGTGACCTTCTGATACTGTCTCTTAGGTAAGTAGTTATAACGTATGAAAGAGGTTGGTGTTCACTCAGAAAAATACAGGCTGGCCAATCAGCAGTTAGCCTTTGCAAGTGATCTGAGTGTCACGATCATAATTTTTTGGTTCTTTTATGATATTGGTGTCTCATATAGCATGGTGATGTTTTCTTTTATATTCATATTAATCATGGTTTCATTGATGCAAACAATGAGTGTAGATAGGTTATGTTGTAACAATTTGAGACAGAGATTCCAAGATTGGTATATGGGATCCCACTGGACTCTCATGCTCTAGTCGTACTTTCTGGTTCTCTAATTTAACAACATACTATTTTAGGTGATTCTAGGCTAAAGAAGGAAATTATTTATAGCCTGAGACCAATTTTTAAATCTCCATTTAGATGCAGATTGCACTCAACTTTATTGATTTCTTTCAGTCATCTTGGTAGAATTAAATATATGCAGTAAAGTTTGCTTACATTAAATATGCATGAAGTTAGATATGTTTGCATTGTAATGCATCAGGCCTTGGTTCCATACAATCTGGCCTGTTTGATTGGTGAATCCTCAGGTCACTTGGTATAAGAAAGCAGGTCACTATAGATTCAAAAATTGTACTAGGGGCTTCTTTATTCTGATGAACCACTATTGGGACGGTCTGTTTGTAATCTCTTTAAAGCTCTGGAAGAACACATTTGGATGAAAAGCTAAACATGTATGTGTTGTAATGCTCATACAAAACTATGGGTTGCTATTACAATCATGACCCATCCTATCCCAAGGTGACTCATGTTCTGAGACTCTGTTACAGAATATATGGATGGAAACATCAAAGTATGCTAGTCGAATTGTAATCAGGAAAGGGAGTGTTCAATAGAGCCATTACAACAGGAAAGGTAGAAGAAGATTTGATCGGAGGCGGCTGAGGCATCAAGTTGAACAGATGAGATAGGATGATGCTTGAGTATGCATAGCCATCGATGGCAAACTGAGAACCAAAAGGATTGCTTACCAGAAAGAAGAAAAAGGAAAACTGATTGACCAGATGTGTGTGTGTGTGTGTGTGAGAGAGAGAGAGAGAGAGAGAGAGAGAGAGAGAGCCAAACTGATTGACTAGCAAAAAGCCAATAAAATGTGATGCTGTTAACAAGGATAGTCTGCAGCTGATAAGAAATAGTATTGAAGATAAAGCTGACTTGAGCATGACTGGTTCTCTGGCATTAGAATTGTCTCTTGTTGTGATGAGTAACAAGATATGAATTTTCAAAACCATGGTAGTGACTGTGTGGACCAAGTAAGCAAGAAGTAGCAATGCTTCATAACATCAAACTTCAAGATGGCAAGGTCAGTATATTAGGTTGATCATGAGAGTACTAGCTGATGCACTCGACCGACAGTGAGTAGGGTGGCTGGTGAGATGGCTTGGAGTAATTGAAGTATCAAGCAACATTTCAAAGCTGCAAATCATGATGACAAGACTTTTTAGTTTCACTTAAATATACAATGATAGAAATTAGCAGATGAGTTGAGTGTAAAAACATGAAGATAATAGTTTCACTTAGATACACACTTTTTAGTTTTATGGTATATGATATGTGAATTTATCGTAATAAGACAAATAATATGCTGCTTAGCATGTTGAACAGTTGATTGCCATTCAGTTCAACAACAACAATAATAACAACAACAAAGCCTTAATCCCAAATTAGTTGCAGTTAGCTATTGATCGCCATTCAGTTATTGACCAATAATAGGCTGAGTTCTAAGTTTGCTGCTTACTGGTCAGTTGCTCATCTATGAATTATTTGTGACCTTAGGTCCACTTGCTTTGTTTGATTTTCCTGTGCAGAGCTATGCCTACAAAAATAAGGTTGTGATTTGATATTTATTTTTCAACATCCATTATTCTGCAGATGTGGAAGTTCCTGTTGCATGCCTTATACTGGTTTGCTTGTTTTCTCTGCAACATTATGGTACCCATCGGGTGGGATTTCTGTTTGCGCCAATTGTCATTACCTGGCTTCTATGTATCAGCATGATTGGTGTTTATAACATTTTCCATTGGAACCCACATGTTTGTCGGGCACTCTCTCCTTATTACATGTACAAGTTCTTGAGAAAGACTCAAAGAGGAGGTTGGATGTCCTTGGGTGGAATCCTATTATGCATAACAGGTATGTGAACGTGACTTATTTGCTGTGGTTGTCTGTCCATTTTTGCATGCATCATATTCTAATGCCTTTTCATTCTTGCAGGTTCTGAAGCTATGTTTGCCGATCTAGGACATTTCTCACAGTTATCAATAAAGGTAAGAAACATGAGTAGAAAGATTTAAGGAATCTTAACTCCCTGTGGTTAGCTGGATATGCATGCTGTATTTGATGCATCTGTTGAATGACTTTGTTGGTTCGAAATTCTAGTTATCCTAGAATTACAATTTTTCTTGAATTTTTATGTTTTGCAACTCTTGTATTTCCTTTGTGCATATTTGCATTCTTATATAACGATGATTTATTTATGTGAATCTCTAGGCTGATCTGATGAGAAGTACCAAGTGAAGAACTCTTAATAGGGCAACTTTTGAGTTCAGATCTTTCCAAAGTTATGACAGAATTATATGACAGGTCACTTATACATCCAATCACAATGGTCTTCTATCTTTCAAATCTTGTATTCCTTTCCACGAACTTCTCCATAAGATGGGTTCATGTGACAGCAGACCGTGCTAGTCTTTTACCTAAATCCAAGTCCAAGTTACATATACATATTGGCGAATGATCAGAAAAATATACAATTAATTCAGAAAATCAAAGAGTAGAAGAGAATTTTTATATTTCTAATCACCAGCATTGCATAACCAGATTTTTGATACAACTTAATGAAACCATATTCATAATGTACCTGACCAATAAGCAACAGCCCCTAGTCCAACCTTCTAGGGCTGCAAAGCCAGTTTCCTTTATTTGGTTGGAAATTGGATTCTGCTAAACATAAATTCTTGCTGTGACATCCCGCCATATTGGGATTTCGATATCTATATGTTTGCTGTCAGAGCTAATGGGACATGAAGCAAGAACTTGGAGACTTCAGATAAGCTTTTAGAGTGCTAATCATCACTATCACACAACCATGTGAGATACAGCTTATCAATTCAGATGCTGGATCTACCATGACCATAGGCAATGATCCTTTTCCTAAATTTTTGGAGCTGCAAGGCTAGTTGTTTTGTATTTAGTTGGAGAATTGGATTCTGTATATCATAACTTTTCTTGTAAGTTTCTACTGTATCAATGATTTCCACTACCATTGTCATGCATTTAGATCTAGAGAGGGCATGAATATTTGTTGAGGCCATTTAACCCCCACCACCCACCCACACGCACGCACAACCTGCTTGTTAGTTATATTTTCTGCAGTCAAGGATACTGTCCTAGCTCTTTCGAATGAACCATTCTCATCTGCAGATTGCTTTTACTGCTGTGGTCTATCCATCATTGATCCTAGCATATATGGGACAAGCTGCTTATCTGTCAAGACATCATATTATTGAAAGTGACTATCGAATTGGATTCTATGTGTCTGTACCAGGTAGTCACTAGCTTCTTCTTTTTTTGTACTTATAATATATGTTAATATAATGAGATCAAGGAATTATATGTATAATAATTTTGACTTTCGGCATATTGACATTTAGAAATTTATCTTGTTAGAGCGCATAAGGTGGCCTGTTTTGGCAATCGCTATACTTGCAGCGGTTGTGGGAAGCCAAGCCATTATCACTGGCACTTTTTCCATCATCAAACAGTGCTCTGCTTTGGGCTGCTTTCCTAGAGTAAAGATAATTCACACATCATCTAAAGTACATGGACAAATATACATCCCGGAGATCAATTGGATCTTAATGGTGTTGTGCTTGGCTGTAACTGTTGGTTTCAGAGACACAAAGCGCATGGGCAATGCATCAGGTATGACATTGTAGATACAATCAGCTATTCACTTTTGAGTTTTGAGCTTGACCCTTTTTTTTTAGCATGTCATGTTACCTGGCCCCAAGCACATACAAGGATACATGCAATCATTGCTATTTTGATAATTATGGGTCTTTTGATAAGGAACCAATTTCAGAAATAGATGTCATTCTAATTGTCCTTAATACATAAATCTTCATTGAATCTTTAGTTCAAACTTGAAACTACTGTTACTGGGTGAGCTGTCTCTTTTGAAATCAACTTATAAGTTATAACGAGGCCGTCTTCATTGTTGTCCTGAATCTTTTTCTACATCAAATTTATGAAACTGTTCTTTGGTATTATATTCTGTATATTTGATCCATTGATTCAATTTAGATGATTTGCTGAATGTCGGTTTTAGGAATTTAAGCTTGGCCTATTGATGACCATAATCAAATCAATCTGAAAAAGTTGATGACGGTCATGTCTTTGTCAACAAAATTTTGGCTTTTAAAAAATAATATATGGAAATATTAGCTCTTTTCTTGCTTCCATTTGTTGTACTATCTATATTCAAAGATCTGTGGTTATCAAGAGCTTCAATTGTTCGCTTTTGGGATTTGTAGAAAGACAAATGGTCAAGTCCAAGTCTCTTGGACCCTTGGTCTCAGTGATTTATGAACAAAAGACCTGTGTAGTGTGCCATTTATGATAACAGGTACCGTGATGTGCTCATGTCTAGCACATGATATGACGATTCTGATAAGTGGTCAAGCTGTACATGAAGATGTTAGATATTTGTATTCCATTGTGTGTGTTGTGTAATGCGTTGTTTGGATATCAAGCCAATGGATTCTTCATTAAAATTTCTTGCAATTGAATGGTGCCTTCCAAGAGGATGCTTGCATGGACTTCTCATCATTTTTACACCATCTTTGCATAGAAAAGCAAGTAAGAAGAATATGCAGTGCATTTCACATGAAAACCCTGTTGCTTCACTGTCACTATTTATCTGCAAATTGAACCATTTCTTATCGCTACAGGATTTAATATGGTTTTCCTTATTCCTTGGAAAAGGGTTGGCAGTTATAACTGTTATGCTGGTCACCACCTGCTTGATGTCCCTGGTGATAGTCTTGTGTTGGCATAAGAGCATCGTTCTGGCTGTATGTTTCATTCTCTTCTTTGGCACAATTGAAGTACTCTATTTCTCGGCTTCTCTTATCAAGTTCTTAGAAGGAGCTTGGGTACCCATTGCCCTCTCCTTCATTTTCATGATTATCATGTATGTCTGGCACTATGGCACCCTGAAGAAATATGAGTTCGACGTCCAAAATAAGGTTTCCATCAACTGGCTCCTCAGCCTTGGTCCTACTCTTGGTATTGTTCGTGTGAAAGGGATTGGCCTCGTACAGACTGAGCTTGTGTCAGGAATACCGGCCATCTTCTCCCATTTCGTCACCAACCTCCCTGCATTTCACCAGGTATGCTATTTTAGTTTGCCTTTTTCCACCGTTCAGATATTTCAAGTGCATATGTTTGACTTGTTTCTTGATCTCTGTTCTTCTAAGAGTTTTACCGTTCCCTTTCCCATTGTAAAGCTTACGATAATTTTGATGGCATGCCACAATGCATCAGGTCCTCGTCTTCCTCTGCATCAAGTCAGTCCAAGTGCCTTTCGTCCGGCCAGAGGAGCGGTTCCTTGTGGGCCGGATTGGCCCCAAAGAATACAGGCTCTATAGGTGCATTGTCCGCTATGGATACCGTGAAGTCCACAAGGACGACCTGGCGTTTGAGAAGGACCTAGTTTTCAGCATAGCAGAGTTCATAAGGTCAGGGGTTTCTGAGCCCAATGCAACAGTGGAAGAGTCTGAAAAAGGTGGAGAGAGAATGGCTGTTGTTGGAGCTGGAGTCCGGTTGCCGTCTGGGGAGGACGAGGAGCCAGTAGATGTGGCCGGCCCTTCAGCTTCTAGAGAGATTCAGTCTCCTGTGATTGCAACAAGGAAAAAGGTGAGGTTCGTACTGCCTGAGAGCCCACAAATGGATGCCGGGGTGAGGGAGGAGCTGCAGGAGTTGATGGATGCAAGGGAGGCAGGAATGGCATTCATACTTGGGCATTCCTATGTCAGGGCAAAGAGTGGCTCAGGTTGGATCAAGAGGCTGGTGATCGACGTTGGGTATGATTTTTTGAGGAGGAATAGTAGGAGACCGGGATATGCAGTTAGCATCCCTCATGCTTCCACTCTGGAGGTCGGGATGATCTACCATGTCTGAGTTTTGTGATGATACTGCTGTACATTTTAGCTTATCATTTATCATGTAGATTATTATATCAGTTAGCCTCTTGTCATCTTGCTGTGCGTTTCTAAATGGCGTTCAAGCGTCCTTGGGTGAGTCACGTTGATATTTATCACGGAAATATCCATATTTACTGCTCCGGATTACCACATTATGATATTTCGATGCCTTGCCGCTTCTAGTCTTCTATCAAATCTTTCGGATTCATAAATGTTATTCCTCAATGCGATCGATGAAAGATTTATTTCTTTCTTACTCCATCTATCAACCTAATGTGCTGCCTGTATGGGCGTAATACACGGGAGGTTTAGATACATATTCATTACATTCACATCTAATGTTTGCACAAATCCTTTTAACTGAATACAAGTACAATTCATCAAGATTCGTCTCAGATGCATACTCTTGACACCCTTTCATCCAAAACGTAGTTCATTTCATTTAAAGGGCTGCCCGGAAGAGACGCAGACAATGCATTGTACGCATGGGAATTGCGCAGACATCGCGCCTCTACATGGCGTTACCTTGAGGCATCACCGCCTATAAAAAACCGATGGTCTCAGAAGCGACGCCTACTCGCCCATTCACGGACGGGGTGGGAAAACGGCGATCTTGGGGGAAAAAATATACCTCCCTCCAAGAATCCCGTCCTCTGCCTGAAAACCTTAGCGGTCTCCCTCCACCAAACCCTAGCCTCCCCTCTCTCCGATTCCAGTGGCGCTGGCCAGGGAGTTCGTCCACGAGGAGGAGAAGGAGGTCAACCACCCGGTGCGGTACCTCCCCCTCAGCCACGTCTACTCCGCCGCCCCGTGCATCAACCCTTGCGGATCCTCCAATGGTCAAGGCCCGGAAGCTCATGGACGAAAGGGAGGAGGAAGGAGGAGGAGGCGAAATGAAGGACCGACCGCAAGAAGCCCCTCGATCTTGATCGGGGCGAGTTCGAGGAGCAATGCCGGAAAACCCCATCCTGTGTACCAGAGGAGGGCCAACAAGCCTCGCTCAGCCGTGGACGGGCCATCGTTTAATAAGACCAATGTTGTGAGGGCCAAGAAGAGAGTTCGTGTCGCTCCAAAGGATCTTTCTAGTCCGGGCAAGGAGAAGAAGAGATGGGTTGGGTGAGTACCTTCTTCTATCCTCATCATGCTGCAATCTATCTCGATGAAACGATCTATAATAATTGTTAAAGGAATAAAAATAATAATAATAAAAAAAAAGAATATTTTTGCCTTGGGTTATTGCAGGTTGGATTTTGAAGGCGTGGATCCCGATACATTCGTCGGATTGGCATGCGAGGCAAGTGAATGCTCATGGCTTGTCACTGGAGGCGACTAAAGTTCTTTTGTTTTGATCCAAATTAATAAATTGATTGTTTAAACCTGAACTAGTACACAAAAATTGCAGGTTTTCTTGCCGAAGGATGATGACTGGTACGACCAAGCGGCATTGTGTAGGGTTTCTTATATTTTCTGGGATAGATGCGACCTCTCTCACCTCTCCCCCATCCCTTCACCCTCTCATCAATGTTTCATAGAAATAAAATTTCTTTTTTTATATTTTAAACGTAATATTTTCATAAGAATGATTTTAAGTTCTCTTCCTTTAGATTTTCTGATTTTGTAGTGGTTGTTGTTGGTCGTAGCCAGACCCCTATGGCACATGCTCATGCAATGTCATAGCTTATAATGATATGAGTAGCTGTCATGTATGAAAGCTTCTGGAGCAATGAGATAGTTTTCTAGCTGCACTCATGCTCCCTTTGTCCCTCCTCTTTTTGCATGGAGTCGCTGGTTGAAGCTGGATGTAGCCATGCTAGAACTCGACGCAGACCTTTTTGTCATGTTTTCGGTTTTTGATGCATGCTTAAAATATTACAGGTTGCATGTGCTGACGGTGATGTGGAATATTTGACTCTCAGATGAGAAGATAAGGTTGTTGGGAATAATTGTGGTTTTGAAGTTTAAATTTGAATTTTAAATTTTAAATTAGTAAAACAAATAAATTCAAAGCTCTTTTTATTTTTATTTTTTTAAAATTAGTAATTTTTAGTAAAGAAAATTAATCCTAGCTGTTAAAAAATAATTATAAATTTAAATTTAAACTGTTTAGAAATTACTAAAAATTTAAATAAAAAAAAAGTTAAATATAGAAATTTAAATAAAAAAAGTTGAGAACCGTGTCTGGATAAAGACGTGTTAGACACTGCTTTAAGAATTAGTTTTTATCCGTTCATACAGATTATAAACAATCTGTCCCAAGGTACAATGTTATAGTTCGATCCGAATCTCACACGATCATCCAACGACTCCTTCGGATGCTCAAGGAGAATTCGACAATAACAGAATAATAAGGTAAATAAAAATAATTTAAAAAAAGAGATTTTTATATTTAAATTAGAATTGATTCAATCCTAAATTCTTAAACTTATTTATAAGCTCGGTTTAGGAGTAGGTTTTTAATATGAGTGGTCATGGCGGCGCTCACGAACGAGTTGTGCTGCACACATGCTCACGTAAGCGTTTGCGAGCATTCAAAATTATTATTATTATTATTATTATTAAATTTAATTTTTTTTTCTTTTTTAAAAGACAACAAAGGTTTCATATCTCTTGTTAGGAAATGCAGAAGTTGAATTTGAAGTGTGGTGTTCGCGACATGGAGAAGAAAGGGCTCAATTACGATCTTGAAGCAGGGGATCTTGTATGGGCAAAACTTACAGGTGTTTTTCTTAATTTGAGGTCGTGTCTAGGATAGTTACTCTTTGCATTCTTTAATTTTTCTGGACGTTATTGTGCTTACATATGTTTATGGCCAAAACTCAAAAGAGATTTATTTATTTTAAGATGTTATCTACTTCTAAAAGGCTGAGCGAGGTATGCTAGGTAGGTTGATACGCTTAAAGTAAGATTTCTGGCCTAAAGTGGGCTCAAGTTTCTAAATGTTATGCTTTTCCGCTGTCGTGCTAATGTTTTTGGAAGTTGTAAAAAATATCTTCTTAAATTCTTCATCCTATAGTCTTGTTTCTCTCATCTATTTTACATGTGGGCTTTGTGTAATTTTTTTTGTTTTGGACTATTATTTGAGGATTTATTGTGTTAAAATTAAATTTGAATTGATTAGTTAGTCTTATATTCCAGAAAAGTTAAAATTGGAAGGGTGCATCCATGGTGTTCATAACGCCTGAATGTAATTTCGCTCTAATTTATGAGACATGTTTCAATCTGACCTCTCCTACTTTCTTTTTCAAACACCAATATATTTTTGTGATTACATTTTAAATGAAATCTTGTTATTAGTATTATTATTGCTATTATTACTTTTCCTTTGATTATATGTAGCCATCATTTTTAATTGATTAGATGCCGATTTAATTGCTGAATTTAGTCAGTGCATCATGAAGGTGGACATCTTTCCTTTTGTTTTGCTTCTTTTCTTCAGCATATAGCTCGCCTTTAAATGATTATCTTTTTCTCGATGATTTTGTAGGTCACACAATTTTTTCTTGCTGTCACGGAGGCTCATCGAAAAGAAAGAGCAAATTAACAAGCCAGATTGTGATGTTGATGAATAGCGGGACCAAGCTAAGGTTAAAGAATCCGAGCTGATCGTCCAAAAGGCTAAAATCAAGCATATGAGGCAACAGCTCATAAAGCAGGTCGACGACTAGCCATGGAAGGCCACCTTATGGAGTCCAAACAAACCTTCAAAGGTCAACTTAAAGAAGTTGAATGATTAGCTTGCGACGAAGGAGCAACTACCATCGAAGCGAGCACTAGAGACTGATCAGCTGCAAGCTAATGTGGCTAAATTGAAAAGTAGCAAAGAGAAGCTCAAAGCCAAACTTTCAACTCAAGCGAAACTCAAGCGATTAAGGTCTATATAAGTCTTAGATAGGTAGGTTCAAGGAATGTTGCTAATAAATATCTGTGCTTTACTCGGACTTGGACCTGAGTACCCTATACCCATTCAAGGACCCTTCTATGGACAACAGTGATGATACAACCTTGCTCAAGGACTACTCCATCGCTGCTCCAATCATATTAAGCTCATTGAATGAGGATGCAAAGGAGGATTAATTGAAGACGTCCAAGGAGCAGTTTTGAAAACTCAACCTCTTGTTTTTGTTTAACTTCTATAATTCATAACATTTCTTTTTATATACCTTTTGTAATTAGACTTCGGGTCATTCCTTTGTATCAAACTTAAATATTAGTAGAAATACTTTTTTTTCCAAGTAAGTTTGACAATTTGGCTTGACATCTAAATGCTTGCATCGGATAGATTGGTCTCTATAGCTTGGACAAGATAGCTCAAATCACATCATAACAAGGTATCATAATACCTTGGCTTTTAGATAGGCCGCCTAAATTATAGCATATGCTATCTCAGTAAGGTCAGGAAATCTGATGGGTTAGCTTTCACGGTTTTCCACATTTTTAGCTATTTTGGTGATTTTCGCAAAAAATTTCAAGTGTCTCGAGTTGGTCTTTGGGACTGCAGGATATCTCTTAAATTAGTATATGGGACTTATGCTTTATGTGGCATTCTTTAACTGGGCTATGGTATGCTTTATACTCATGTATTTCTTAGAATACTCTCTAGGGCTTTCAATCAACTTATCCTTTGAGTGATCGAGTCGAGAAACATTAGTCGGGCTTGAGATTTGTTTTTGATAAAATTTTTAATGGTTGTTTGGCCTAAGATTAAGTATCCCACTCTTCCATTGAGCCTAGCTATTACTAAGACTTAGGTCAATATTTAATAACCGATCTTGTTTAGTCAAGCTCAAGCAGCTAAGATTTGCAAGAAAAAAAACTAGAGCTCTTTTATTAACATTAGAAGAATTATAAGATCACTAATAATACATTCTCAAATTTTTAGAATTTCAAGTATAAGGCATTGGTCTGCTATTGAGTTTTTTCAATTTATAATCTCCTGGTTGGACAGCCTCTAGTAGGAACCTTTTCAATTCAAGGTTAGTTTATCTTCCTCATCAACTCAGCCTAGTGCTGCAATTTTCCTCAATATTAAGTCCTTATGCTTGAACTAGCATCCTCTAACACTCAAATTATAGTATTTAGCCATCTTTTGCTTATAAGTAACCCATTTTGATTTGTGATTTTTTTCAAACTTCCTCGATCAAGCCAAGGTTGGCTCTAAGGTCGTCAATATTCTCTGATTCTTGAAATTCTTGGATGCTGTGACCTGGGATTTCAATCTCAATAAGAATGATGATGTCTATTCCAAAGGCTAGATTGAACAATATCTTTTCAGTAGGTATTCAGCTCGTAGTTTGATAAACTTATAAAATGCTGGTTAACTCTCTCACCCAAAGTTCTTTAACTTGCTAAAATCATGTCTTCAAGGCTTCGAGGATAACGTAGTTCATCACTTTGGCCTGTCTATTGGTCTGAGAATGAGTTATCAAAGTAAATTAATGGTCGATGTTCAACTTATGGCAAAACTTTTGGAATCCAGTATTATCGAATGTTTATCGTTATTAGTGACGAAGACTTTAAAAATTCTCAATCACTAGAAGGGGCTCAGCAAGCTGAGGTCCACTATTGACCATAGATGATTTATGGGGCTTGCCAAATAGGAAAGATGACTTCCATCTCTTTGAACAATACCGAAACTCAATAATAAGGGAGGATCGATTGCTGGCTGAGTGCTGGTGATCATTAGTGGTGATTTAATGACAATAAGATAGAGAAAAGAGAGGAAGAAAGCGATGACCTGCACCGCCGCTACTGCTAGGTCGAAGGGAGGACAATAATTGACAATGATCAAAAGCAAAGAACTCGTTGGGAGGCGATGAGGATGACAAATCTTTATCAATTTATGGAAAGAGAGAGTTGATGAATCTTGCTCTTCTCCTCAAAGCCAAACTGTTCATCAGAATCTATTATAGAATAATTTTTCTTCTCCTCTAACAACTGGAAAAAAGAAAGGCTTCTCTTGTGACTCTACTCCGCTCGAGTCAAGTCTGCATGCAGTGCTGAGTTTACCCAGCTGAGTTAACTCAGACTTTTCAGGCAGGCTGGTCAAGATCATGCTCGGTTCTATGTTGGTCCGGCCTAAAAGGTTGGGCAGAGACTTCTGACATATTGGTGCTCATCTCTCGTTTGGCAATTCATGCTTTCCACTCGCGTTTGCTCATCTGTGATGCCACCCAGATTTGCAAGTGTCAAACCTTTGATCCAAATCTGACATCAACCAAATCCACAAGCATCTCACGTTGACACAAAGTATTCTATTCGTAATCCCGTCATGACCATTTGATCTTGACTTACGTGGACTGGCTTTAGCTCACGAGTATTAGCCATGCGATGTTATGAAAGAATCAACCGGAGGCATCGGCTTTTTTTTAGAGAACCCGCGCACAGGCATAAAGATAAGGCTCCCCTTCTTTCTGAGGGAAAATAGGGATGCAAGCTTCATAAACCATAACTTATCATTCAAACAACACCATGATACCCATGTAATATACTTGAGACTACCTTGACATGATGCGTACATCGATATAGAACTCCTAAATTGAATCTTTCATGCACATTGACAAAGTACTGTCATCATGACTGCTGCGGGTAGCATTTAAACATCACAGATCATCCGACGGCATCAGCTGCTGATTGGTTGCCAGACGAGGACATCAGCTGGTGAAACAAACAGGTAAACAAACGATTTATTTTTCTTAAGAAGCTTAAGCTCTCAAATTTGAACGGACTTAAAAATTTAGACCCAGCTCGGATTTTATGGAACAAAATTTACAGCCTAAGCTTTTAAATTTTCAGATCAAACTTGGGCCAGCCCATGAACCGTTCGATCCATGCCCATCCCCACTTACGAAGATATCATCTAAGGATTTGATCCTCTTTATTATGCTTTAATGGATCAGTTTTATCCTTCAATTCCTCCTTTTTGGTAGGTTAGTTCTCGCTTTCATCATAATAGCAGGAAAGCAACTTCAGCCTTTCTCTCCTTCCCTTCTATCTATCGCATCACCTCCTTACCCTTCCATTTATCCGCCTACAGCTATGACCATCATCATCACTATCGAGCTGCAAAACCCTTGCAGAATGGCTTCATTGCCATGGCCCTCTCTATTGTAATTGTTCATGCAATTTTTGATCAACGAAACGAAATAATTTTTTTTAAAAAAAAGAATAAAAGAGGATCATGGATTCAAATTAAAATTATTAGAATTATAATATAGGGAGCTTTCCTTGACATATGGCATACGATGAGAGGAGAGGCCATGTATCTAAATTAAGGCCTAAATTATCAGGCCTATAAACTAAGATCTGAATTTACTTTGTATTTTTGGTAGCTTCACAATGAAAAAAACGGCCTTATATGGATATTCTATTATTTTATCACCAATGTTCAGCTGGGGAGCGGCAAACAAGTGGAAAGTGAAAATAAAATAATATTAGATGAATGAGACTAATAGAGGCTAGAGGGGGAACTGACGATGGATCGGCATCAAGAGGTAGGAAAATAAGCTGAGCTTGACCCTTTTGTATGACCCCTAACCCATACACTAAAGTCCGGAGAAAGCATTAGAAAGGGGTTCGATTGCTGTCTCGGCACATGTTTTATTCAATACTCCAACAAAATATTTTAGATGGGACAATGCATTAGCGATCAGATTTTATTATATTTTTTTAATCTTTTCCATATAAGGTTGATTGCTATACTTCCCTACCTCAAATACTTTTTCGGAACGAGATGCAGCTTTTTTTTTAATAAGACTAACAATTTGCTGATGAAAGGATTATTGTTTTATTTTAAAATCTAATTGGCTTTTAGCCTTTGACCACTTTTTCAGGCTGAGTTCTTAGATATTGTGGGTAGTTAGTATTTTATTTTATTTTTTTTGATTGAAAGAATGGTTGTTTTCATGCTTGATCCAATATTATAAATACCAAGCCTTATTTAACACAAGATATGAAGTGAGAAAGATAAAAACAAAGAGATTTTTAACAAAAGAAGGAAAATAAAAAGAGATTGGTTCATAGACAACTTGTCAATAAGCTCTTAGTTGATTAAGATAGTTATTTTTAACATTAATTTAGTTAAAATAATATAAAATAATTTTAGTCATCATAATTTCTATTCTTTAAGAAATTATGTGATGTTGATGTAATTTTTTCAATATATATAGGATGCATGGATTACTGTGCGGTGTACATATGTCGAGAATTTAATTTAGATGCTTGGGTGGTTTAAAAGTAAGAATAGGGGATGGGAATCGGGATTATTTTTGTCTCTACTAGTGAGAATGAGAATAAATATATCCCTATCTCATCTCACCTTATTCTTACTCCATTGATCTCTACTTTATTATAATACTTTTGTATATTTTCATATATACATTAAAGCACCCTCATATATATTAATATTTTTTCTCAACTCTAATCTCTCTTTCATTATCTTCAATTTTATTTAGCTATATTATTAATTTCATAATTTTTACTAAAAATTTATATATATCATTAAAGGATAGGGCGGAACGAGGACGAGGATAAAATGTGGTTGCAGGGGGAATGAAAATTTATCATTCCCCATAGGGCGAGGATGGGGATGAAAAAAATCCTCATTTATGGAGATAAGGTGGGGATGGGAAGAATCTCCGTTCCCGCCCTGCTCCATTGCGATCCCTATTTGAAAATACGAATGATTATTTTTTATAATTATAGTGATTTTTAATTTATTTTTAGTAAAAATAAATAAATTTGAAAAATGAATAAAATACAAAAAGGGGTTGGGAGAAGTCTAGATAACATAAATATATTATCGAGGTGCATGTCAATGATTTTAATAATTATCAAAAATAATTATTAATTAGATAAATGGTTAAAATTTGAAATATTGAGAGCATAGTGAATTTAGAGTTGAGAAAAATCAAAGTACATACTCAGATGATTTGAATGCAGGTACAATTATTTTTCATAATTATAGTGATTTTTAAATTAATTTTTAGTAAAAAATTTAAAAATCAAGAAAAATTGAATAATTTGCAAAAATTTGTGGGGACAAGTCTCTACAACTCAATTGTGTTTTTCTATAAAATTTTGTTTGTTGGCATGTAGTTCATATTTTATAACATATATTTTATAGTTTTATATTTAGTTTGAGAGAACCAAGAGGAGAATACTGTAGTCTCCTTTGAACTATGCATCAAGCCATTAAAATGAGCAATTTTTTCTGCACCTCCTAATATTGACCCATCATCATTTCTCCCTTTAGCCTCTATCAATCCCATCAGTTTGATATTATTTTATTTCCACTTCCCATATATTTGCCTTCCCTAAGTTGAACATGGATGATCAAATGATAGAATATTAATATAAGGTAGATTCTTTATCGTGAAGCTTTTATCAATATGAAGTAAATTCAAGTCTTAATTCATAGGCCCGATAATTGAGGTCTTAATTTAGATCCATGGTCCCTCCTCCTATCGATTGCCACATAACGATGGAAGCTCCTCACATCGTAACCCTAATAATTTTAATTCAAATCCATGATTCTCTTTTATTTTGTTTTCTTAATTATTTTATCTTGTTGATCAAAAAATATAAGAATGATTGCAAGAAGAAAGGCCATGGCAATGAGGCCATTCTGTAAGGCCTTCACAGGTCAATGGTGGTGATGATGGCTATAGTCGTGGACTTCATAGGTAATGGACTGGGGAGGGAGGAGGCAATGTAAATGGAGGGAAGGAGAGGAAGTTGTGGGCGAGAATTGAGAGGAATTTGGGGTTTGGGTGGTAGTAGTGAACGAGGTGATCAAGATAAGGAGGGGGCTTGTTCACTTGGGCATTCGAGAGAGGAATTAAAGGGTGGGGCTTCTTCCCTCTACCATTATAGCAAAGGCAATGACTAACCTATTGGAAAGGAGGAATCGGAGGGTAGGACCAACGTATCAAAACATAAGGGAAGGCTCAAATCTCTCGAACGGTGTCTTCGTAGGTGATGGCATCATCATCCTCCTCAAAGCTCCAGGTACCTAATAAGGGCCAATGACAACAAAGATTGGTAGTATCAGTCCGTGTTGCGACCGATATGCATTCGAGATGAATGGGACCATGGATGGGTGAACCAAGGTCTCGCACATATTCCGGTTCTATAATCTCTCTAAAATGGGATGGGACAACTAGGATAGCCCCTGTCCAATCGGACTTCAATCACTGGTACTCAATAATACAAGCAACAGGGATGAACTCAATATTTCAGCTGGTATCATATTCAAGGACCTGGTTATGAACAAGACTCAAATATATAAGGGCATCATAGACAATCCACATGGGAATTAATAGTAAGCTCGATATGCTTATCTTAGACTAATGAATTTTTTATGGATCATTGAAAAACAAATTTAATAAATACTATTCATATAACTACATTTCATTTACAATTAATCATAACTTTATTTTGCAAAAATTATCACTTTTCCATCAAACCATGCCATTTTTGGTTTGTCTATTGCGTGGAAATCAAGGATCTTTGGTAACTTGCAAAGCCATAATATATTATAGTGTTAGTTTTATATAGATCTAATTTATAATAAAAATATAACTTTTAAAATTTAAACATGTTTAAAAATCAAATAAAACTTTAAATCATCCCAAGCAACTACTCGATTCCTTTGACCCATGAGATTCAAAATCATGCCCCAGTTCATACCAACATGTTTTTTTCCAGAAAGGATGAATTCTTGAATTTGAACCATTGCTGATCTAACTATTAGATGAGGGTAAACGTTCTTATTCTAAAAATTAAATTCTTTCCTTTCTTTTCAAGTCATCCAGATCTTTTGAAAAACTTATTTGGCTAGAAATGGACTTTGTTGTTAAAAAATCAAAGGCCTGTTGGATAGATTGGATCTCACTAAAACTATGAGTAAGGACCCATATTGCTTCACTTTAATTGTATAAAAAGAAGAGGCAATTGAGTATTTTATCCCACATATCCTGAACAAATAGGAGAGAAGGATTAAATATAGGCTTGATCTAGGTAACCTCCAGAAAAGCCCATTGGCTCTCTCCATAAAGACCATAGTGGGCTGGCAGCATTAGGGTTTCGTAATGTCCATGTGGTGGAAGAAACATATAATTGATACGTTATGCAGAGAGCTAGTATGCAAAAATAACAGTGCGTGATGTGTGTATCGTGATGTGCATGATACACACATCACGCCTACACTCGCATTGCACATGCAAGTACACACCACATTGAGCTAGGCGAGTACTCTTAAAGAGCTTTCTTTAAACTTTAAATCTTTTCCTCTTTTGAAGAAATAAAATTTTTTCCAACATTCTATATGTGAAACACATCATTATAGTCAATTAATTTTTCTAACGTCCGCATGTTTTGATTAATTATCATCTTTAATAGGTTGAGCTTTATTATGCTAGTTGAAAGGCTAATAAACACTTGAGAGTTATTTCTATAGTCTTTCTATTATAAACACTAAAGCACTTTTAATAGATAATATGAATAGTGATATAAAGAACTAAAGCATGAGTTAGAGTGCACAGATAAAAACAAATAAGAAATATATCAAAATAAAATAAACTTAAAAATAAAAAATAAAGCATATACAGAATATATGAATTAAAAATAGAAAATGTATGAAAGATACACAAAAAAAAAAAAAAAAAGGTTATTGAAAAAGCTAAAGTTCAATAGAATAAGTACGATGAACAAAATGAGAAAAATATAAAAGAGAAGGGTAAATATTAGGTCTTTTCTTTTTTTTGAAACTCATTCTTGTAACTATGTGATGCAAGCAATAGGGACCATTAGACTAAACCAATGAGCCCTGTGCACCAAGGGATGTGTCTTGACTCTTGATTAGTATAAAGCATAATTTATAGAAGTAAGCAGATCTGATTTGCAACCCCTAGTATCTGCATTGCACAGTCAAAAACACCTCAAGTACTTTCTAGCTAAATTACATTCCATTCATGATAATCCTAACATGACTTCCAAAGCCATGAATCTTCCTCCAACCATTGTCAATGAGTTCTAATTGGATGCATCTTATCCAAGATCTAAATAGAACCTATCCATATTAGGATTTGTTGATAAAAGACCTAAATTATAGGATTGGTGTCGAATGGAAATGGCACATAATTGAGAAATGGTAAAGAGAAAGGGAGAGTGATAAGGTAATAAGACAATATATATTCGCCAAACAAACCATTTTATATCATTATTTTAATAAAGTTATGAAGTAAAAAATAAATGGTAGTATTGGATTAAAAAAATTGAAAAGAATCCATTCAAAAGCTCAAAACTCAAGTATGGTATCTATATAGGTTCATAGGATAGAGTCAGTTAACTAGTAACATAATAAGAGATGGGAAGATGGGTGTGGATCCACATATGGATGAAATTTGAAACATGAGGAACTACAAATCCATATCACCTGTCCACTTTGCTCAAAGAACTGACAAGAAGGATGGGTAAAAAATCAGCAACATGCATTTGAGGTAGGATTCCCCAAAATTCTTCTAGTTGGCAAATGATTGGATAAAATATGCTAGCCAAAAGAAAAGAGAGATTGCAGTGCAATGGTGCTTTAAACATCAAAGCATTTTGTTTAGATTTTGATCTTGAACTAAAATCTTTCCTTGGATTACATTCAAAATGTGGAGATTATTTGGAAGTGTGTATTTTGTTCATTGGAGAAACCAGTCATATCACCTAGTTCTTTGTTTTACCAATCTTTGGACTCAGAACATGCACAATCAATGTATTTTGGATAGCATACATACATGCTGCCGGTACAACCAATGTATCAGAAAATATGACCCAGATAAATGAATGTTCATATGAATATAAAATTTCAGCAAGTTAAACACCCTGAGGACTTACTAGATACATGATTGAATTATGATTCTTTCTACAGTTATAAATCAAGTCCATAATTCATTTTAGCCCTGGCAAAAAACAAAGTATTGGAAAAAGAATGTTCTCTAGCACCTACTCATGGAAGTAGAAAGCAAGCCCAACATATCTTCCCCAGCAGATAAATATCATGATCAACAAAAGGTCTGAAATGCACCTATCAAACTAAAGATTTAGCATAGCCAATATTCACTTTTCTTTTCTGATACTTTGAGTTGTCTCTAGTAAGGTAAAAACAGGGTACCGGATTATCAAAATTTTCGATTGATAAAGAATTTCTAAGTATATCCAATCTACATCAATCCTTGTGATTCTTTTAAATTGAAATCAGTTCAACTTTAAGGGAAAGTTGGATAAAGACCCGAGCTCTGGTCTAAAATGATCTTCTTTATGCAATATACAATCAAATATGTTAATCAGACTACAAGACAATGTCTATCTAAGAACCCTACAGGTATTTATGCATGCTCAAACTGGAATGGTGGAGAGAAGTGAAAGATAACAAGAAGGCCAAAGGCATTAATAGAGTAATTGTGGCTAATGATACATCGATATGCATCTGCCTTGACACACACACCCCTCTGCTAGAACATTGGCCATGTTTTTGTTCTTTTTTTTTTTAAAAAAAAAAAAAGTTGAGCATGGTACATCCAATTCCATTTTCCATCAAGCAATTCGATCATTCACCTCATTTACAGTGCTTCAAGGGGGCAATTTTAGATCAAACATAACCAGAACTCTTGGTTTAGTTGGCAAAACCATCATGTATTTTTTTTTTTTCTTGTTTTAGATACATCATGGACAACCTTGAAACAGTGTTCCATGAAGGTGGTTTCATAGGAGATAACAGTAACAATTTTGTTGGCACTAAATCTTCCCTAAAACTACATAGGCCATACAAAAACTTATCCACAATCTTATGAACAACAGTTGACAGAGTGAATGGGTATCCCAATCCATGTACCCAAGATACTCTTTGTTCCCAATGCATAAATTTTGGATCTATTTAGTGGCAAAACAAAACAATCAATGTACACAACCATGCATATCTAGAGAACATAAGGCACCATTGGCTTAGTCTATTGTAGTCTTGCCAATAGCAATCTTTTTCCTCATCACCATTGCAAAAGTTAGGCTCTCTACTCTCCAAATTTCTATCCAATTTTTAAGACAAATAAGTTAGCAGGTCTTCCAACAGACAACTTCATGAATCTTATCCCTAAATGCTATGGATTCAGAATTTACTGCTCACTATTGTACCACAATATAATATTTTGATATCTTTCTACTTTTAGTGTTCTATCAAATCTTTCAGGTTCATAAATGTTATTCCTCAATACATCCACAAAAGATTCAATTCTCTCTTCCTGCATCCATCATCTTAATATGCTTCCTGTATCGGCGTAAAATACGGCGTGCTTAGACACATATTCATTATATTCACATTTACTGTCTGCACAAAATCCTCTTCACTGAATTACAAGTACAATGCACCAAAACTCATCTCACAGATTTCATACTCTCACACCCTTCACCCTTTCATCCAAAACCAAGCTCATTTCATTTATAGTGCTGCCAGGAACAGACAAAGACAATGCATTGCACGCAAGGGAATTGTGCAGGCATCACAACTCTACATGGCATTGCTTTGGAATTCAATTTTTTTTTTTTTTTAGTCATGCTTGTTTATAATTTATTATTATTTTTGCCGGAGGGCTTACCATCACCCGGAGCAGCACACCGACATCACCGCCTATAAATACCCACGGACTCAAAAGCGAGGCCTACTCGCCAAATCACAGACGGGGCGGGAAAACGGCGATTTTGGGGGAAAAAAATACACCTCCCTCCAAGAATCCCGTCCTCCGCCTGAAACCCTAGCGGTCCCCCTCCCCCAAACCCTAGCGCCCTCTCTCTACGATTCCAATGGCGCTGGCAATGGAGGAGTTCCTCCACGAGGAGGAGGAGGAGGAGGTCGACCACCCGATGCGGTACCTCCCCCTTGGCCACGTCTACTCCGCCGCCCCGTGCATCAACCCTAGTGGATCCTCCAACGTAATGTCTAAGAAGGTCAAGGCCAGGAAGCTCATGGACGAAAGAGAGGAGGAAGGAGGAGGAGGCGACGTGGAGGTTCGCAAGAAGCCCCTCGATCTTGATCGGAGCGAGTTCCAGAGGAGCAATGCCGGAAAACCCGTTCTTGTGTACCATAGGAGGGCCAAGAAGCCTCGCCCAGCCGTGGACGGGCCATCGTCCAACGATTCTTTGGGCCGGCGCGTCGAGTCGCGGCCGAATCTTGCTGTGGATCGGGAAGGGAAGGGGTTGGAAGGTGGAGACGATGATCGGGTGGATCTTGAGGCTGATTCGATTGGGGAAGGGAAGAATGCCAAGAAGAGGAAGATGATGAAGTACGAACTGCTCAGGTTGGGAGATGGGACTGGTTCGCTGAGTGGAGTCCCTGGCCCTAGGTTAAGAGGAACCGGAAGGTTTAATAAGACCAATGTTGCGAAGGTCAAGAAGAGAGTTCGTGACGCTCCAAAGGATCTTTCTCGTCCGGGCAAGGGAAAGAGATGGGTTGAGTGAGTACTTCCGCTATCCTCATCACGCTGCCATCTTTCTTGCTCGTTCATTAATGTTTGATCTGTATGGAACAATCTATAATAGTTGTTAAAGGCAAAACAAAAGGAATGAAAAAAGATTATGTTTCCTTGGATTATTGCAGGTTGGATTTTGCAGGTGTGGATTCACGTACATTCGTTGGATTGGCATGCAAGGCAAGTGAATCCTCATGGCATATTGCTGGAGGCGACTAAATTCCTTTATTTTTATGCAAATTAATAAATTGACTGTTTAAGCCTGAACTGGTGGACCAAAATTGCAGGTTTTCTGGCCAATGGATGATGACTGGTATCGGGGTTCTGTGACTGGGTACAATTCAACGAGCAAGCAACATTGTGTATGGTTTCTTATATTTTCTGGGATAGATATGATCTCTCCTCCCACCAGCCCCCCCCCCCACTCTCTCATCAATGTTCCATAGAAAAAGAATTCTTTTTTAGGTTTTAAACGTAATGTTTTTATCAAAGGCTTTTCATAAGAATGATTTTAAGTTCTCTTGCTTTAGATTTTTCCGATTTTGGAGTAATTGTTGTTGGTCATAGCCGGATCCCTATGGCATATGCTCTTGCAATGTCATCGCTTATAATGATATGAGTGGCTATGATATATGAAAGTTTCTACAATAATGAGATGGTTTTCTATCTTTACTCATGCTCCCTCGCCCCTTCTTTTTGCATGCAGTCATGGTTAAAGCTGTATGTAGCCATGCTAGTAGTCGACACAGACCTTTTTTGTTCATATTTTTGGTTTTTGATGCATGCTTAAAATATTACAGGTTGAATATGATGATGGTGATGTGGAATATCTGATTCTCTCAAATGAGAAGATAAAGTTTCATATTTCTTGCGAGGAAATGCAAAAGTTGAATTTGAAGTGTGGTGTTCCTGACATGGAGAAGAAAGGGCTCAATTACGATGAATTGCTGGGACTGGCTGTTAGTTTTCATGATTGCCAAGATCTTGAACCAGGGGATCTTGTATGGGCAAAACTTACAGGTATTTTTCTTAATTTAAGGTCGTGTCTAGGCTAGTTACTCTCTGCATTCTTTAATTTTTCTAGATGTTATTGTACAAACATATCTTTGTGCATACAATGTCATGCATGTAATACATTCTTTTGTTGTATCTATGCACTTGTGTGTGCTCTCTCACTTTTGTGTGAATAAGCAAGGGAAACCCTTTGATGCTTAAAGAATTTTGTTTATCTTAAGATGTTATCTACTTTTAGGCTGAGGGAGGAATGCTAGGTTGATATGCTGTTTTTGTTTTTTTTGTTTTTTCATTAAGTAAACTCTTTGGCCTAAAGTGGACTCAAGTTTCTAAATTTTATGCCTTTTGGAGCTCGGGCTAAATTTTTCTAAATTTTTTTTTGTTTTTGAAGTTGTAGAGAGATCATCTTCTTAAATTCTTAATCCAATAGGCTTTTTTCTCATCTATTGTACATATGCTTTTAGTGTAATTTTTGTTTTCTGCCATTATCTGGGGGTTTGTTGTGTTGTGTCAAAATTAAATTTGGATTAGTTAATCAGTTTTATATTCCAAAAATTGAGTTTATTCTTGCTCTTTGTTACCTTTCTTGCATATTGCATTATATTGTATCTATTTGCTACCCCTCAGCTAAAATTGGAAGTGTGCATCCATGGTGTCCATGTGTCTGTATTTGATTTTGCTTTAACTTATGAAACATGTTTTGATCCAATCTCCCATACTTTCCTTTTCAAACACTAATGTGTTTCTGTGTTTATATTTTAATTTAAACTAAATACTGGTTTTGTTGTTATTTCTGAGGAGAATAAAAGGAAGGAAAGCCCAATTTGTGGACGGTGGAATAGCTAGGTTTGTAGACATGGGGAAACTTATAACCTTTGAACCTGGAACTTCCTCCATTGGAGGAGGGGTATGAATATATGACCACTGGGCCACTACCTAAATGGTAGAAGTTTCAGAACTTTTATGTAAAAGACTTTTCCTCGAGTGTTTTTCAATTGGACAAGTTGCCAAGATGTGGGTTCAGGTCATTGCAGAATTCAGTCTTTTCTACTTTGTGTGTGAAGTAAAAAATCATTTGTGATCATTGACTTGGAAATTTTTTGTATAATAATCAAATGAACCTCTTGTTCCATGCTTATATTCTTATTAAGGTTCTAGTTGGATTTTATAGTTCTTTTTGATTATTGGATCAATTATTGGGAGATCTTGAACTCTTAGCAGCATCAATGCATGCCATTGTTGTTGGATTAGCAAGCTTGTGATATAAATAGTTAATAATGCATTGCATATTATACTATTTCAGTCAGTTGATTGTGTTATTTTTGTTCTTGACTCCGCAGTCATGTAGAACCAACTTGCATGTTTACTTTTTTTTTTTTTTTTTAATGATTTCTCTTGCATTTTCTTGGACTTAGTAACTTGTAAGCATTTTTTAACCGACAAGTTTAAATGTTTCCACTGAGGTTTCTGTCAACAGGGCATGCTATGTGGCCAGCGGTTGTTGTGAATGAATCAAATGTTGGTGTAAGAAGAGGATTGAAGCCAGTTCGTGCGGATAAATCTGTTCTTGTACAGTTTTTTGGAACACATGATTTTGCAAGGTTCAATGCCTTTTTTTCCCTATGGCAGAGTCCAGTTTTGATCCTGTAGTGTCATTTGATGGGACTTCAAGTTGACTAATCCAAAATTAGGTCATTGTATCCTTTATATTTTGGGTAGAGTCTGGGTTTGATCCTGCAGTTTAATTTGGCATTTGGAGCATTAAATCTTGGAACCAAACCCAGCTAACCCTAAAAGTTCAGCTTCTATCAGTGCGGCCGTTGTCCAATAGCCTGTCACATGATGTGTTGTTCTAGAGCTTTGCAGCTTTATTTATTCTTAATCATCTTACAGTACCTGTTCTTTGAATTTTTCAGGATCAAAATGAAACATGCTATCCCATTTCTTAATGGACTTCTTTCTTCTTTGCATCTGAAGTGCAAGCAGGCCCGTTTTTATCGAAGCCTTGATGAAGCAAAAATGTAGGTTCTTGTTCATACATGGAACTATTGTTACCCATCAAAATTATGCTTGTCTGCTTGTTATGAAGGTTAATTGTCTTATTGTTTTTGAATTAGATCATTATATTTCAGGGTTCATCTGATTTTAGCCAACATATTGCGTGGATTTAATTTTATTCTTCTGCTTGTGGCATTGCGTTTTGCAGTTAGTCTACTGCTTAGTTAACTGAAAATATAGATAACTTTTAGTTTGGGGATCAAGAGCAGGTCATGCTAACTTACATCAGTTGATTCCCCTTCAGCATGTCCTTTGGGAACTTTCAAGCCCCCAACTGGCTCTAATTATTTTTCTACAATTACTATTCTTATGATGTCTAGTATGTGAGTGAAAATAAAGCTACACAGTATTTCTGATGTTATGACAAATAATTTTTATGACTCACTGCTCAAAGGTACTGAAATCCATCTATTAATATGAGTAAATCCTTTGTATCTATTACTTTGTTATCAAAATTTGTAAGCAATTTTGGCTCATGCATTATGTTTGTTCTTTGCTTCATGGATGTCATAGTAGTCAGTAGCATGGATTTTTTTTTTTTTTCTCAATGTACTACCTGGACAGCAACCCAATTCTGGTTGTGTGTTCTAAAAGCTTTGATAACATGTCTTCAAATTTTCAAGTGAACAAGTGCATGACTGAGTTACCTTGCTTCAAATATTATATGCTGATTCTGTGCTGCATTGTTTTATTATATGCTGATTCTGTGCTGCATTGTTTCCTGCCCAGACTAGGAGTGAAAATTGTGGTCATCTCTTCTTGTTGTTGCCTGCCTTTAGTTGTCAACATCATGATAGATTGAGCTTTCATGCTACTTGTTTTCTTCTGTTATTTTTTCTGAGTGTGTGTCATGCATTTTCTCATTTAACATTTTCTGCATTTTATACCTTGTTATATATTTTATTTAATTTTTGTTTCTTTATCTGCATATGGATAATGAATATCCATTGATGTAGGTCCATCATCCTTTTAAATGCATCTGAAGAAGAACTACAGCATTGTAAAACAATAGAAAATCTTTAATATGATAAAAAAGGCTTAATGAAAAAAGAAGATGATTACAAAGGCAAGCTAATATTGTTTATTGAATTGCTGGATACATTTGTGATTGATAAGATTATTGTATTACTCTTTTGAAAAATAATCACTTGCTGATAAAAGTCTTTATTCGTTGGATTCTATTTTTTCTGTCAGATCGTGTTTATTTGTGCATCTTATGTTGTATTCTTTTCCAACCTAGACCCTCTGGCTTTTGGTACTCCTGTCCACAATTCTCAAATTTGCTGCAGCAATTTGTATGCCTTCTCTTTGCTGCCCAAATGTGATCAACTTTACCAATTGTTGCTATTGTTAGGTTTATTTCCAAACCTTAGCAGCTTGCAACCTCTATGAGATACTGGTCTTATCTGTCCTTCATTCCTTTCTAGAGATAAATATGTTCATCCCCTTGTGCACTGTGTGAAAGACAATTGTGAAAAGGTGGGGTCTTAAAGCGAAGCCCTTAAAAGATATTTTTTTTGGTTTTTTTTTTTTGGTTGGGGGGGGGGGTTGGCAATTTTTGGCCCAAGCCTGTAGTCTGACTTGACATAATCCAAATTTGGTGAAGTCTGTGCTTGGTTATGACAAGTTCATGTCAGGTTCTGCATCAGCCATTATGGTCAGGTTTGTGTCAGTTTACTATGAGTTTTAAGTCAGGTTGGTTTGATTGTTTGGTCGGGTGCAGTCATGCTTGGTTTGGTCAAAACTAGAATGTTTAATAGTGTTATTTTTTGCATGTCACAAGTCATTGTTCTTTGTTATTTAAGTTTGAGCTTCTCAGGTTAGATCAGTTGGTTAGGTTGTGAATTTTTAGTTGCATTCTGGTCTGGGATGGGCAGTCTATGATGGCCTGCCAGTTGGTTGGATTGAATCTGGGTTAAGATTGTGGTTATTATGAGGCTGACTCTTCCCTCATTGAAACTAGTTCACCCTTATCTACTCTGTCTTACATTTTTATTTCACCAGTGTGTGTTTGGGTTTCCCTTCGTCATTAGCACTTGCAGTTTAACTTCCTTGGTTCTCTCATGTTCTCTTTTCCATTCAATTCTATCCAGATATTAATTCATTTCTTCATTATTTTTTTAAAATTTACTCTTGGGATGATGAAGAAGCCTAAGTTACTCTTCATGGCATCAAATTGATATGTTCTTTGGAGATTCTTAACTTTGCAAATCAGTTTGGCTGTCTCAGAAGGTGAAGTATCAATTCTATTTTATACCATAATGAAAATAAGATGATCAACAGTTACATATTTTACATTATATTCTTATTCATAATGAATGCAACTAATGGTGTTCCAATTTTAAGTTTTATTAAAGTGTATTTATTTCTTACAAAATCCGTGAAGGAAAATACTTGACTTGTAGTGTATGCTGTATGTTAACCAGAATTATTTGTGTTTCCACATGATGCCTTTCCTTTAGCTTCCAGGAGAAACAATTTAACTTTGTGCTTAGCTTGGCTTTGAATATGCATTTCATGATAACTCCTGCATTTTATTTTATTTTATTTTTCAAATCTTTTTTCTCTTCCAATGTCTTTGCTTTATGAATTTGAAGGTTTATTTGCTCTAGTTCTGAATTAACCTACCATTATCATTTTCCTAATTCAAATACATGGTGATCTTATAGGTATCTGAGCAACCAACAGCTTCCAAAAAGCATGCTGCAGCTGCAAAAAAGCATTGGGGCTGATGAATGTACTGACACTTCCGAAGAGAATGAAGAAGAAACTGACTCCTGTGAAGATCTATCAGGAGACGAAACAGCATATACAAATGAACACATCAACATGTCTCCAATTGAAATTGGGAATCTTCGTGTAACTAGATTAGGTGTTTTTTAATGCTTAGAAAAATGGCACTAGCGATGATTCCTAATTGCACACTTCACATAACACCAGTTCCACTATGTAATGCATTTAAATAAAGCATGAGTCTTATGGTATTGTGAACTGATATAATATACTTTTGTATTTTTGTTGTGATTGCTTTTCAGGAAAAATTATATATAATTCGGAGTATTTCCATAACAAGCAGCATATCTGGCCAGTAGGATATACTGCCTTTAGGAAGTTTATGTCAATAAAAGGTAATGCTTTTTATGCCAGACTATTAAAATTCTAGTGGTGCCAGGCATTCAAGCCTACTCATCTATTATTTCAAACTTGATAGTTTGTCCATTCCTATTGAGCATAATTGTCTGGAAAGTTGGGTGCATTGATGCAATCTTTTTCTAGTGCAGATCCAAGTATGGTAACATCATATAAGATGGAAGTTCTGAGGAATCCCAAGTTGAAATCTCGGCCTTTATTTAGAGTAACATCAGATGATGGAGAGCAGGTTAGCATATTCATAATCTGTGAAACTGTGATTCCATTTTGCTCCTTCAAAAGGTTATAATACATTACTGTAAATTCAGTTAATTTATCATTCACATGTAGCATCACAAAATACCCATCATATCTTTGTGTCTTGTTCCTTGAAACTTCGAAGTAAATGGAGTTATCTGTAGGATGTAATCTTCTGAGTTTTTATTTTTATTTTTATTTTTAATTTCAAGATCAAGTACTCACATAAGTTTTAAATGTATGTGCCATCCAATGTTCTGTGAAATGCTTTTTAAATTGTGGTTAAAATTCAATGGAAAAATTCTCATCTTTTACATGCTGCAGTAGCCATTGTAGTTGTAGAACTTAAAGGGGCCAATTTCTTGACCGGGACTAAAGTACTTGCTGTGAATGCAGTTTAATAGACATGTAAAGAAAGTGAAGGACCTTAATAAGTAGCTTGATTATATAATGTTATGGCCTTCAAATTCCAAATATTACCACATTTTTGAATTTGTTTATGGCTGATATTTATAATTCACTGGTATTGGTCCATCAGCTGAGACCCTGAACTGTATGCATGCCTCAAGCCTTCTAGTAGAATCTTACTACTTCTTAAAAATACATACCTATCTGCAGTCATTTTGATATTTTCTTTCAACCAAGTCATGAGAACCAGTTTTCTGAGACAGTTTTAGTGGCTCTTTCCATAGTTTTCTCTAATCAAATTGAGCTTCTGTCAGCATATTGGGATGTTCAAGAGCATGTTGGGATGATAGATCGAACAAAGGCTATAAAGAAGCTAATGATTGTCAATAGTTGTGGTTTATGTTTTCCTTCAAAATACATGATGTGACATCCTACATAATGTTGAAACTTGAGGAATGACATATATGGATGTGCCTATGTCAATATATACTATTTTTCGATACTCTTGCTGCTTGATATCATTTCCTGTGCATCTTGCTGGTTTCCCATAAACATCTAAAAGTAATATATAGTGAAGATATTGGGAGAATCAAGGTTTTAAATCTCGTAAGACAGAAGTGTTCCGATTTTTCTATGGAACAAGATGCCCTGCGTCACGTTCTGTCTCGATCTTTAATTTGGTGAAGCATTCTAGTATTTGCTTGGAGTGCTTTTTTTCTTAAAAAGATCATTCGTGAAGCTTTAGTATTTTATTTGATTTTTAAACATATTTAAATTTTAAAAATTATATCTTTATGATAAATTAGATCTATTTAAATTGATATTATAATGTATTATGGCCGAGATAAGACAGGATGGAACCACTGAGATTGGTCCCGAAATCTCTTTGGAATGAGATGTCTTGGTCGTCTCGGCCCTTGTCTCGCCGAGACTTGAATCACTGGAGAGTATATGACTTGAATCACTGGAGAGTATATTATTTTTCCATTGTTGGCTTAACCATAAATGAATTCAGTGACACCTATGTTTTGGGTGGCATATCAACCATCTAATCCATTTAAGCATTAATGGTATACATAGTTTCATTGGCATCAAAAAAATTAGACTATACAAATAACTAATGAGATGCTTTATTGACCTTTAAGGCTTTATCAATTATTGGTTTGCATAATTTTATTAGCATTTAAAAATTAGACTATACAAATAACTAAGGAGACACTTTATTGGCCTTTAAGGCTTTATCCATAATTTGGTGCCAACAGTATCCTTTTTTATTACAAAATTATTCTCCTTAGATTTCTAGCCATCTTTGCTCTCATCAATAATGTCAAATGTCAAATGTCAAATGGTCTAACACATTCTTTGATTGCATTCTGATGGTGTCATTTGGTTTCTTCCATGAAGGTTCATGTGATTGGTAAAAATCTTTAAACTATTAGTTGTATGAAAACCTATTCTGATGAAAAAATAGGAAGCATAGCTTTTGAAAATTCATCATCATCATCTCCTTGTTTTCTTGATACTAGAGAGATCTTATTCTTTTTGTAGGATGTCTTTCAATGATTTGTAGAAGATGGTTCAGACCTAGCACTCACCCACACACACAAAATAGATTGTGGATGGATAACCTAAAACAAGACATGACAAAACTATAGTGAGCAGAGCTGAGTTTAACATATTTGTTCTTAATTCAGATTCCCATTGAAATCCTGCCATTATATGAATAAAGTTTTGCTCCAGATTTACTAGAAGTCATCTTATGAGGTTGCCAAAAGATTATCAATACTTGCTAGATATTTAGTTAATGCAAGATAGATCATCAATTTTTACCGGACAACTAGATGAATAACCAATCAGAATAAACAGTGTCTTGATTTCCTGAAAAGAAGAAAAACAAAAGGGCAGGCCTTAAAATAAGCACTCAGAATATATTTTAGGAGCTTCTAATATTAGCACTCAGAATATATTTTACTTTAGTCATGAGGACTTGACAATGACCGATATCATAGCAATACATGACCAAAGTTTGATATTTTGGTTTTGGATCATGTTTTTTGCCAACCTAAGCTTGACACATTCTTATTTCTTTTGATTTGAATGGTCCCGGATAGAATGGGCCAAAATTAGAAGCATTATAACTTCATTTTGATCATTAAAGAGTATGTGTTATAAGGGCATCTAAGTTTGGGCATGCTCCATGCACTACCTTCTTGAAGGTAGCCAAATTTGTAAAGTCTATTGTTAGTTAAGAGTATTTCTCCAATTATAATCATTATGCTCATCTCTTTAGTCATGTTTATTCCTCTGACTGAGACAGACTTTTAAGTTATTTTGTCGTAAACCACTTCAGCATGTCATGGCAAGTTATCGACAAATCTGTACTTTCATGTCGATAACTTATTACTGAATGATTTTGTATGTGTTGACAAGTCATATTAATCAGCAAGCTCATCACTGACATGCTATTGACAAGTTGTCATTGCACATGGATAAGAAATAAATTTTATTATTTCTTTTGTTTATAATCTGAACTATTTCTGAAACATTTATTGTATTCTCTGCATTTTTCCCCTCCAAATTATTAATCTTTTCCCCTAGTGAGTTTTTCCTGGATGCTGAGATGTTGCAGCAATGGTTGAAATCATTTTTGCTAAATGATGATACACTTTGAGATGCGGAGACCAATGATTTTATTTTGATGGACCATGCCTTGTTCTGTACTCCAACATATAACATGGTCTTTCTCTAACACTATCAGACACCAATGATTTTATTTTAGGACTCTTCGGTAACTCAATATTTGAATTGGTCTTGTTGCAGATGGCAATTTCAATAAATTATTAGTTGTACATTGATGATAACTTGCTGAAGATATTGTTCCTGTCTCAGCATTGGCATGATCTTGCCTTAGTATAGATAGTGTCATCACTAGTAGTGATAAGTGGAGTGCTTATGATGTGACAGATCCTGCAGAAGATGGCTGATGACAAATCTTTGTGTGGAATCTCCATGCAGTCCATCCTTACATTTATTCCTTCAGCTACTTGTGGAAATACCTACATTATTTATATGCTTTTTAAGTTTCTTAATAATATCACATAGTTAACCCTGATTACCTGATTTTATCTGAACTCTAGAATTCACCTGAAATTGACGCGTGGCCAATAGTTAGAACATGCAAATGTATGTCTGATGCTTATTAACAATATTAGAGAATGGGGAGCATGAACTTAAAGGACATGGGTTTCTCCGGGAAAGGAGCAGAAAACGTTAACATTAGTAATTACTAAATTGAAAATGATAAATTTGTTATATATTAGAGAATATATCTTGTTTATATTTTATCATTGATGTTGCAACTCCAATGAGGTTTCTTGTTGACTCCATTGCATTTTCTCTAATATTTCTTCTTTCTCATTTTTCAGATTGATGGTCCTTCTCCTACTGCTTGTTGGAAGGAAATTTATAGCAGAATAAGAAATAAGCAGTGTGATGGTTTTAATGCTGAAGTGGAGGGAAGTGAATTTCAAAAGTCTGGTTCTTACATGTTTGGTTTCTCGAATCCACAAATATCCCAACTCATTCAGGTTTGTTGTTATTATGCGATTCAAACAAAAATTTGCATTATTGGTCTTCTTTAATGCATGATCTTCAATGGTGCTCTCCTTATTTCTATCCATCTTTACAAAAAAACGTCAGTTCATTAGTATTGATTTACCTTGTGGATTAGTTAGTATAAAATCTGATTAAGTTATATTCAGGGCACGGGTAAATAGAAATTTTCAATTCTCTGTTAATTCGCATTCTGTTTGTTCCACGCATAGTAATTTTATTTCTTAATCTTTTTGCTTTTCTTTTTTTCTTTTTTTCCACATTTTAGTATGAATATGATTGGATTATTCCTGGGGAGTCTATTACTATGGATAACTTTGCTTTTTCAGAGTTTAGTAGATGGCAAAAGGGATTGCAATCGGAAAGTTGGGTTAACATGTGCTTATCTTTTATTGACACATATACGAGACTCTGTATAGGGTTGTCTTCAAATCAGTTATTGTTCAATGTGGCTTTTGTGGGGAAGCCATCAGTTGCTGTAACTTGTCTCTGTGGGACTCTTGACCAATCACAGACATTTTCTGACTGACAAGTTTTGTTCTGGAAAAATCTAAAATTATTTGTTAGTTTTGAGTTCATTTATTATTAGCTATGTACCTGTTAGATCTGAGCTAAAGCTAATGTTATTGGTCTTGCGCTTTTTGTTGCTGTGTGCTGTGCCATTTGTTTTTCAAAATTATTTAAGAGGAAACATATTGCAATGAAATGCTTCCCAATAAAATAATTGTTAACACTCAAATAGAAAATGTGGAAAGGGGAGCTTTTCTTTTCAGGTTATAATGTGTTTGTCTGGTTTCTAAACAAATCTTGTTGCTTGTTAGGAATTGCCAAATTCTAGATTGTGCTCAAAGTACTTTGAAAGTTGTGGGGATGTGCCAGCTGGTTATAGAGCTGTCCGTGTTAACTGGAAAGATCTTGACAGATGCAGTGTTTGCGACATGGATGAGGTTAAGTACTGCAACTTTGCTCTTTCCTTTGTAGTTGTAAGCCAATTGTTTGAGATAAATACCAACCTTGCTTTTTTCTACCTTTTGCAAACATTTTCTTGGATTTATTATTCTTTTAAACCCCCCCTTTTTTTTATAACCAGCTATCAAATAATGTATCAATGGGTAAGATGATATTTTAAAATTAAATTTTGCATGTAAATATCTGAGATAAAATTTTGCCAACCTTGCTTGGTTTGCACTTTCAGGAGTATGAGGACAATCTGTTCCTGCAGTGTGATAAATGCCGTATGATGGTAAGTATTTTCACTTTGTCTGATAGTATGAGTTCTTTTTTTTTTGTGGTTTTTTGATCTTATTTTTCAAAGCTTACAAGTTAATAACTGTTTCAGGTTCATGCAAGATGCTATGGTGAACTGGAACCTTTAGATGGTGTGCTTTGGCTCTGCAACTTATGTCGGCCTGGTGCACCCAAATTTCCTCCAAGATGTTGTCTCTGTCCTGTTATTGGTACTTGCCTACTTATATTTTTATTCATTGGTACTTTACTTGCCTACTTATATTGTCATTCACAAGACATATATGGTACATTTACTGTCCATGTATTGCAAATGTGTCAGGTGGTGCAATTAAACCTACAACCGATGGGCGCTGGGCTCATCTGACTTGCGCGATGTGGATTCCTGGTTTGTAGGGAGTTCTTTACCTCAATTGTCAAGTGGCAATATGGATATCGTTATATTTGCTTTTTGTTCTTTAACTTAAACTTCTGCAGAAACTTGCCTATTGGATGTGAAGAGAATGGAGCCTATTGATGGTATAAGCAGAATTAATAAGGTACTCGTATTGAATTTCTATAACTTGTTCTCATGGTCTTTGCTTTTCCTTGAAGATCTCAGTATCTCACAATTTCATTGCTTTATTATCTGCACGTCAACTTATGCACCTGGACATCATTTTTGAACTAAGACAAACATGTTAAATCCTTCCATAAAATGACATGGTCAGGATCGGTGGAAGCTATTATGCAGCATTTGTGGCGTTTCTTATGGGGCTTGCATTCAGGTCTGGTATAATTTTTTTCTGTCTGCACGCATAACATGGCAAATTTGGTTCTTTCAGTTTCAAGCTGCTGTTTTTAGTACCGACCATCTTTATTATGTTGCACATTGCATCGAGTTCCATGATATATAAGCAGTTTACTGGTTCTCTGAAAGTTAAATTTCTTGACAGTGCTCTCACAATACCTGCTGTGTGGCATATCATCCTCTTTGTGCACGTGCTGCTGGTCTCTGTGTTGAGGTATGCTATCATTTTTTGGCACCCTTGCCTTCTGAATCAGGCATTATTATTCCCTTCATTTCAGTGCTTTTGCTATTTCCAATCAGTTCTTCCACTGGACCACATTTAATGTGTATTCTTACCATTCTTTATTCGATTGGACTTGCAGCTGGAAGATGAGGACAAAATACATCTCATGTCCCTTGAGGATGATGATCAATGTATTCGCCTGCTTTCCTTCTGTAAGAAGCATAGGCAGCCATCTAATGAGCGTCCACCTGCTGATGATAGCCTTGCGCTACCTGCTCAATTTGATTCCAGTTATGTCCCTGCATCTAACCCATCTGGTTGTGCAAGAACCGGTATGTATTTGCATCTGTTTATTTTATTCTTCTTTCTTAATTTTTCACTCACTGCCTTTATTGTGTAAGTAAAGGGAATCAACTGTAGGGCAAATAGAACTGCTTTTTCTTTATCACATGTAGCATTTTCATTTTTCTGGAGGTGATCTGCTGAAGGAGAATATAGGACTGAACAATTGACACACTTGGGGTTCCTTTCTTGCATTGTTTTTGTCATTTTTTATTTCTGTATGACCATGAATTATGCTTTCTTAATTTTTTCCTGATATTATTCTGGCATGTAATTCAGATTTAGATAATGATATATTATTATCTTTCTGGACAGAACCTTACAATTTCTCCTGGAGAAGAGGTCAGAAACAACCCCAGGTTCTGGCTGCTGCATCTGTGAAACGGTTGTTTATGGAGAACAGGCCTTATATAGTCAGTGGTTACCGTCAAAATGGACTTGGCTGTGGTTTCAGTGGCAATGAATCTTTGCAAAAGAACTGTTTGTTTGATGCTCCAAAATTGGGAACCTCTCATCATGAGGGGAACATATCTTCCATGGCTGAGAAGTACAAAAATATGAAGGAAACGTTCAGAAAAAGACTAGCGTTTGGTAAGTTGTTTTCATTTGAACAAATAACTAATATCTTGATGACTTCAATGATATGTAGTATTTTTGGACTTTATGATTTAGATTCCAGACTTTGTTGCTTTATATGCTAGATCAATGGCAAAATACATAGTCTGGGGTCTTAGGATACAAAAGGAGAACGGGCCAGAATGAATAAGAGCCTCCTTAGTGCATAAAGTTTTTCCACATGCTGCCATGAAGAAAAGAGTTATGCTTTGTGGAAAACTTAATATTAATCCTCTAAATTAATATCTAAGTTTATACAGATTATATTCAGCCTACTTATATAATTGCAAGATATCAAGCCATTTTTTCCTGAAATTTGGAAGGCTTTCTGAAATATACTAATATGATTTATGGTTCGTGATGATGATGCCCAAATATAATTCTTTCTAATCTCCTGTTCTTAGTTTTGTTTGTGTTATATATCCCTCCTCTTCCTTTTTTTTCCAAAAAAAAGAAAAACATTGCAGCTTTGAAATCATCTTCTTCATCCTCCTTGATATTTGCTTCTTTTTTTTTTTTTCTGGATATTTCTTGTTTATGCTTGCTGTTTGTACTCTTACCTAGAACATGATGTGAAAACTTACATTTTGTAGCTATATCCTCTTTATATTTTCAAGAAAACACAATTATTAGAAAAAATGTAGAATTCCACAAGTTTTATATTATGAAAAGTGTACATAGATAAGATTGTTTCTTTGTCGTTAGTAGGGGTGGGAAGTGGAAGTATGCCTCTTAAGCACTGCTTTGACTCTTAAACTGTTGCCATCATGTAAGGAAATGGGTATCATCAGAGAATATTACAAGGGCCTATGTGAATCCCAACAATGTCATGGCATGCTCAAGGTATGATGTGCTGACTTTTGCTTGGGATTTAAGCAGGGTTTGGTGGGGTCTCAGGATTGAGTTGAAGTTCTTAAGACGAGGCATATTATAATAGAGCTTGGTGGAATTTGTGGGAAGATGACTTTAACATCGTTATCACAAAATATGTTTGCTTTTTATATGCTAAATAGGAGGATGGGATTCATAAAGGCCATACTAATAGTTGCCACTGGAGTTTTCATTTATGCTTTGAAATGATTAGTATCAAGAAATAATCACTTCTTTTTCCAGTTGATAATGATTTATTATTGTATGTGCACTATATGAATGATGAAAGCATAATTTTTTGGACGCAATATATCCTCGATACAAGTTATAATATTTTTAATCCAGGAGGCTTATAGTTTATCCTTCACAGACAGTCACAATGAGACTACGACTCTTTCTGAACTTAACCTATCATTATGCCCATTTTTCAGGGAAATCGAGAATTCATGGATTTGGTGTTTTTGCAAAGCTTGCACACAAGGCTGGGGACATGGTATGGTGACAAGAATTTATTACATTCTATTTTGATTCTGGATTCATAATGCATTTGATACCTGTTTTTCTTCTATGTGGTGCAGGTAATTGAATATATAGGTGAGCTGGTTCGCCCACCAATTGCAGACATACGAGAACGTCGTATATATAATTCTTTAGTGGTAAGTCACCTTTCCAATATTGATATTGGACACTTTCATTTCAACTGTTCCTGATTTACTGTTAGATAGATTGGTAGCTAGCATATCATCCCTGCTAAAATTGTAAGCATCAATGCTAGCTTGTCTGACGTAAGATCATGCATAACTATTTGTTTGATTATTTATGTTGCTAGGTTACAGAAATAGCAGAGCCAAACATCAATTCATTTGTTCATTCTACCATATCTCATCTGCTCACAATTTTGTTATTATATTATGAAAACTATGCACAATTTCTGTATCATTATTTCAATGCTGTCATTTCCCCACTTTTGTAAATAATCAATTTGAAAAGGCTATTTTCAATTTTATTTAAGCATTGATTTTTCATAAAGAATTACTTTTATATGTGTTTTACCTAACCAAAAGGAAAGATCAATGACATAGTAACTTGCAAGTACTTGTGCAGGGTGCTGGAACCTACATGTTCCGGATAGATGATGAGCGTGTCATTGATGCTACTCGGGCAGGAAGCATAGCTCATTTAATCAACCATTCTTGTGAAGTAAGAAATTATACATATGCCTTCATACTAAAGCTTTGTTATGTGAGAAGGTTTTCCATACTGTGTAATATTCAGTTTGCATCATCATTGAGCACTTCATTGCATTAGAAAACCCTTTATTCCACGGTTTACTTGCATTACACCTCAATGAACTATCTCTAATGTCAGCTTTTAGATCAGTGCAAATTTTACTTCTTTACATTACATTTTAGAGTGTGTGGAAGAATAAACTTCTTAATGATTTAATTAACCTGATGCTTGCATACATTGTCAGGTAACCTGATTGAATGATTACATTCCTGAAAAATTTTAGCCTATATTTTGTTTGAAATTTGACTTCTACTCAGTTTGATAATATATTTTCTATCTGAAAATTTGACAGAGTAAAAAGAGTGGTACTAACATCTAAGCATATTCTAAAACATTGGCTTTGCATTTATGCATTAATCATTATTTTTAGATAAGTCTGATGAGAATTAGATGAGCCTTCATTGTGGGCGCTGAATTTACATATGTAATTTGCTTCCATTGCCTGCTTTTAGATGCTTTCAAGCTTTCTTTGGTCTGTTTTGCTGACTACTGTTATTATTTTATGACAATGCTTCTTAACTAAATGAGCTCCAATTTATTTGTGCTCCATTTCCCTCGTGCAATTAAGAAAGTATATAGTTATCATGCTAAGAAAGTAGCTAAAGAATAGATTGAATTTTTAACCTCCAGACTTCAATGCATGTGCAACATAACCTCATGCTGGAATTCAAATGATTAAGAGGTAAGATATGAGAAAAAAAGTCTTACTCTAGAATACAATTGAAAACTAGAAAGACAATGATTTTGGTTAGCATGCGAAGGTTGTAGGATGAAGATCAAGAAAATTAATTAGTCAAAAAAAAAGTCAATTTGGCTTTGTGCCAACAAAATTGCAATTTTGCCAGTTTCTTATGTTAATTACTGCAGAGGAAAGGAAGTAAACCTACTTATGGTTTCTATTACCCTGGATAAAGCCTACAAGTTACAATATCGGATCAAGAAGACTTCTTTGATAGGTTGAGTGTCCAAAAGTTGTGTTTTGTTGAATGAATATACAGTTATCAGCCAATAAGTGGTTCCTTGGTGCTTGTTACTTTAGAGAATATAATGTGCTGTTGAATACCAAGGGTATGCATTTAATTGTAATGATGAAGGAAAGCTTAAAGAATCTCACTTAACAAAATAATTAAACAAAAAAATGGAAGTCTGGCTCAGTGGGAATGTTGAGTAGGATGTAGATAGAATGCTGAAAGAAAGATCCTCTATTAGAAATTTGCTGCCATGGCTGTACTACGTGGGGTGAGCACAAAGAAAGGAATGTTTTCGATAAGATTATGGGGGGAATCACGTGGAGTGGGCCTCTGTGGTTATTTCCATTGTCAAATACTGTTAAAAATTAAAATATGGACACATTCATTTGGTAATAAAGAATTGCAGATTTTGCTTCATCATGTTGAGTACCGTGCGAATAAATGAGGAACTATGTTTCTTGAACATTGTGTCCATCTTTGAGAATCTCTATTGAACACTTATTGGCAGGTTGGATATGCATCAAACACTTAATTATGGGTTCCAGCATTGGTATGTGCTGGTCCATTCCAGCTATACCAAATTGTACCAGCATTGATGTGCCCCTTTTCTTATTGACACATGGTTCTAATCTCTGTAGTGCTGTTCTGGTACATTTCTGAAAAAAATTCAGTTGACTCTCTCTCTCTCTCTCTCTCTCTCTCTCTCTCTCTCTATATATATATATATATATATATATATATATATATATATATATATGTTCATTACTTGCTTTATCCATGTAACTCACTTAATTTTGTTTATTTAAAATAATGGTTGACTTTGATGGTATTAAGTTTCTCTAATTTTCAATCATTGTAATATACCAACCTATTAATTGAGTGAAGTGAAAATTCTGATTGCACTTGAGTGATTCAGGATGATTAATTTGGCCTTGTAACAAGTTCTTAAGTTAATCTTTACATATGGCTAGAATTTTTGTATTACTATTAATAAAAAAATTTCCTTGTTTGCCTGCAGCCAAATTGTTATTCTAGAGTGATTAGTGTTAATGGCGACGAACATATCATCATATTTGCAAAACGAGACATCAACCAATGGGAAGAATTGACATATGATTATAGGTGTGGATCCAGAGTCTTTTCCTGCTTTTTTGTGTGTGTGTGTGTGTGTGTGTGTGTGTGCGCGCGCAAGTGTTTACCCTGTTATAATTCTTTTCATTCAGATTTTTTTCAATGGACAAACAACTTGCATGTCACTGTGGCTTTCCAAGATGCCGTGGAGTTGTTAATGATATTGAAGCTGAAGAGCAAGCAGCCAAAATTCGAGTACCTCGATGTGATTTAGTTCAGTGGAAAGGCGAATGAGGTTTTAGTACAAGAAGGCTACACATGTTACTTTTTACTTTTTTTTTTAATTGTCTCTTGGTGTTTTACTTCTTATGAGTGCCTTTAAACCTGGATGTTCAACTGGTGGTATGTGTTAACCGACATTTTTGATTTGAGTATCTTGAGTTATTTGTTTTACTCTGATGCTTCAGAAATCATTTACGTGAAATGATGCATCTTTTGAACATTATTTTTTTCACTGCTTTAATTCAAAGAAAAGTTGCAGTACATAATTATATATGCATATATATATGTATGTGTTGGTGTCCACATTACAGTCCTCATAAGGTTGTTCTTGATCGAAAGATTGGGGTCTTGAACCAACAATCTGAGCCGTTAGATGTGATCCACCATCCCTAAACTTCTTAATATCAAAAAATCATATGATTTAAATATCTATAGCTTATGCATCCAGTGGTTAAAAATTTGCATTGCTCATGCTATCTGAACTGCCCATTTTTGATCATTGGATGCATGAGCAATGATGCATAGTTTAGGGATATCACAATCATATGATTTTTTGATGAAAAATAGTTTAGAGATAATGGATTATATTTAATGGATCAGATCATTGGTGCTAGGAAAATAATATTTGAGCTAAGTTTGGTTTTGATGAAACAGTGGTAGTGATAAATAATGTTTGTTTAAAGAGGGGGTGAAAGCATTCAGAAAAGGGTTGCAGAAGTGGGAGCAAGATTCTTAAGTAGGTGCAACACTAGCTAGAAGTTTTCAACTGCAAAGCCTGAAATGGCATATATCCTGCATAAGAGACTTAATCTTGCATATTTTCATTTAAACCTTTCATGAATATTGAGTTTCAAGTCAATCCTTTGCTAGACCCTTGAACTTGCTTATTCCACAGTTTCCTTATTTAATGAATCTCATGCTGGGTCCCATTTCTGCTATATCTACCAATGCTATGTCTCACTGGTCTCAAACTGATCTGGCAATGTGAACTGATGAAAATTAAGTTGACATGTATATACTGTTATTAGTGAATTTTCTTGTTTATGCAAACTGTGCCAAGCAAATTTGAGAATTGTCATGAAGAAATTTTAGCTGAAGCTGTATAAGATAGTTATACATGACGTCATCAAAAATGAATGCAAGCTGTGTGGAAATTTAGGGAAAAATTGCAGTTGGAGTTGACAGTAGGTTAGCCACTGAATTAAACTATTTTCTGAAGTAATTTACAAAACTGGCCCGGATGCTGGGACTCTTGGTTATTTTTATTGGTTATCATTTCATCAAAATATGTTGTTTTTCTCCTCCTCTTGTTTTGTTATTTTTTTCAACTCAGGTTTCTTTAGGAGAAAAAATAGAAGGCATGTATTTTTCTGTATTAAAAGTTGTCCAGTGGCACTATTGATGAATTTTTGATATATTAATGATGTGTTGGCATGATACAAATGAATTTATCTACAGTTTTCTACTTCCAGGTGGCTGGAGGGGTTGATGGTTTAGGTTATCCATCAGCATTTTTTTTGAAAAGTAAGCATTTCTTTTTCTTAAAGGTTGTTGAATTTAAATTTCATATCTATGTGCTTGTGAGATTGTGTTTTCTTACATTTACAAATAAATGTTTAACCAAGAATGCTAGCTAAGTTTTACTTCTCTTCCTTTTGGTTCTCCATATTGTATTAATTATAGATGAGTTATTGCACTTGTGGAAATATGCTTGAGTTTTGAATTTGATGGCCACAAATATGTGACAATTAATAAGTTCAATTGATGTTCCAGTTGGTGCTCCTGAATCAAGTTTTAATTGATCTTCAATTTTGATATGAGGTATGCAGCTAGCTTTCTGTTAACTGCCTTATTACTTACCATGGATATAAATGATCAAACTTCAAATAGTCTTTATCTTCAGCTGGATAATTTATTTATTATTATTATTTTTTGATGCATTTGTTTTCAGGAATTTAAAAAAATTCTCACCATTTTTATTTTAGCCAAGATAATGCAACAAGGGCAAGCTGTAAGTTACCTGCAATTAATTACTATGTAGTCCTTTGTCTCATTACATTTTCATACTAATAGGGTCAGTCTTCTACAGATTGTATTTTATCTAATAGATGGCTGGTCATCTGCAAGGCTGTCCTTCCAGATTTCAATGTTCAAAAGGGCAGTGTTTGGCAACGTCCTCTAGAACATCTTGTATGAAATGCCATCTCAACCTTGTACTTATTTATTTGAAGTACATGTGATTGTTTCATGAACCATTAATCCAAGTTTTTCCTTTCCTAAATTTAAGTGATGAGAGGCTTATATAAAATGTACAGTTCATACCAGATATATAAGGATCAATGTATTTATATGCTGTAATACCTGAGAGTTTTACTGGCTTTTGTAGAACAAAAATTAAAGGAAGTCATTAATGTAAATCTTATTTCTTAACTCTCTTTGCTTCAATGTTCCTAGTGCCCTTTTTCTTTATCATTTAGCCTGAAGGACTCATTTCTGAAAAAAAAAAATATGAAAGAATTTGGACCTTCATGGAAAGAATTTGGACCTTCATGCAAAACTATTTTCTTTGATTGGTTATTTGATCATTGTGCGCATTGCATTGATGTGGACTGCATGATGCTTAATTTCTGCACAAATGTCCCTTTTTTTTTTCAGAGTGAGACTAATTAAACTGCCATCGCTGAACTTCAGACTCAAGCGAGAGCGAAGTTTCATGGAGGCAGATATAATAGTCCCGGTCTTGACCTATGGTTAACCGAAGGCCGTTAAAAGGAAATTGAATGGGAGCGCTCTAAGATTGTTATTAGTTAGTGAAAAGTTTTTGGTCCAAAGAGTGTCATACAACTAACAAGCATTATTTGACCTGAAGAAATGAAAATCTTTGCCCTTGCGGATTGGTTCTCTGATGGTTGATCTATGATACCGTTAAGGGTCTCTGTTTCCATATTGGATCTGAAATCACGAGGGTGCATTTCAAGAACGTATAGATTCTCTGGTGGCAAAAGAAGATTTAAGCTCTAGGCTGAAGTAAATTAGCTAAAACTTGAAAAGAAATTAATAATGGGGAAGAACAAGAACTTAGGCCTTTTATTTTTCAGCACAGTTTCTACAAAATTTATTGGGTCATAGAAAAGTCTCCTCACTCTCTAACTGTAGACCATGCTCTCACAATAAAATTCCTAGAACAACAATTCCTAGCATTATCTTTAGCAAAATTATAATTTCCTAAAATAGTAAAATTTATAATGCTATGGAATCTTATATAAAATATTAAGGAAAATATTTTCAACTAAGAAAAATCTTTTCAAATCACAATCCAAATGAGTCAAACATTTCTAATTCAACTAGGATCAAAGGTAAGACGTTAGGTGATGTTCCTCCTCAAAATATACTTGAACTGATATCAAAATTAGCCCAATAAGCCAAAATAAGTATGAATATTGCAAGAAAGAAATAATAGTTGACTTGAAGAATTCAAACAAAATACCCTAGCTAATAACTAGAAAATAGTGAGTTAATATTAGACTTTTTATGCCCAAATGGCCTTGCTTTGGCATGAATATTTTGACTACATCATGGCCCCAAAGTTGCTTCTAACCTTTGTTTCATTTTTTTATTTAAATGTGCAGTTTTAGTTCTGCCAATTTGAAGAAATAAACTTTAGTATTGCAATTTGATCACAAACAAGTATTTGAGAAATATACTCAGATAGTTTTTTTTTTTTTTTTTTGACTCTAGTTAGCATTGATTCTTACATGTTTAAGTATAACAACTTGATGGTCTAGAAAATTGCCTCCTAAACAAGACTCTAAAATTTGTCATAAAGAAGCAGCAATATTTTAAGTTTGGAAATGCACGTTTAGTCTCAAATAATGTACACCGTTGACTGGTATCGAACTAGACTGATTTAGTGCAGTAAGAATTGAACCAAATTACTGGTATCCAACTGGATTGGTTTGGTGCAAACTAGATCGATTCGGTATAGTACGAATTGAACCAAATAATGGTGTGTTAGTTCAAAGGTTTGGTGCATCAGGTTTTCCTTTTTTTTTTTTTTTTCTATTTCTTTCATAATTTTTAATTTTTTCCTTCTTTTGACATATTATTTTCTTTGATAGTTTTTCAATTTTTTAGTTTATTAACTAAGAATTTGTCTTCTTAGTGCATGAATTTACCATCAAACTTCATGTACATCTGGTGTAATATGAAATGGTAGTTCCATGATCAAATTTATAGGGATAAGCTTGATATATTGATAGTAAATTTGTTCCATTTTTATCAATAGTTGGCAGAAGACTTTATTGCTCCACTCAGAAGGCCTTATGAATTCTGTTTATTATTGCTTGGACAAGAATTTTTGGAAATGACATTGTGTAGTCACAAATCGATAAAGAAAAAAGCAAGGAATTTCTTGATGTGGATAATGGTCTATTATCTGAAGTACCTGCAAAGAATATGGTACAACCGAACTTTGATGACCTTTGGAACAAGCTCAAAAACCAAGGTTGTAAAATAGGATGGCAAAAGTATAGAAAAAATTCTATCTTGAGATGATGCTTTTTCCTGATTATTATGCACATCCATTGCAGCTCTTGAATCAATCACATGCCATATACACCAGATACTCATATCAAAATTTTATTTGATATGAGTTAATCATCCTTAGATTTAAAAATATCACAAAATCATGCCAAATTCCTAAATTTTGGCACGATTTTCTTACCTTTCTTTTTTTTTTAAAAAAAAATTTCTAGCCCATTTAAGTTGAGAAAAAAGAGATGGAGAAGGTGAATGGAAAGAGCCATGCTTGATTTTGGGATAAAATGCTTTCTTTGTTTTTGTGATGTAGCACAAGATACAACTAGCAAATACTATGACGAATAAGATCATGTCAAACTTCACAAGAGATAATGGATTCACAGGAGAAAACTTCGACAATTGAATATTTATTTTCTTTTAATTTTTTCAATAAAGACGGTATCTATTTATAGTATAATTTTTGTATCGGATTTAATACCCAAATTCATTTTGAAATTCAACTTTTGAGATATTAATAAAAATTTATTTTAGTGAAAACTTCTTTATGGGTAAAGGATTTTTCAATCTAAATTGCTTTAGTTTTGCTTATTTGATTTCTGAGATTGATTCATCTTTCACTTTTCACACGGTCACCTTGGTTTAAATATTTAGAAAAATAAAAAAGATTTCAAGTCTCTAAAGATAGGCTCTCAACTTTTCTCTCTCTATCTAAGTGAACTCTATCCCATCTAAGGCCACCCCCACCTCATCCCACCTCCGAACCATCCTGAATCGGGCTGAATCAAACGGTTTGGCATAATTCAAACCGGTTCAAGCCTAGTGCCAAATCCGAGGGGTTTTTATATTAGTTTCTGGCTGATTCAGTTTGGGCCAAGCCAACCAGACTGATTCAGTTCTTCCTTTCATGGTTTGAATTAAGCCTAATGAGATTTGGTTTGAACAATTTTAAGAGGTTTAAAATTAAAGCTTACTGCATGCTATAACTAAAAAAAATAGGAAAATAGATTTTTTTAAAAAATATGAAATACAATTTAGAATGTATTGAATCAGTCGAAAATTTTTGATGTATTTTTATGAAGTTGGTGGTTTTAAAGAAAGTACAAGTTAAAAAGATTATTACATAATTAATATCTTATTTATCAAACATATGAAGCCGTTTTTGACCAAAAAAAAAAATCCTGATTTGTGAAATTTGTTTAATTTTTAAAATTTCAGATGATGCAAAGGTCCAAAACCTTATTTGTTCACCTTTTGAAAACCTGTATAATAATATAATAAATATAAATTCCTCTTAGATTTTGTGCGATCCTATGTGTACATTGTTTTATTTATATTTCAAACTTTCAGTTGTCAATCTTGTACCATAAACAAGGTCTTTAGAAAACAAATAACCTTGTAACGAGTCTTAGAAAAGCCGACAATTGGTAGAAACTTGATCTATTGAAACTTGGGAAGTGTTCAATTATTGTTACGAAAATTGATCTATTTTGGCTAAAATATTTTGATTTAATTTAATCTTGAAACCTTATTAAAGTATGATTTGGTGATAAAATTCTGAACATAAAATGTCCTTGCATGTGATGGGCACAACTTAAGAAAAGTTAGTGGTTTCACCAAGAAATTTGAGCAATATTCATAAAAAAAATTAAAGCTGCATTTCAATTACCTGTGATGTAAATTTTCTTTGTCCATTCTAGGTTTAAAATGGAGAAACATGAATTCATGACTATATCGAGGGCAAGTTCCTACTCAGTGAAATCACGTGATGCAGATCGAAGGCATGATTCATGGTTCAAAAGAAAGAATCACACCTACAAGAAATCATGCACACTGAACCTTGATGGTAATAGCTTAAAAATTGTATGAGGCAACCTAAAAACTTCATTTGGAGATAAAACTATGATTATTGGAAGTCTTACTTTTTTTTGAATCACTCACGTTGCTGGATGTCATAAGAAGTGATGGGCCTTCTCTAATAGCTACAAATATATTTGGATTATGATTCTGTGACTAATATGAGATTTGATGGTAATGTTAGTTCTTAAAAATCTTTTTCTGGTATTTGGAACTCAAAACTAGAGTATTAGGGATTTAGGTACACCAATCCTTTTTATGATTGCAAAATAAATAGATTCAGATAAAGTGGTTTTGCCTAAAATAATCTCACACTAGCTTGCTTTAATCCAGAGTAAAGTAATTTTACCTTTTCAGCAAATTAACTTTCTCGGTTTATATAGATTAGATTTGGAAGTCTGGGTTTTCAGCTTTTTGAAATGTTCTTTTTATCCATGGAGAAAAGGGGGATTGCAAAAGTGTGTTTGATCAAATAATCTAGATTAGATAGGGTTCTCTCTCCTTATCTTGTATAAATTAGAACCAAATTATAAGACTGAATCTAAATTGGTGTTTCAGACTAAATTCAATTGCTTGAAAACTTGCTCTCTGTTTCTTCTCTTTTTTTCAAATGAAGTGTCTACTCTTTGTTTCTTTGCCATCCTATTTTGCTATTCATGATCATTGGGGAAACTTCTACTTGCACTCATTGGGAAAGCTTGTGCTCAAGGCCGGAGATAAAGATGTCATCTTTTGGATTCTCTTGCAAGCACTTGCTGTTCTTTTTCAGTGCACCGACAAAGGGTAACAAAGCTTCTCTGATAAAATGAGCAAAATCAATGGTGGGTAGTTTTGTGATGTGAAACTCATTGTAGGTGTAACATATCAAGAGTAGTCGTGGTTTCTTGCTTCTATTCTACTATGGATTGCAAGAAGAAAAATATCACCATAAGAATGATCTAGTGGAGTCGGTGGGACAAACTGTGATTTTTGTACTGCTTGTCTAATTCATCCACTATTTCTCAAATCAAATTGTTTGCTTTGTATGTGTTAAAAAGTAACAATTGCTTAAAAGCTATGCCATATAGATGGAGGGAAGCTTTAATTTTGATCTGTTTAGCATATCGTCTCATTGTAGTTGGGAGTATTGCAATGTGGCCGAATACCGATGACATCAACAGTGCTAATTTGATGGTAGAAATGAAATGACGAAGAACGAACCAGTGTGGGGATAATGAACAACTCTACTCTCCTTGTCTAGCTTTATAATCATCCCAGCCAAGTATTGTCTTCAGATGTCCCAAGCTATAACTAACTCGGGCTACTCTTTTGGGGAGAACCCGCTTCGTAGGGGTAACCAAGAGTTCAGTTATAGACTCATAAAAGATGTTACAAATGTCAGCGCTTTGGACATGATGGAAACCATAGCGACGAGCATAAAAGTTCAAATTCCGAACCAGTCAACTGGCACGGCAGTTCTTCGAAGTTCGAAAAGATGACAGGATAATAATGTTTTAGAGCAATATTAAATGTAGTAGCAAGTAATAATTAGTGCTTATAACTTATAATCTGATAGCAATAGTTACAATATAATTAATTCATTAACATTTTTAATACTTTCAGCTTGAATCTGCTTTCTTTGCGGTAATCTGCACAAGATTTGGTTGCATATTTGTGGCGTGGCCTCATAACGCTGAACATAGACACTTTAAAGTGGCTGCCTTCATAGCCTCGAAGTCTTATCATATATATATATATATATGTAATGTCGTAGGCATGCCTTAGCCCCAGCGATGCAGGATAAAGTAGCATGGATAGGGGAAGGTTGCAAAGGTGTCTCTAATCTCAATCCAGATAACCTTTGAGGTCGATACGGTTTCGTCAATATTGCACAATTTGGTGGGAAGTAGTAGTAGAAAATTTGCCAAAGCCCAAGTGCTCTGGTCATCCTCGCCATGTATGAATGAGAGATAAGTTCTAATTGGACCTCTCCGCAGGACTAAGGAACGAGGATGCGCCTTGATACCTTTTTGAGCCATTTAACATTGAATGTGTGTGGTCAGAAGTAATAAGCTTGGCTTAAATTAACGCAACATCCATTCTGTTCCAATAAGGCGCTTCTCCCGTGGATTTTGGTACACCATGTGTTTTGGAAGTACTAAATTATTTTCTAAACACTAGGCAATAGCTTCAAGGGCATATAAAGTAGGTGCAATATATCACAGGTTCTAGGCATGTAGCCTCTTTTGAAAAAAGAAGCGTCTGCATGTAGCCTCTTTTGAAAAAGAAGCGTCTGCATCTAAAAGAAATATATTGAGATAAAAATTTGAGAGAAAGAAAATGCGGCAAAGATCATTGATGGTTTTTTTTTTTTGTTTTTTTTTAATTTTTTTTCCTGGGTTTATATCACTAGTAGCTCTTTTATATGATATCTTTTGCATTTTCTTAATATTACATGATCTACTTTGTCTATTAACAAAGTCTGTCATGCCAATTTGTATTAATCCATATCGATATCGTATCGGTATCATACTAAATTTTGATTTAGAAAAAATCAAATTAGTGCAGACCAAATGAAACCATCTTGTATCATTCGGTACAGACCCATACCATTCTATATGGAATGGTAGCATAGTTAATAGTAAGAAAGGAATTAACATCCTATCTTGATATAAGATGGATACCATACTGTATCAAATTAGTAATGTATCAGAGCCATTTTGAATGTTGATTTTGCAGGCTTTGTCTATTAATGATTATTGAAAGACAAAGGAAATGCTTTTAGATAAAGGACTGTTACTTGAATTTCTAAATCTTTGTACCATATGTATTACTTATTTCATGATGAACCTACTTTTTTATGCATCTCTTTCTTTGCTTTGCACTTCTATTACTTTCTCGTTTACAATTTTGCTTCTATTGCTTTTCTTTTATAATTTTGCAATAGTTACTTTCTTGCCATATTCATCATGAACATGACTTCTTTATTCGCTAATTTTAGGAATCAATTTTCTTGAGAGCTTGATATAATCACTTTCTATAGCACATGCACCCAAAAATAAAAAGAAATTGTCAGGCCACTTGATACCTTGGTTATGTTTCTACTACTTTGATTATTATGCTTTATTGTATTTTCTGTACTTTGATTAGTGAAACCATCAAAATATACCAGATATATGCTTATATTCCAATTTAGGTGCTCATTTACAGTCTTATGAATAATGCGATCTTTGGATGTTTGAACTTTAATTACTTTCACCTATGATATGACCAAGTGAACCTCTATCTTCTGCTTAGCTTTCTGTTTGTTTGAGAGGCTGAAAAAACCATGTTGACATTAGAGCACAACTCCTTCATGTCAAGACATTGTAGGCTGTCCCCCAACAAAAATCAGTTTTCAATTCTTTAAATTCTTTCAGCACTATTTCTAATTAATTTTAATTTTTAAAAGAACAAGGACCAACTACTGCTGTTTAGGTAAGTAATGCAACATTACTGGCAGAACATTGATACAATTCACATAAATCATTTCTGTTCACTGATGGCCTCTCACCTTCAAGTTGGAGGAATATTGGAAATAACATCCGGCATGTTCACTAGCCGGTTAGAGTTGAAGCTACTCATGCCTGTAGTCGGCACTTGACTTTTCAATTCCAGGCTATTCTCATTTCATTTCTTTCTTTTTTAAAAATTTTAATCGATTGTATTTAAAATGATAATTCTGCAGTACCATTCATCTTTTCTGAAGTTATGAAAAGTAGATGATCTTTAAGAAATTAACCCTTCAGAATCTCCATTCTTTGAGATCATTTCGGGCAAATATTAGTGCTTTCTTCACAGTTGCCTTTCAAGCTAAACAGAGCACTGGTACTGAAATTATGTTGGTCAAAATACTGGTATGTCTTGCTGTTGACTGAGTTATTGTGAACTGATCCTGAGATATTGGTTGATAACCATTACCACAGCCACAACTATGAAGCCTTTCCCCTAGACATCCGCAACTGGCTTTAGTAACAGTTGAAATGCTAATGATATGTTGATCAAGATTGTTTGATCTGTTTTTAACTATCTTATTATTTGTTTTAGCAATACCCAAGTTTTGTTATATTGAAAATCAGTATTGTTTTGATATAAAACCGATATGGTTTGTTACAGGGCGTACCATATCAAATTAGCGGCAAACTGTACAGGTTAGATGGACTAAGAGGTTTCAACCTATGAATCACCTCATACTAAGCTGAACTGAGCAATTCAATACGATATGGGATTGTTTGACATTAGTACGAAATAATTTAGGATGGTACAATGGTTCAATCTCTGTATAAAGTCGAACCATCAAAACGTATCAGTTCTGGACTGGTTGGCCGCTAACCATTCAGTTTGATATGGTTCAAACATCCTTGGTAATTACTAAATATCAAAATCATTGTATTATGTGATGGTTGATTATATTTTTTATTTTCTATATGTTTGCATATTTCAATAGCAGCACTTTATATAGGCCGACCTATCTAGCTATCTAGTAAGTTTCAGATGCATTTTATTGTTAGTCTTGGTTAGCCTCATCACTGATCCTGCTTTTTAAGAACTTTGGCCAACACAATTGGGGCATCCAGTCGTCTGCTAGGTTGTATTGTTGAAAAGACATTGAGAGTAAATAACAAATTAGAGTTTAATAATTAGTTCCAAACACTATATACCTAATGCATCATATTTTTACTATAATCAAACTAATTGTATTGATCTTTATCTTCACACATCAGGTTGTGGCAGGGGAGCAGGGTACAGTGTTCTTGTTAGCCATAGTGGATATCCATTTCACTCGACACTTTGTTTCTCTCAACATTTTGCATGTAGCTGCTATCAAGTCATATATGGATCTAACCCATGATAGACACCTTCTCAATATAAGCAAACTTTTATCCAATCCTTTAGTGGACCGGACTATAACGTTTTGTTGATTAATTACATTAACATTTGGTTCATCATATCAATTCTCTTAAATTTTTAGTTCTTTTTATTGCGCAGTCATTTTTACATTGCACACAATTATCTTCTTACTATATATAATTATCTGTACATTATACGTAGTTATCTTCTTACTGCACACAATAAATATAAGTATGCATGAAATTATTATGCAAGAAAAATGATCAAAAATTAAAGAGAATTGGTATGGTGAACTTGATATCATATGGTTGATCAATAGGAACTAAATGTTATAGTTTAATCCATTGAATGATTAGACACTAGTTTATTATTTTAATATTCAAATATTAGGTTCCTAAAAGCAGTGCGTGCACATATGAAAGGACTAAGTAAAATCCAAATGTCAAAATAAAAATCCTTATGATTTGAATTTTAGGAAATTTAATTAGGCAAGAAGGATGACAAGCACCTACAATGATGGTGGCCAAGGAGGAAATTGAGAAAATTGGAATGCCCTTTAAAGGATTAAACAGGAAGTGTTTAAAAGAAAGTGAACCTATCAAAGTTAGAGATAGAGAAACACCATCACACCTCTGTTTAACAAGAATTTGTACATGGTACTAATGACACCATGTTCTTGAATGCAAATTTGACTGTAGCCGGGCAGTTATTATGGGCACAACATATATTAATTTAGTGGGATGATGATGAGATAAATTTTGATGCCCAAGAACTATCTTATTTGTTATATGATTTTTTTTGTTCAATATCTTATTTAATAAGGGGACAAAACCATCCATTCAATGGCAAGGGGATGCGAGAAAAGTACGGTTCATATAACAGCGACGTCGTGAATGAAATTTTTATAATATTTTTTAATAAAAAGATTTCACTAATTTTTTTTACCTATTTTAAATATTTTTGATAAATTATTAACAAAAATATAATTTTTAAAAAAATTTTAACCATAATTTATTTTAACCTTCAAACTTTCGGTTACTATAATTTAGAATATTATAAATATTTTATTATATAAAATTAATTAAAATTAAGAGAACAGCCTGTGTGTCATTCTGTCATCTCAAAATAAATTTTAAGTGAAGGTTTGACAAACTAAATATATTTTAACTTAGATTGTTTTATCTTAATTTTTTAAAAAATTATTATTGTCGGCTGTCAAGGTTTATTATTGGCAGATCAGGGTTTTTTTTTTATTTTTTTTATTTTTAATGTGAAAGAACCTACAGAAACGGGGCTCCAGTCGAAGTATGGCTGGATGACACAACTCAAAATTCCAAGCCAAACAACTGATCACCGGGCTACGAGTTGAGGGGTTGATTTGTAAAAGAAGAAATCAGCAGATCTTCAAGCGAATTGAGCTGTCTCGTGAACCGCAGGGGATGAAATGGACTTGAAGCATAGTCACATTGCTTGGCGCAAGAGACCATTTTATGATAGAAATAGGCAAGAAATTAAGCTGCTTTGCAGTTTATGGCGTTTCAAGTTGTGGTGAGCGGGCACTCAAAACGTGCTGAAGAAACCCAAACTCCATAAGCTGGGACAACTTTACATTACTCAGCCAGCTGCAAGATTGGCCCCAGTGCGGAATGAGTCTTCATTAGTCGTCATGAGTCTATCATTCAGAGTGATGTCACTGTAGTCATCATTTGAGCATTCTTTTTTTTTTAAAAAAAAAAAAAAAAAATTGAGGAAGGCACCTTCCTCCAAAAAAAAAAAAAAAAAGGCGGGGGGCATTCTTTTTTCATTTTTGTCTGGACTGATCATGATGTGCAAGTCAATGAAGCATGCGTGCCCCATCTTTAACTGGGCAAATGGGCTTATGATAATAATATCTCCAAATGATACATGATATCAAATTTGCAAATCGAGATTGTAAGATAATGACACCACATAATGCGTCTTCATGAACAGCTAAAGAGCATGGGAGAGTGATTAATGGAACTCTCCAATTGCTTGTTCAAGTTGAATCTTGTGCCATATGAAGCAGTGAGTAGGTGCATACATATGGTTGACAAGCTGAGCTTACGTAGGATGGTTGCATATCATGACATCAATCAAATGGATTTTTTTTACCACATTGTGCACGCGTTAAAAAAAAATGCTTCAAGTATGTTTGGTCATCCAATTCAGAGGCACTCTCCTGAAATAAAGAACCAAAGATGATTGAGGCTACCAGCGGGCCAGAGCAAACAGAAGGCGTCTAAACGAAAAGTATTTACTTTCCATCAGTGCAATCTTTTATTCTGGCAAAACTAAATAATTCCTAACATGTGCATAATTTAAGCTGCCGCAGAAAGTTAAATGTTTCAGGTGTAAGTCGGATCCCTACAGACGGTTGGCACATTATCTAATCTTGAATATGCCCATATAACTCCAACCATAAGCTTACAAAGGAGCCAGCCAGGCATTTCGTCTCCATGATGCTTCGACTACAGACAGCTAGCTGGCAAGGAATGTATATTACTTGAGACTAACAGTAATACGGATTTTACCACCCCTCTGAATGATGCGGGTCTACTTAGTTTTGAGCCACCTTTGTCTAATTTGAAATAAATTGCAAAATATGGGCGGCAATAAATTTCTCAACTTTGGTCTATTGAAACTGTCAAATATACACAATGAGCATATACACATGAAAAACAAAAAACCCCTTAGGAATCATTATTACTTAATAGTCACAGGAGTGCGAGAACAAAACGAGAACCAACCTTGTAACATCGCGGGGGGAACAATACAGTACTCAACACTGCTGCCTAGCTGCACGTTCACACCGATGGAAAGAACTTATGTAGGTTGAAAGGCAATGAATAAAATTCCTCACTTCTGGGGTCTGAACTAAAGGATCTGAATCTGTGCCAGAAGTGACGGCCCCTGTCCTTTCTGATTGCGCTGTCACGCTTGTGCAGGGTGTTATCCAAGAAATATGCCACGAGGCCCGCAACAAACGCTTGCGAAGAGAATGTCACGTTGACAATATCATTGAACTGGAAACGGCAGAACCTCAGTTTAGCTCCGGGTTAATTGTTAAAAATAATTATTCTATGTTGCTCAATATAGATTGCACAGTGAGTACATACCCATCTTGCACCAGTGTGTGCTGGACCATAGCCAGCAACTAGCGTGTACTCATTGAAGTATTGCGGAACAGACAAACCCATAAACACAGAGAATCCTATAATAAATTTCGTCCGAAAGCTGTTGAGGTTGCAGAATTGAAGGAAACTGAGACCAACTGCACCTGTTTATCACACAACAACATAAATTAAGAGTGCGCAAGATGGTCATGTAGCTCAGACTGCAACAAACCTAACAATGTGACTTGAGGGCCAACTATTCAAGTGTCAGTACATACCAACATATGCAAAGAAAATGCAATATAAAGCTGCAATTATTGGTCCTGGAATGGATGCAAAAACTGCTCCAAATTTTCCTGCATGGACGCAAGGCAAATATTAACAGTCAAAAATAACTCTCGTTTAAAAACTGCCAGACGTCCTTATGAAGGACGGTCAGGATTTACATGCACATAATTCAGAAGAAGTGTTATGTATTTGGCCATGTAAGCGCTGTAATAGGTTACTTTCCAAGTTGTCAAGATACATATGAGACAACCATATGAAAAGAAAAGCTAACTTCTCGATTTTAAGCAGCAGCAAGTCCAAACAGAATACATAGAAAACTTAAAGGCAGAAAATCAATTTATATATTTATATTATTAAAGGACTTAGAAACGCACTTAGGGACATTGGTGTAACAGTGTTAGTTATGATGCTAAATGCCAAATTATATGCAGCAATGAATCAAAGAACTTATCCACTTTCAAGTTCAGCAAACAATCCATGCAATTAGGTCAAATCACAAAAAAAATATGTGGTCTGTTTGAGCCTATAATCCATGACTTCTAAACATAACCAACTATATCTTCTTCTGTCCATTTTGTTGAGCTCTATGAATTATTCTTCACTGTTAGTTCACGTTCTGGACCAAACAAATCAAGCATTCATGTACATTCCAGACAATAAAGTCAACAGAAACAAACAACCTACCAAGAATGGAAAAGAATATCATGAAGCCTGCAGAAATTTGCACAACTCTTCGGCTGCCAACACGTGTCAAGGCTAGAAAACCAGCATTTTCACTGAAACAAAAATATAAAATGATGAGATGTTCAGAACAGGCAATTAATATTTGCATGCGCTAACTAGATCCTGTCCAGATAAAATGCATGTTTCTCATCAGCCTTACACAGATACGGTGGAGCCACTAGCTGTTCCAAATAACCCATCCAACAAGATACCAATCCCCTGTAATGGAGGTAAAAGTTGTGATTAATCATTCAACAATCACCCTGGGCCAAACCAAGCAATCATGAATATAGCAGGAAAAGCTATCAAATTTTGATACCTGCCAACCAACACCACGACCAAGAATGGAAGGGGGCAGTGGTGTAGCACTTGCATACCTTGCAACCGCAATAAAAGTACCAGTTGACTACAATGTGACAGAAGATGTATTGGTAAAACATCCAGTCAGGTAAATTTTACTGTCGCTAAACCGTGTCATGCTGATGAAACTAGCCAAGTTAGCAGTGACATGGCATCGGCAGCTTAAAAAAGCATCTCAATGTCAGCCCTTGAGAATATAATAACAGGATATAATAACATAAATGTAAGCATACCTCTACAAGAGCAACAAATGAAGCAGCCATCATTGCAAAAGCTTCACCTGCATCAAATATTGGTGCCCCCCATTGAAAAGGATATGGGACTCTTATCCTGCACAAATGATATTTCAACAATTAAAAAAAATACAGAGTGCAATTAGTTGTCAAGGAGATGCAACTTGAGGCCTTTATATCCTTGTGATAAATACCACTAAAAAGTGGCTAGTTGGCCGATACATTAACACCCACCACTTCAAGGTGAATTAGTGGGCTTCAACTCTCTGCCACACAGATTTACGTAGGAGTTACAGAACAAAATAACTAGAGACATTTAAAAAAAAAAAAAAAAAAAAATGATTGAGCTTTACCAAGGAGCTGCACCAACAAGTCCAGAACGATCAGTGCGACAATGCTGTTGAGTTTTTGTTGCTGCATTCCTATATGCCCCACCCACTGTGAGTATGAAAGCATAAAGCCATACAATTGCAACGGAGAATATGACAGCAAACCGCTCAAAGACATGTCCACGTGAACGTAGAGCATGGGGTATGTACTGCATACATTGATTTTCAAAAAATGTTCATTAAATCAGGATTAGCAAAATTGGAACTTCACTAAACATGCATGTTTGTTCGTTGGGTAGTGCCAGTGGCTGGCTCTTTGAATGGCTTTTGGTGATGGTAAGAGGGTGGGGGATTGATTAAGAGATGCATCAAAATATAATACCTGAGAAAATATAATCAGTATTATTAACTGTGGGAGTCCAATTTCAATGCATTTCGCCACCTGAGTGTCCATCACAGAAGTTGTCAGCTGTTAGAAAACAAAGATAGAGCATGTGCAAAACACCCTATAGACCACACAGAGTTTCATTCCTTACCAGTTAGTACAACAATCATAGCAAAAATTACAGCCCTCCAAAAGTACCTACATAACATATCTCTACCCAAAGTCACAAAGCAAACGGAACTTACTCCTGGGAAACCAAGGTTATAGAGACCAAATCCAGCGAGAGAAACCAGAGGCACAGCTGACAGTGGACTTAAAAATCTGTAGCCAAATGGATTTTTGAAGACAATAGATAAGCACAAAATTTAGTGCATCTGTTGTACTCAGAAGCATAGATCTCTCACTAACCTTACAACATTACGCCATAGCCCACTGAAACCCAATATGATCTGAAGAGCTGAAGCAACAATAAGGGCGCCTTGGGTTCCCCGCATGATGCGTCGGAATTTCTGCAAGGCAACGATGCTGTATTAAACATTTCAAACCAAATAATTAAAAATCTCATAAAGACAAATGCAGAGTGCAGCAGAAACCTCATGAGGATCTGCAATATTACTATAACGGCCAGCTAAGATGATAGAAATGGTGGGGGGAACAAAGGTGTACGAGCCTCCAATCACAGCAGGTAAACGAGTTCCAAACAAGGTCTGTAACAGAGTGTTCAAGCCGGCCACAAGCAGTATTGTCTGGATCACCTGAGCTTTCTCATCCTATAGCAATAAAAGCGATTTCACCTTCAAAATTTTCAAAAACAAAAGCTAAACGAACCAACAACCTAATGGATCATGCATATTTGGGTAATTAGGTCTCACATTTCCTCCACCCATCTGAGGAACAAGAGCAGTAGGAATGATAACAGTGGTGCCAAGCATAACCAGGTAGTGCTGGAAGCCAAGGAGAAAAGCCTCCGCTGCATTAGAAGACCAAAAAAAAAAAAAAAATCACTGATGTTGCATTGAAATTTTGCCAATAAACCGAACAGTTAACAACCAAAGTCCATACCAGATGGGAAAAAAAAAAAAAAAAAAAAAATGGAACCCTTAAAAGCGGGAAAGGGAAGAACGTTACAAGAATCCAACTGAGTTAGTAGCAAGAAACCAAATCTAATAAGAGTCCCTACCCATAAAAGAGAGTAATAATACTCCAACTGGGGTTTTACTTTATAAATGGCGCAAATACGAACCATTTATTTTCATATAGTTAATCAGGAAGCATATTGAAGATAAAAAAGAGATTCAAGCAGGTCTCGATGGAACAAGTAAACTAAATTCAGAAAATAGTCGTCAATAAAAACAATCAATCAGTTCTTATACAGCAAGCCGAATTATAAAATAGCAAAAAACTGGAGGTTTGCGACTCACGCCATGGAGGAGGGCTGGTGATGCAGTAGGAAATGTTGGGAAGCTGTTCCTTCACTGGGTGGGGTACCAATTCGTCCTGCTTCGGCGCCGGCGCCGCTCCACCCCCGCCTCCACCTCCACCTCCACCTCCACCTCCACCTCCACCTCCACCTCCACCTCCACCTCCGGCCATCTTCTTCCTTACTTCCTCTGATCAAGAACCCACACCAAAATTCTAATCAAACCCCCCAAATTTCCGCTGAATTTCCACTCCTCAACCCTCAAACAACCTACGATTAGACAACCAGAGCATCAAAAACAAAGAAAAGAAAAACAAAAGAAAAAAAAAAAAATCACCCAGAAACCTAGAAACCCTTACCGCCCAAGGAGGAAGAGACCAAAACCCGGATCAGAATGAAAGAGAGAAGGAAAGGAGTCCACTGAACCTCTTCACCCCTTTTTCTTTTTATTATTTCTTTGCTGCTTCTCAAAGGTGGCTTTGAGTAGGAAGGAGAAAAGCCACCATCAGCCCATCACCAAACAGCCGATAGAAGAGGCTAAAAAAATCCGAAGAGCCGATTCAAGAGAAAGGGACCCTTCTACTACCAGTTGTTTTATATATTTTTTTTCTTTCTTTTTTTTTAAATCTCTTCTTTCTCCTCTGCTGCGGTGGGAGTCCAAAAGTCCTCCCACGTTGCGAGGCGATCAAAGGGGAAGCGGAAAAGGATGCCGTTGCTTCCATCCCCAAGCAAGCACTTCACGTCCACGAATCGGCCGGTAAAGCTGAAGACCGGGCTGCCGATTGGGTGAAGTTCACTGGAGCTGTTTTCCAGCGAAGGAAAAAGAGGCAGCCGACGCAATAACCATCCACCACTCATTTAATCGTCAAGTCACATTTTAGAAGACTGATGAGAAATTAATGATGATATTAATAACAACGGGGGGTCGACGACTTCTTCCTCCCTGGTGCCTTAACCGTGACTCCTACCCTATATACAAAGACTTAGCATGGATGGCCCGTTGCTTGCCTCCAACTAAAACCTAATAATATAATCGCAAGAGGAGAATATTGCCTTGCGGGTGCGTAGAAAAGAGAGCTAGTTGGTGTCCATGTCTCAAAAGAATCCTCAAATAATTTGACACTTGTTTGAGTTGAGGCTTTTCTGAATTTTATAAAATTATTTAAACTTAAAAAGAATCAGAAATTTAAAAATATAAAAATTATTGAATTGAAAGATTTTTTTTATTTGATATACAATTTTATGTGGATTTGAAAGTTTACACCGACAAAAGTTGTGAGATGACAAGTAAGATCGAGATAATTTAGCCTGCTTTAGTTGGTGACTTGCTGTTACACTAATCGCTTATATTTTAAGTTCAGCCAGATTTTAATTGGGTAGCTTGTGCTAGGAGGGCAGGTTGAGGATAGAAGTTCAGCTCCATACAAATTGTACAAATTTTTAATTTAATTGTAATATAATTTAAACCTAATGCATCAAAACCAAACCTAATTCTAGTTATGTTGATATTGACTACACTCGATCAAATCATATTTCAAATCAAGTACAAATTAATAAACCTGCAAGGTTCATACCTTTTTTTTAGATTTGATCCTTTTTTTATTTTATTTTTTTTAAATTTTCTTGTTTTGATGATTTATAGAGGTGATTTTGTGTTTTTAAACTACATCTTTATACTCCTCGCGATCCCTTTTGTGGAGGTGTCGATGGCAAAAACAAGAATTTCTTTGACGGAAGTATCGGGAGCAACTTCTTTCACCGTATGTCGTTCTCAATCGACATTTAGAAACCACTTGAGAGACGAATGCACAAAGCCTTTTGATGTGAAAAGGATATGGAAACAAACCGTAGAATAGAAGCTCCCTCTTGCCGTCACCGAAACCAGAAGGAGACATCGTGTATTTATTTAAGTCAACAAAATGAGCTCTTTGGGCTTCTCTATTCGTCAATGCATGTTGAACTTTCTACACAAATTTTTTATCTAAAATGTTGAAACTTCAAATACATATTAACTTTCTGTATAGAGCCTTTACCAAAGATCCCGAAGAAGACGTCTATAAAGTGATGTAACAGGATATTTTTAATACACTGGTCAGAGAGCCGTAGGGCGCACGGCTTACCTTTAAAAAAAAATCCTAATTAACTTCTATTTTATATTTTTTTAATTTTTTTCTTATAATTATATTTATATTAATTTCATATATATATATATAATAAAAAATTTTTACATATGGTTACAATTACCACTGCGTGCGATCGTCCGTCCGCAGTCATGTAACAAGATGAAGGAGCTCCAGACCGCAGCAAGAAAGAAGCCCGGTGACTCTTAATCGCTGCCAAGCAAACTCATAGAATAACTATAAGCTTAGCCTCCTCCTTTCCTTTCTAGAGTTTGGATCAAATTACTACTTTGCTCAAAATTTTTTCTTTAAAAAAATTAAACTAAAAAGATCTAAAATAGACTGAAATGGCTACTTTAATTGCCATGCCTCTATGCTTAATGGAGGGGATTCAAATTTTGCCAATTCCTTCTTTCCCTTTCATCAGAAGATTGGTTGTCATCTTGAATATGAGGGAGAAAAATGATTTAAAATGAATTTTAAGACATGAAGAAATTGAAAGAGTCATGTAACTAACAACTGAAACTTTCCGAATGTGTAAAGTGTATTTGCTACATTCTCAATTATCAAGTATCGGTTTATATAATCTTCTAAAGGACTAAGTGATACATACATATGATGCAGAGAATACTTTAGGATATATGGAAAACCAATAATAAAGTGATTGCAGACAAAGATAACATTTCAGTAATTATTGAATTGTTGATAGAACCTAGTAGAACTATGCATTCATGTAATTGTGAGAAGGTATACCACTTTTAATTATTTAGTCTCATAAGGAACCCATGTTGCTCGTATTAAAATCATAAGCAAAAGTTCTGAAATTCATGATGATAGATCCAATATATAATCAGTAGAATGATGAAATTTAAGGAATAAAAATTTATAGTTAACCACTAAGACTATAAATTTCTATGTGCTGTGTTGCGGTAATCTAAATCCATCATATTGAACGAAAATGGCTAGGGTCGAGTGTTAAAATAGTTCCGGATAGGATGAAACTAATTATAGAGTAAGAAGGGAATAAAAAGCTTCTGAAGGAATAAAACATTTTTTCATCCTTTTCTCTTTCTATTTTGAATTAATGGCAAGATTTTACATGCAACACTTCATTGCCAAGACATTCCACAGCTAATGTTTCTCTAAAAAAAATATGACAGGAAAGAAGAGGATGATAGAATAAAGTCATGTGCATTATGGTTAGAAAGCCTTAAAAATTCAATATTTTCTCATTTTTGTCCAACAAACCATAAAAAACTTGATATCCAAAAAAATAAAAAAAATAAAAAACCCAATCTTTTTATAAACTTAAGCAAAACTTGTGGATTTAAAATCGTCCACAAATCCTCATTCCTTCTTCCTCCCTGCTTCTTGCACGAAGTGGTAAAAAAAGAAAAAAAGGAAAGAAAATGAATTTAGTGTGGAATAGACTAAAAAAAAAAAACGCATGTGGAAGTACTACTTCTCTTTGCTTCTACTCTCCTCTTGCTTTGAGACATAAAACACGTGAAAGCTAAAAGAAGAGAGAAATTCTTTCATTTCATCTCTTTATAATGCCATGTGTGGGATGGCAATGGGATGGCATAGGGCTAGGGACTCTAATCTCCATCTCTACTAAAGAATAATCCCCATTCTTGTCCTATCCCTGTAAATAAAAATATTTTTCATTTCCATTCTTATCCTATAAAGAAAAATAAGTTGTCAACCCACTCCATCCTTACCTTACTCCACCCTTCTCATAATAATATATTTGAATTTTCAAATAGATATTAAAATATATGACAGTATTATATAGAATTATACTTTTTCCTCCTATTGAAAAATAAATATTATGATAGAGGTGATATTTATTTTCCTATATTTTTTCTTCTCATAGAAAAAAATTTTGGCACTAAAAGACTAAAACTATCCCTCAATAATTTTTTTATTTTACTTCCATGTCCATCTAATAACTCTCATATCCACCATTGAAGTATCCGTGCCATTCCATCTAGAACTCTCATACTTTTGCACTCTCATATTACTAAATCATTGTATCATTCTCTTTGACATAATATTCATCACCCAAACAATCAAAAGAAATAAATTTCATAAATGATCCATTTAATTTGCATACATTCTTTATTGTAGGGATATTATAGTCAAATTAATATTTTTAATGCAAAATTATATCTAACTAAATATAGAAATATATTTTCAAAGTTATTTTTCTATATAAATTTTTTATCAACCAAACATAATACAATTTATTTTTTTGCAAAACATTTTCCAAAAAATGGTTCTAAATTTTTTTCTCAAAAAATATTTTCCAAAAAAAATCAAATGTAAATTAGAGACAAAGGTTTTCAAAAATAGAACTAGGTTTGCTTTTCAAACTCATCAATATATCCTTGTGAATCACTAAACCTAATTTATCTATCAATATATCAGATAAGGTTTGCTTTTCAAACTCATCAATATATCCTTGTGAATCACTAAACCTAATTTATCTATCAATATATCAGACAAGTGTATGCATATTTGTTGAAACATGCCCTAAATATATTGTAATCAATATTTTATGTCATTAATATAGGTTTCGTGAGATGTCATGGGCTAATAAATGATAATTTAAATAACATGACTAGTTTTTACCATTCTTTCCAATGTCATTAGGAAAAATGATGAGTGAATATTAGAACATCTTTTCTAGTTAACTTTACAAAATATTGATTAATTTCATGAACAATTTTCACCGTCTTTACTAGCTATCTTCTAGCACACCATCAAACCAATATGAGATCATAAATTTTGCAAATCAAACATTAAAAAGCTTTTCATTAACAATATCAAATGCATATCTATTAAATAATGTATGATATAATCATCTAATATAGCACTATCTACAATATAGATATGACAATTAATTTTTGAATACCAATTTTTGCTCATCTATTATCTTATGTCACTGAGCTAATTTCGAATCCCATAAAACATTTCTATTCCATTAATTACTGCTTGTTGGTTTATTCTTCCACGCACCATTCTTTTCTTATCTATTCCTTTCTTCACCGTTTTAGCAGCTCACTGTTTTTTCATAATCATTTTTCCATTAATTAACGCCAATCTTTTCATTCTCTATTTTTAACATTCATTTCATTCACTGTTTTTTCCTCGGTCTCCTACCATATCGCCTCGCATCTTTAAGCGATGTACGCCTTTTCCTCACCAAGATAATGGCCTTTAAAGCATTTAAGAATACAAAGAGCTAGTCCTTTAATGATGAACACACACACAAACACACACACACACACACACACACACACACACACACACACACACACACACACACACACACACACACACATATATATATATATATATATATATATATATATATATATATAATGTTGTACTACTCTGCAATGTTCCAAGTCCATCCGCTAGTCCAATTAACTTCTAAGCAAGCCAAAATCATATGACCCAAAAACTCGAATGAAAGTTAATGGGTAGCAAATAAACTTGAGTTATAAGCACATCACCCATTTTTTTTCCATGGGACTAAATTTGGGGTCTCACAATCTTCTCACCTTATAATGTGACGTTCTCGTCGCACGCCATAAGTTAGCCAGAATCTACCTCGAGTCGGGTCATTGGTACTGCAAGGATGGCTCCACGTCATGGCGGGACTCTACCACAGCCCCATGGGTAGCCCTTTTCTTATGCCCATGCCAAAATCTACCCCGAGTCGGATCATTGGTGCTGCAAGGATGGCTCCACGCCATGGCGGGATTCTACCACCGCTCCATGGGTAGCCCTTTTTTCGCGGCCCAAAACCACGAGACCCAAAAACTCGAGTGAAAGTTAATGGATAGATTCAGTTATAAGCACATCACTCATTTCTTTCTCATCCAATATGAGATTAAATTTGGGATCTCACATGCTCACTACATTATGTATGGGACAATTACGGAATACTTCTCAACAAATCATTAAGTCAAGCTATATGGTCCTCCAAGAGAGCTATTGGTTGATCGATTGATGATGAGATAATTTATTTATTTAATATATTATTAATCAATGTTTTTTATCTTAATTTTCTATATTTTTATGTCTAGCCATCAATTAGCCAAGAATAATGAGGATTATTCTTTTATCTTTTACCACCAGACTTCAAATAACATTTTTCACTAGATATCTTAAAGCTGTCAATTTGCCACTATTTTTTTAAAAACAATGGAGCAGAAAAAGGTCATCTGGGAAAGCAAATGGAGCATCTTCTGCCGTACTTGCAGCTTGAAGAGTTTATGCAGAAATAAAAAATAAAATAGCAAACAAGTCTTACAAATTTATGCATGTTGGCATTGGAGAATGAATCTTGACAAAGTATGAGAAGGATAATCAACAACCTATAGATTTGATTAGATGTTTTTCTTGAAGCATTGCAAAGCATTTTCAGAATTGGCATCAGCTGCTGATCATGGTCAGCCATTTTAATTATAAAAGCATAAATTCAGCATGCATTCTTGTGTCGAGACCTAAAGTTTTTAGAGAATCCCATATAATTAAGAGTAAAAAAAAAAAAAAAAAAAGCAAGGGCAATCTTGAAGAGTGAAAAAAGAAATTTTAATCAATATTATAAAAATAAAATAAAATTACATTTTAAGCCATCAAACTTTTTCATTGTGTCATTGTAAAAAATTAAATAATTTTTTAAAATTATATTTTATTATAAAATAATATTTTTATGTTTTTTTCTTAATTTTTATTGTAAAATAAAAGAGGATGATTTGATAAATTTAATTAACTTAGTGAATTTTATCGGGCTTTCCTTGCCATGTGTACAAATATTAATTATTAGTGGTCTTCAATTATTTTATTTTAATACCAAATAAAATCGATGAAATGATAGTGGAAGCCGGAACAAGTGGACAAAGAACGATACTATATACAAAAATAAAATTACTTTCTAAGTCTTAAACTTTTTATTATTTCATTAAAAAAATTTAAGAAAAAAATTATATATATATTTTTTAAAATTATATTTTATTATGATGCGATGTTTTTATCCATCAAAAGTTTTCAAATTCGAAATAGATGCTAATATAAAATAAAAAAATCTAAATTATTAAATGTTTTAATAAATTTAGTTTACTTATTAAATTTTGTTAAGCTTTCTTTGTTATTCTTTACAAATATTGTTACGAGTAAAACCGTATTAAAATTATTAAATAGATCTAGACAACATATATGATGAAAAATCTAACTCTATTTAATCACTTGATCATTTATTTATTTTTTATTTTTATAATACTATCAATTTTAAGTTAAAAAATTTTAATCATTCTAAAGATATTGAGTGGAAGATATCTTTAAAGTTTTGCTCTTCTTTTTTTTTTAAAAAAATAATTTCATCCATACAATTACTTAAATGCATTGGAGCATAAATTTATATGGATGAATGAATTATGTTATTTTATTAAAAAAATTATCTTTTATTACATACTTATGAATTATTTACAATAAAAGGCATAATATTTTGATCATATTATCTTAATTATATAAAATTTATAATTCAAATAAAACGCATATAACTTACATAAGCTCTTATGTAACAAAAATTCAATGATTCTTAATAACTTTTTTTAAAAATCAACCTAACGGGCATGTTGCTAATATAATATAACTAATGATAAAATGAAATAAAGATATCACAAGTTTAGTCACTTCAGTCCTTGTCAAAGAAACGCCTCTTCTAATTGAATACCCTGTCCTTCACGTCCGTAAGGTCGCCTATTTATATCATTTGATGCACAAATCTAAAAGTGAGATGGTTTGCGGAAGCGTACGGCCTCTCTATACGCCTTAGCTTGCCAACAATTTCAGAGCTATTCTTGAGTACTCTTAATCCATCACTTTAAATGAAGCCCACTAATGAGCCTGGAAAGTCTACAACGGTAATGGTTATTAATTGACGTACGAAGAGGTAATGATCATAATTTTAATTCTCATTTATAAAAAATATATTAAAAAAATTGGTCGTGACGATGGAGAAAAGAATGGTTAGAGGAGATCAAATTTATATTTCATTCTTAAAATAAAAAGAAATAAAAATTAAAAAAATAAAAAACCATGACTCAGACAAAACAAGCATATCATCCTCCGTCGTTAATTCTACACCTCATTTGGTTGCGCGGGTTCGGCCAAGAGCGGCGGCGCAACTCGCCTACCGAGATCCATGGACGACTTGGTCGACATCGGCGGGGCGGCGTACCGGGCGGAGAATACTCGGTGGACAACGTCGTCGTCGGTTTCGGTGTCCATTCCATCGTCAAAGTTGAGGGAGTAGCTGACGGGGTCGTACCCGAACCTGCTCTCCGGCTGCCAGCCGCCGATGCTGCCGCGGCGGTTGTGGCGGCCGATCCGCCGGAGGAAGGTCTTCCACCGTGGGCCGGCCAATATCTCGGACCACTCTCTCACCTTCGCCAATGCCTTCAATCCGGTCGTCCACCACCAGCGCCCCCTGGTGGGCGTTGGCTCCTCGGCCCTGTCCGCCGCGTGCGCTATCCGCTCCCAGGACATGGAGCCGGACCAGGGCGCCCAGAAACAGCAGCATCCGCGGTTGGCAAACGACTGCTCGGCCATTGCCAAGATCTGCTCTTCGGACGGGTCCGATCTGGTGTGAGAACCCATATTTCCCCGGTTAATATCTCCTCAAAAAAGCAATTAGATGGAGAACGGATCGGATTGCTAAATGAAATGGAGATTGGACCAGATGTCCATTGAGGAATTTGTTACGAGAGACGAGAGGAGGAGGCGAAAAGGACAACCCCGACCCTCTTCCTCCCGACCTTCTTCTTCCTCCGTGTCCCCCTCTCTCTCTCGCGTTGGCTTTGAAGAAAGGGGGCAGGGGAGGAGGAGGAGGAGGTGGTGGTGGGGGGTAAGGGGAGGGGTGAGGTAAACTGGGGCTTTATAAGCGGATGGCCTCAGACAAACCAGGGGATGGATTTCGAGCCGTTTTCTGATGCAGCGATGGCAACGGGTGGATGCGGTGAAGAGAGGCAGAGGAGGACGCTCTGGTTGGGGTGTGGGTCCCGCGGGGCCACCCGAGTCCGAACGGGTGAAACGGAACGCACGCATCTTTCCTTTCCCTCCTCTCCCTCTCCGTCACTCCCACTGGCAGTTGCCAACGCACCATGAGATCGGGACCGTCCACACCAAACAGAATCACAAACCGGATGACACAAGAAATAAGGTGGCTGTTAGAGAAGGGGACCCAGTAACGACTCTCGGAAGTCTGTTAAAGAAACCCCAAACCTTGAGCCATCCATATAAACTTTAGCCCTTGCCTCCTCCATTCTTGATCATCTGGACAGCGATTGATCAAAGCCTTTGTTCTGAACTCTCTCTCTCTCTCTCTCTCTCTCTCTCTCTCTCTCAATAACCTTTCTCCCCCAGCCCTTTCTCTATTTTTAAGGGTTCTGGGCGCGATGGAGAAGAAGAGAGGGCTCGCGTTGGTTTCTTGGCGCTCTTATTTCTTATTTGGTGGCTTTGCCTTGGTTTCGGGCGCTTCACCGGCAAGTGGGTATCGCTTCTTCTTCGTTTCCTTTTATATATTCCTGCTGGGTTTTCTTGATTTCGAGGTCGAATCTTTCTTTTATTTCTTAGGGCTGGCCGGTGGGTTCTTCTTCATCGTCTGCTCTGTTGAGGCGGTGGTGGTCATCGGCGCCCACTGCGAAGATTGGCGATGGTATGGCTTTTCTGTGTTCATCTCTTGATTTCTTTCTGTGTTTTTGGAGGTTTTTTGTGATTTGTTTCGGTTCTTTTCAGCGATCTCTGTTGAACGCCCGGTGATGAAATTCGAGAATGGGTACACGGTTGAGACGGTGTTTCGATGGGAGAATGCCCGGGATCGAGCCGTTCTCCGTTGAGGTGTCTCTGAGCGGAGAACTTCTGGTCCTTGATTCTATGAACAGCAACTTTAGAGGATATCTCCGCCCTTGACCAGATGTGGGTGGGCTTCTTCTTCCTCTTATTTTCTGTTAGGTTTGCAATTTGTTCCTTAGCTGTCGTTACTTTGTGCTGGTGGGCATTCCGTAATTCACAAGACTCTATCGAAGCCGACGTAAAACAGTGCTACAGTGGTTTGCTAATTTTATTTAAATATCTGAATGATCCCAATCTGTATGAGCTGAGATTTTGGTTATTGCTAGAAACTGTTGTCTGGATTTAATTTTTATTTTTGTTGACAAATATCGAAGGTGTTTGTATGGAGTCCATAATCTTGTTTGTTACTTTTTGAGAATGGTTAGTTCTCATCATCTGTTTTCAATATCAACGTCCCGGTTGACTTAGAAGCCTGTTCTGAACGTGCACGGCTTCATGGTTTTGGTGCAACTTACTGTTTTAGTTTGTTCATCCTTTTGTCGTACTTATTAACCCATCTGATCTTTGGATTTATTTCCTGAAGATTGTGATATCTTTATGCTAGCTGAGAAATCCATAGAGCTTTATCTATTTAGCTTTATTCAAGGCATCTGTGTTGAACTCCTTTAACAGTTGATATGGATAGGATGTCATGGCTCTGTTAATTATAGGAAACCAACTAAGAATTGGTACCAGACCTTGTTTTGATCAGATCTTATCATTTTTGTATATGCTCTTGTCCTGGTTATTTTTGCTTCTTTTATTGTTAAACATATTTACTTGTAAGTTTATTCCATAAATTAGTGATTTTTGAATTCTAAATTCTTGCCTGTCTAGTTCCTCACAGAAAAAAATGTACCTGGACTGTTTGTCTATTTGATGTAACTATATTGATCATAAACATCTTTTTAAACTTTAGGGAAAAGACAGACAGCAGACCAGAGCTTGCGGCTGGTACAGCAGGGTGCATTGGTCATGTAGGTGGGAAACCATGAGAAGCAAGGATGAACCATTCAAAGGCATTTATAGTAGATGATAAGGGTAACATCTATGTCAGGGATACCATGAACAAGACAATCTGGAAAATCAGTGACAGGTAAACCAAAGGTCTTTCTTGAACCTGAATTATAGAACAGCTATTTTCATGAAAGAGTCTGGATTTATGAATGCCACCCATCTAGTGTATGAACTGTAATATTTATGTTTCTTAATCTGCTTATTCTTTTTAGATAATCTCAAGTGAGGACAGATCATTTGCACCTGGTTAACCATCCTGTATCTTTAGAATTTTATGATTTATCAGGGCCAGCTGGTACCTTGAAGCTATAATTTACATAATCTGCTTCATGGGATGCATGTTTATTGGCAATCGTACTGATGTTCTGTACATTGAGAGCAATTTCCTTATGGAAATCTTTTTAAATATTTGGAATAGAATGAGCTTGTTAGCTACCTGTTGATCTTTGAATCTTTCCAGTCCTGTGTTTGAATGCCATATGGAAATCTTTGAATCACCCGATTTTCATTTAAGATAACGAACGACACAGGAAGGAATCAAAAGCAAAAGGTAGAAGAGAAAAAGAATAAAAATTGGAAGTGGGTTTTTTTTGGTTGGGGGGTGGGTATTCTTGCTACCTTAAGCTGCATTTTGTAGTTATATAACCTAAAAGAAGAAAATTTTTTAAGTTGCTAAAAGGTATTATTGTAGGAACTTCTTCAGGTTTATATTTTAAGTTTTGTAGCATAAGAAAGATAGAAAAGATTATGTGCAAAGCCAAAGGCGAAAAGCAAGTTCTGGAGATGTTCGAACCTGACATGGACAAAACACTTGAGGAGAGGAACCTATTTGTAGCAGTGACTGCCAAAGTTAAGCTATCAAATAGCTTGAATTGAAAAGCTATCCTCTATTGGGGCTCTATGAAGTCATATATGGGTGCAGAAGTTGTTACGTATGGGAAAGAAACAAGAAATGAGCAAAGAGTGCTTGTGTCAAATAATTTTGCTGAAATGAGATGCCCCTGAACAATACAAGAGTTGTTGCAATGTTTTACTACTTAATGTTGTTCAAACTTACACTTGTTATAAGTCAGATAAATTTATGACTGAATTTTTGTGTGAATTATCTCAAAAGGCAGTTTAGGATATTTCAATTTTGTGGATCTGGGAAGAGAGTTTATCCTTAAATTAAATATAGAGTAGATAGTGCTCATTGTTTAAGCGCTGATGGTTGATTGAGCTTGATATCAAGTGGATTGTCTTATCCCACATGTATGAGTTGATTGTATGAATCTCTATATGATCAACTTGTGTAGAGAACTATACAAATAATTCTTGTTTGAGATCAACACCCTATAATTTGGTGCTAAGTTCTTGGCTAAAGAAACTTTGTGCAAGAAAGGGTCTACATCAGGACCTGCTGGTACCAAAGTTGGAATGGGTCTTTCTGTTGGATTAGTATGGTCACAACACATGCATACTTGTATTAAGATATGAGGTTGCATACTCGTACTATACTAAGATGCAAATTTGATAAATTTTTTCGTTGTTTTTATGGCCTTTCGATGTGCGATATGGATAGTAATTGAATTTTGTTTTCTTCCGTGTTTTAGTCATTTCTCAATGGGGTGTGTGATGTTGGATTCCCGGTACTATATGAACAAAAGCACCAGTAGCTTTGATGGGGTTTTAGAAATTAGCGGCAACTAGAAGTGAAAGATGGCAAGTAATTCATAATATTGTAATGGAATAATTGATAATGACTTGTAAATTTCCTAAAGAATATAAAAAGTTTAGAAGTCTAAAAATTGGTCATTGGTAGGTGTAGGGAGCAGCATTTTGTTGTCCATAGTAAAATGAAACTGAGAGGCTTGTGCATGAGAGTTCAGGAAGGAAATGTATCCTCATCATCATATAAATTTGACTCTCTTTTTTGAGTCATATCAAAAAAGGGATTCGTTGAAAGAAACTATAAGGTGAAACCAAGTGCAAACGGATAATCGAGAGGTACATAGGATATATTAATGTGAAATCAAATGAAAGAGTGAGCTGTTGGTAAGCAGCCGGCTCATGTCATCATTTTTAGTTGGACATCTGAGCCTTTCAGTAACATTTTACTATAGACACAAGAATATTACTAATGAATTTTTATAGTTTTTCTTTCAACTAAACCCATATCTTCTTGCTCTTTAGTAGTATTTATAGTCGTTGAACCACCCAAAGATCTATGCTCATTGTGTATTCAATAATAAATAATCAAATTTCAATAAAATGCATATGAAATAATGTGTGGTTTTAATTTTTCTAAATTTTGACATGATTTCTTTTAAATTTTTTACTTTTGAACATTTATTAATTATTTATTATGATTTAAAATGAATGATCACTTTATCATAGAATAGCTTTTAAATTATGTGCGCATTTCTCTATTTCTCATTTAACATTTTTTTAATTATTAGATAAATTTAAAAATATTTTAAATTTATACTAATTTTAAAAATTAATAAATACTTGATAACTAATTTTAAATATATATAGAGCTTTACTTGGCTACATTCAAATAGATCGTCCACTCAAATTTGATCATTTATACATTGAATGATGGAATCTCATATCGATGATTTAGGCTATTGGATATAGATTTAAGCTATTGGATATAATCTACTATCTCTAAAATACTTATACATCAAAAATTCTAAAAATTGAATAGTCTAAATAATACGAAATTATATATATATATATTGACCTCTTAATACATGTGCAATGGGTCTTCAAATTATATGACTTTTGATTTGTAAACGTAGCAGATTGTATCCAATGATTTGAATCATTGATGTGAGATCCCTATCATCCAAATATAGACCTAACTAGTTTTAAGTGATGATCATCTTGAGTATGGTCAAGTGCTCTCTCTATATATATGTATGTATATATGTATGTATATGCATGTGTGTATATAATCTACATTTTTGTTAACAATTTCTTCTAACCTACCTTCTTTGAATTCCTCTTTCTTCACTTTCTATCTCTTCCTCTCTCTTGATCAAAAGGGCCTTTATAGGTTCCCAAACATCTCCTTGAAGTAAAAAGGAACAAGAGCTTAGCTAGCTAGCTCTCCACCCTCTTTTTTTTCCTAAAAAATCCTCCCTATGGTAGTCATTGGTATCGACTAAACCAAGGCTAGTATTAACATGCCTCAGTCGGTACCCATCACGATGTTCATCACGTACTGATATCCTCAGTTTGGACAAACCAAACATTCATACCATTGTCGGTTTCATGTTAGAGTGGTGCAAACACCAAAGGAACCATCTCATCCTTATGGTATTTGAATATTGGCTCTAGATGATAGGGAGATTTAGTCTATTGGTTATTAGTTTAAACTCATATGTAAAGAGTTGGAGTGTGTATGGGTCGGATCGAGCCGGTTTAGAGATATTTTTGAAACCAAACTGATTTGAATCAGTTTTTTAAAACTGAAACTGAAATTAAACTGATTGTTCTAGTAAATTGAACTAAACTGAACTAAGAAATTCGGTTCAGTTTATTCGTTTGCATGTATCAACTTTAAATGATCATAAGATTGGTTTTCATAGCAAATTTTATGTGGTTAAATGCAAACTAGTTATTCATAATGGAAAAGAACATAGTACAATTATTCATATGTATGTAGCAACTCAATTTTAATTATAATATAAATGAAAACCCATATAATGTATACATATGGTTCGGTTCAGTTTATATTGATTTTTAAAACCAAAATCGAACCGACTTTTTTTTGTTTTAGAAAAGTTTAAACCAAAACTAAACAAAAGATAAAAAACTGATTCAAACCAAACCAAAATTATAGTTCTGAACGATTTTGCGGTTTGTTTGGTTTTCTTGCACACCCTTAATAAAGAGTGATCCTGTGACATTCCTTAAGACTTGGAGAGAGCATAGAAAAGAATGAACAAATAAGGTTATAGTTAATCGGTCAAAAGGAATTCAATAGATGGTGCATATTTGCTTTTGGAATATTTATGATTTTTTTTAGATGGATCACAATGAAATGTTGAAACAAGATTTACCTTATTCTAGTTATGATAAGAAACAATTATGTGATTCTGTTCTAAGCTTATTAGGTTCAAGCAAAACCAATTTAGAACCAAGCCTATTTTTCCTCAAGTAAAATATCTTGATTCCAAAATTAACATTTTTAAGCTGAAACAATCCGAAACCACATGAAACAAACTAAAAGCCGCATTTTGATTGGTGAATTGCTTTTTTGCTAGGTTTTAATAATAATATTTTGGTTTTGGTAACATTTTAAATTGTTAAGCCTAGTTTACACTATCAGCCCTTTCTCCATCAACTTAAGTATTAGGCTCGGTTAGTTAACATGGTATCAAAGTTCAAGTTTGTTGGAAGTTATGAGTTCAAATCTCCTTCTCTTTAGATATATATTTAATTATTCCTACTTATGTTAACCATGATATACATTGTTGATCCTTTCCCTATCAACTCAAACTTTTGGAGTCAGGTAGTTAGTTGATATACCTTATTCAAGATGATCTTTGAAACATAATTTTAAATTTTTTAGGATGAACGTGATTTGCCTTGTAATGTATTATATAAGGCGAGTGTAGACACCCCACCATTGACGCTTGCGCACCTTCTAAGGGTGTCATCTAATGAGACGCCCATATCTTAGGATTATTGTACTTCTGAAGTCCTAACATCACTCAAAGCATGCACTCTATGCATGGCTTTTCGTTTTGCACATCTTGGGCATCCGGATGCCATATTTTTGGCGTCAGAATTTTCATACCTTGAGATTTTGGCATCTCAAGGCTCTGAGTAAATAGTTGATTTTCTTGTTCTTTTGATTTCAATGCCAAGTTTTTGGCATCTAGAAGCTCCAATGGAACCTTTTTAGACCAAATTTGAATTTTGGTGCCCTTGGAACTATTTGTGATCTCACAGAACTGTCTATCAAAATTATTTTTCAAATATCTGAAGTTAGGAGTTTGGAGTTTTTAGTGCTGACTATTTGGCATTCATTCCTCACCTCCCATCCCTTTGAATATGCCTTGAAACATGGTTGTTATCATTTCCCATGCATGCATCAGCTATCTTGTTATACCATTTTGAGTTTTGTCTAATTTCAAATCTTTTATTTTTTATTTTTTGCCTCCATTCCCACAAAAATCATTGGTTTCTAAGATACCTCCTTTGATCATGGGAGTTATAAATGTGGGTAATTGGGTAGCGATCGTACAGTTCTAATGGAGCAGGGAGTAGGGCAATGCACTAAAATGGAGTATCACATAAGTAACAACCTTCCATATCAAGTGGAGAGCAGCATACTAGGCTTTACAAATTAGTGACCGTGATAGGATTCTTGGAGCAGAGGTGAGCATAATTTTGGATTAATTGAAAAATCGAACCGAACCAATATCATTCGGTCAACTTGGTTTGGTTTGGGTTTCTTCTTAAAATAATCAGTTATCCGATTCGGTTTGATTTTTTTAGGATTAAAATCGAAAAAAAAAAATCAAACCGATTTCTTTTTATATACTTATTTACTCTTTTTAATCCTAAGATTTGCTTATGTAAGTGAATAATATTTTAATTTAAGAGTTGTACTTATTTATGTAGCATTTTAAATTATACAAATTTATTTTTTTATTGTTGTTGAAAAAGTTTATGCTGAATTTAAAATTATATAAATTTATTTTAAATCATTCAAATTTTTAATTTTAAATTATGCTTGATTTTGGGCTTAAAGCCTAAACAATAGGCCTTTAACCATTTGTCTTTCTTTTTTAAGGTTTTTGGTCTTAACTAGGATCAACTCATAGCCTCCTCTTTTATGGCTTGTATTTCACTGTGTATGTGACCCGGTAAGCTTCTGTTGTATTGCTAAGAACTGTACTATTGGCCACTCACCTCTCGCTCGGTTGGACCCGAGTGCCCTTTTAGGTGTTCAGTTTCTATATTTTGAGGGACATTGGTTTAAGCAAATTTTTGATTGTCCAATTTTAGGGTAATAAGACTTTTCAAGCCCCATTTGATACCTTGTGGCTGGACTTGAGGTCATCTCTTAGCTTGAGAGTTTTCCATGAGAGTCCTAGGCAGGCTGCAGGGTACAAGCCTCGACGGGTAGGATTGTATCCTTACCGTGAGATAGAGCCAGAAAAATGTAACCGTAGTAAACATGAAGAATCAATCTTTTCATGAGAGAATGAATTCATTCATGAGGAAAACATCCATACCTTTTAAGACATAATTTAAAATCCATGATGTCTTGAAACATAAATGATAACACTGCTTGCATGCATGCTATTTGACCCTCATCATCAATAGGTTGAAGGGGGCGATGATGGAATTGACAGGGCGCTCTACACAAGCCTCCTTTAGGAAAATCAAGGATCATTCACTTTTTTGGATAGGATGAGAGCCAAATTATCGTCCATCCAAAGCTGTATTCCAAGACTTCGAGGTTAAAGTTGTACATGAGAGGGAGCATTTTTATAATACAAGCATCCTAATTCTGGAAGATGTAGTAATGACCATTTTTCTAGTTAGAATCAGCGAGTTAAAATCCTTGCCCCGATACCCGACCTTAAGCTAATGTGGTCATGAACCGTCAAATCTATAATGGTAATGCATCGCACTGTTACAAACCCCACAAATGAGACCAGCAAGAATGTCTTTCCAACCTTGTCTTTCCAACCTTGCATTAAAGGCCAAGAACCCGGACTGTCAGCAAAGCATATCATTACCCCAGCAAAATGCTTAGGAACAAAAAGGCTTAAGAGAGTAGCACGGGTACGAAAGCCACTCAACCATCTGGCAGATTACGCATTCACAGAGGACGTTAAGCCACTCTACCATCGGGCAGATTATGCATCAACAGAAACTGAATGTATTATTACTAACTCGATTAACCAGAATAGTCTGAAGCCAAAAATTGCTACAACTGAACAAATCAAGCAGTTCCTTGCTGATGCATGGCATGGCATCATGAGCACATTAATCCTGTAAGACCCAGTCCCCCCCCGCCCCAAACAAGGTCCCCAGTACCAAAAAAAAAAAAAGAAAAAAAAAAAAAAAGCATATTTATATATTTCTATAACGAATGCGGTTGGAGTATACTGCTGCCTAAATCAACAAACCAAAATGAGAAAAAGCATGCAGGGATAGGCACCCGAGAAGAATACATGGAATATATAACAGTCAATTAACCTTGGGCTGCCTAGTATCTATACACTGTTGAACTGCTTTGTGGTGGTGCAGGTGGCAACCTATTTGGTGTCCGGCGGCTTCCAGTATTCGGACCTAAATTAGCATCACCATTCTGTGCAGGGTCACTGTACCGGCGGCTGTGGCCATTGGTGCTGCTAGATCTGTCAAATGAGCGGTCCACGGGTCCATTTGCTGCAGCATCAAATGCTGATCTCCAATCATCACTAGAAGTATTGGCTCTTGGGCTGCTTTCTGCATAGCATAATAAAAAATAATAATTAAAAAAAAAATCATATTTCAGTCTAGAGATTCGGCACTCGTAATGGAAATTGATTGATTTTACAATGCTCTTTCGAAATAAATAACATGCATATATTTTCCGAGGCAAAATACGAGTCACAACACCAGATGCTCGAGATGGATGTGCACGAAGCCTATACATGCCATATATACAAACCCTTCCCCATGCAATCCATTCTAAAAATCTAATAAAGCTGCATAGGCTGGGCAAAGTCTGATACACAAGCCTCATGGAGTAACGAAAGATTTGTTTTATGAACTTTTGTTATGCAGTTTATGAAGGTGAAACCTTTTATGCTTGAGTGCATCATAGAAAATGGGACCATGATTATTTACATTTAAAGACAAACGGTATCATCTGTGTTAGAAAGCAGGGTGTTAAAGGTTCCAAAAAAAAAAAAAAAAAAAAAAAAAAAGGAGATGGATAAATCTAATAATCTGGTCTGATATCAGGAGCTACAGTGTTGAGCAAAACACATCATAACTCTACATAAGACCTATCACTGGGACAGTGCCTATGTTAAGGAATCAGATTTAAATGACTACAAAGTATCAATGTACTACTAGCAATACTCCTTTGATACCAAATTTAAAGGCCTTTATGAGGTCTAATGGCTTAGTTTTATGCTATGGCAAACAATCAAACCATGTCTAAGCATCAGGGAGCATTGCTCTTTTTCCAAGGAAAAGCTGAGTCTCGTGAGGGCTGAAAGTATCAAATATCGAATACCGGCAATGTCATATTTGTATCTATATTTTTCAAATGAATAAGAATTATGAATATGGATACAAGTCAAGAATTAGTTATATCCACATTTTTTCTATCCAAATACGGATACAAGTTGGATAAATTTTACTAAATTAGATATTTAGTAAAATTTAATAATGAAAACCAATATCAATAATATAATAATGAAGGATGGGAACTGAATTCACTATGCAGTTCGCACGCGATACACGAGTAACCAAATATCTAAGGCATAGTTATTAAAGCTACAAGAAGGTTGACCTGGTCAAAGGTCTATACCATTAGTCCACCTGAGTTTGTATTCAAAATACTAAAAACAAAAAATTATTTGAAATAGAAATATAATATAAAAACATTAATTAATTTTTTGCATCAAATACCATCATTACTCTTTAATTACAACATAAATAAAAATAATCATGAGCTATCTATTGTCTGAAGAGCTTGTAAAAAAATTATATATAAATGTAGAAATACATAGAAGTTCTTGAACTTTTAAAATGTTTTTAACATTAAAGTTTTAAAAAAAATCATAACAAATAAAGTATATTCATTTTTCATTTTTATCAAAAAGAACAGGATTTTTTATTAAAAATAAATATTAAAAAATGGAATATAATAACATACAACAAATGATCATTCAATAACATGAATACATATGAATAACTAAAATAAACCATCTGTATAAAATAGAAATGAGTGTTGTAACTTAGTGATTGACCACCAATCATCCAAGGTTATTGGTTCGAATTCTGGATGTAAAGGTTTATTTATTTATTTTACTAAATATTTAGATCCAAACTTTATTATAAGTAAATCTGTATCTAAATCTGATTGGATATTAGAATTTCTATCCAAAAGAAAAGATACAATAAGAAATGAAATCATTCGTTAAAAGGCAAAGGCAATATCAATTGAGGATAAATTAAGGAAAGAACGACTTACATGATTTGAATATTTGCAGCGAAAACTTAAAGATGCACTAATATGAAAAAGTGATTTGATACATATAGAAAGATGTAGAAGAAAAAATAGGTAGAGATTGATCAAAAATTACATAGAAAAAAATGATAAAAAATAATTTAAAATCTTTGTATCTCACAAAAAAATATGATTTAAAATTTAGCAGAATGAAGAAAATCTAACTAGTTTAGGATTAAGGCTTTGCTACTATTATTGTTTTTAATCTAAATCTAATTTGAATAGGATATGGAAACAGATATGGTCGGATTTTATCTAACCTATTTTCAACCCTATAGTGCATATAAGAATGAGAGCCCATAGGTTACATCAATGCAAGTGTTATAGAAGTTACAGAATTCTTACCCACAACAGTGCCATTACTGGACCAGCTAGCAGCAGCTGCTCGATTATCATGGATGCTTAGCTGACGGGTAAGTTTAGAAAGAAGAGAAGACTGCCTTTGAAACCTTTCTCGTCTATGTTTGACATTTTGATCCTCATGGAGCAGTTCTTCAATCCTTGCTGTGCTTTGAGCACTAGACACAAGACATACAAAAACAAGGTTTAGATTGCAAGTTACAAAATTCATAAAATCTGTGTCACAAGGATTGAAAAACATAAACCGGATGCAAACAATGAAATCTTGTCATCCTTTTTAGTGGGAAAGAAACAGCACAGAAGGTATCACTATCTTTCACGTCATGGTATCAACTTTTTCACCTTGAACAAAGTTCAAATAACATTGTCTTCAGATTTTTAACATAGATTCAGTCAAGCATCACATCAGCCATAATGGTTCTCTTTGCAAAGAAATGTATTGATCAAGCAATTTGTATCATTTGGTTAAGATGAATAAGGTACAACCCAAAAGGAACAAACAAACAACAATTTGTTAAAAGTACAATGTGAACAATTTGTATTGAACAATGTGACAGCACATAGACTATACAGAAAGGTTCAAAGTACCAGCAACCAGTACAATGTGGTACTTACTATGACGCATGGGATGCCTCTTTGTACAGGCACAGCAAAAATGAAGGTACTAGACATGTCAGCACAGTATGGATACTAGGGCTGATCCTGTGCCGTTTCCTTATTAATACAATCTGGAATGAGCGCCTTACTAGTACAATCTGGAATGAGCGCCTTACTAGTACAATCTGGAATGGATGGTACAGAACAGTACGTATCAATTGTTAAATCCTAGATATGGAACGCATCGCACGCAATCTTCAGTTGGTAACTTCATCCTGCCTCACCTATAGTGAACTCAAGGGATGGTTTGAGAGGAAGCCAGTCCATCTATATAGGCGGAGGATACACAAATACATATATAAACAGCGTAAAGTAATAGATGCATTTAAACAAAAGCATTATACACATGCCTCCACACCCACCAGGATATACATATGCAAGCATGCAGTCGACAGACTTAATGATCATCAGACACCAAACCAATTAGCAAGACTGACCTATAATAAAAATAGTAATATTTGAGTTTGGTTGGTGAAAACAGTAGAATTCATTGAATGCTTCAAGGATGCTATAAAAAAATTGTATTTTATGCATTCCTGTGTCCACAAATGTATCCATGGATATGTTCTAGTAGAGTAATAGAACACTCAACAAGCCAAAAAGGGTTTACACACTACCAAATTCAAAGATGGGTTTTGCAAAATGAATTTCTAAACCATTGATACAATTTACATTCTACAAGGTTTAAAATGCCTATAAGCAAAAATCATAGGTTTTGTAAGATCTCTGCCTATTTGTTAAGTCATGACAAAAGCAAAATATTATATCATCCCACTGGAACTATCAAACTGACTTGATTTAAAGGTAAAGCATCTACAGAATAAATGTTTCTTATTTAATTTATAGGCATTTATAGATCACATCAAATGGTTTAAGTTCTATTTTTCAACTGCCCATATTTGAAATTGATAGTGTCTATACCAAGGTTTGTAAAACCGGTACTAAAACCCATACTAGTACATTATTGGTTCGGTACGGCTTGATGTATACCCCATGCCGAGACGGTATCATTTTGTTTTCACTCTTAACTACTTGGTACCAAGCAGTGTGGCTCAATTCAGATCGGTTCGATTCATATCAAATCAAAACTTGGTATTATATTGGTATCTTACTGGTATGGTTGGTACAAGTTAGTACGGTAAACCTCGTTAAATTTCTATTCTCTTTTCCCACCCCGATTATATTGTAACTGGACCCTTTATTTATTATTTTGAAAAAATAAAATACATGCAACCAACCTCACAGAACTATATAGCTGATTCAGCATGTCTTCCTTTGCTTTCTCCACTTGACAAAGCACAACTGCCTGGACAATTAGAAATAGAACTCAGAATATACACAATATGACAAAAATGACAAATAGCTGGATAAGGCCCAGAAAAATATAATTGAAAGTTACCTTTGGAACATTTGCAGCTAGACTGTTTAAAACAGCCTCCACATAACCACGAACTTCTTGAGACATCCATCTAAGTTCTTCTTCTGGATCAGCAGGCCTTCTAGACATTGTCTCCTGGAAAATAATCTATTTAGTAAGAGTAGCAAAATTTGGCAAAGACCTAATATATTGTGTAAAAGGAAATGTTTATAAGGTTTGAGCATATCCTTGGTGTCTGATCAGCACAAACAGAAGGTAGTCCAGCACGCATATACACAAATGTACCCATGCATGCATGTGTTTATGAGTGTGCATGGGTTTGTCTGCGCATGAGACACACAGAGAAAGAGACAGACACAGAGAGAGATGCAACAGTTGACAGAGCACTTTTCATAATTTTAAACAAATTGTCTATTAAATAAAATAAGAAAAAGAAAAACTGTCATTTGAAAGGAGTATAATATATCCATGCAAGTGCTCTCAGACACTCATTAGCCTACAAGTATTGATGTATGTAGTGGCACAGGAAGCATCATTTCTGAATAATTGCAAGACCAAGTAAATATACCCCTTGCAAAAAAAAAAAAAGAAAAAAAAAAGCTTGGATCTGCTTAATTTTAACTGAAAACCAATTTCTTCATAGTATCTCAAAAAACTGTGTCTCTTTCAGGAAAAAGATAAAACTTGGGCAGGTTGCAAGTAGGGCGGAATAAGTTTCACACTTTGTTCAAGAAGATAGCATGTACAAGGTTAGGACTTACTAGAGAGCCATCTGAATGGCTTTGTCTCAGGGAGGGACTAGCTTCAGAACTAGACATGCCCTTCGGTGGCATTCCCTTCGAAGGTTGGATGACATTCCGCATCTTGTTTACCCACTCAACTTTGTCAGTCATATTCTCAGCCTTTAACACAACAGCACTATGAGCTGCAAGCCAAACATCGTTTTCAATTAAATGCGGAAAAAGATAAAGAAAGGGAGAGACAATCAGCCTTGCTGTAATGCATGGCTGCAGAAGTTACCTTTTAAAACAGTCTTGTATGGAACCTTGCTAGTTAATTTGAACACAAGACTTGGGCTTTTACCAGAATCTGGTCCATTAGCTTTTTTGGAGCCCTTGGAACTTTTAGGAGGAGGTTCTTCCTCATCTGAGACCTCCTCAATATTGCATTCCTGTAGAACTAATACACTAATTAAGAAAGAGATTGGAGGACACCAACCAGTTTGATGTAAGTTGTGAAATCATAACTACACAAATAGCACGCCTAACCTCTGAAGCTAATGTGACACAATTCCTGTCAATCAAGAATAAGAGGACATATGTTGATGGGGAAGAAACAATATTGTCAGCAAACTGGAAAACTGATACAAAAATTGGATCCTACTGTACAACTTTGCTATGTTCCATAGGCGACTGGCTTTCTTGCAAAAGGTCACTCAATCACACTTGCATGCATTTAATCTTCTTATTCATCTGAAAGATAATAAATAAAAGACTAATCGGGCTAGCTTTGAAAAGTTGGTTTTGAGTTCCGATTGCAGTTAAGCCAAAAGAGTTTCAGTTACAACAGTTTTGGTTCAAGCTTCAGAATTCTGGATATAAAACAATAACAAAACCAAAAAAAAATAAAATAACAAACATAAAGAAAAATAAAACAAGGAAAGAGGATATATTACATATATAACTGAAATGCATTGTATTATTTATAATTTTTAGAACATATCAATAAATAATGTATAGTTTCAGCAGTCTGAAATTATTAAACATTGTAAAAATCACTTAAAAGAATAAAAATTCCAAAATTCAAGAGGAAAATAAAATAGAAAACAGCCATGCAACTTTTAAAAGTGATTAGATAGATTTATATATACTAGTTAGTAAATTATACACCTAATATCTGCATTCATGTAAGGTAAAAGTTGTACTTTTATGCTATTCATAGGAATTTACATCCTGGCTTGTGAATTTCTGTAATTTTTTGAACATCATAAAGTGTAAGAAACGCCTAACAGCTTTAGACCATACAGCACACCAGTGTGCTACCAAACCTACTTAAACACACACCTAGTTTGAGTCTAATTTTGTGAAAATGCTTCCTAGGGCATCGATCTATCAGCCATGAGCCAGCTCGATCTTTAAAAGAAAAAATGAAGAAATGACTTCAAAACAAGGCATGATCAGTTCAAACTAATTGATTTTGGCTGAAACAGCCAAACCAGGTCAAAATCAAACTGAAACTGGCTAGTTTAGACAAAAAGGCATCTCATATCTAGTCCAAAATTTGAGTTTCAACTGAAATTTCAATTCCTTGAGCCTTCAGATTCTTCTCTTGCCAAAATGGTAAAGTAGATCCCCAATAAATGACGAAACAAGCAACAATTGAGGGGAATTAAAGGAAACAGAAACCTCATCAACCAACCTACAGGAGGAGGAACTAAGCCTTCATGCCCACCAAAAAAATCGAGTCCCAACTTAAACACTATCAAGTATATTCAAACACAGAAAGTAAATTTTGGATTCCTGCCTCAGCTCCCAGCTTATCACTTTCAGTTACAATAACCGCATTTTTGAATTTCAACTCAAAAATTTATGAATGCCTATTCTCCCATCTTTGATCAAAAAGAAAGATGAAATAATGGCATACTCATGCAAGTTGCAGCAATAACCAGGCTAGCACAACCGCATAAGTTACATACATGTAGGATACACAAAATAGTCCAACACTATGGCACAACCCCATAAGTTACGTACATGTAGGATCCACAAAATAGTCCAAAACTATGTCCTAACCCTGTACGAAGAACAAAACACATATATGCATCTATGAAGATTATATGCTATCATCTTTCTGGTCGCAAAGGTTGCAATCCTGGTCAAAATCCTTTCCCATATCAAATTAGCATGCAACGATCTTCCCCCAAACAATCGACCAAGTGAACACCTCAATCATTTATAAAATCAGGGGTTCACAGACCAAAAAAAAGAGTACCCAATCCAGGAAGAAGCAATTGGATGTAACAAGAAGTTTCTTCTAGCTTACCAACTCCAAAAAATCAGCATTTACTTCAGAAATCGTATATTGGGTGAGAGAGTCATAGGAATATATCAACAAGGCTTGTGTTAACCTCTTTTTTTTGTACAAATGCTTATGTTGACATTCCATGCATGGTTCATGAAGAGAAAATCAAATAATCATAGAACTAATGACAAGGATGCCTTTGTTTAAAATGACAAGGTTAAGGTTCTATTATGCAATATCATTCACAAATCCTATCATATAAGCATATGAAGAAAAAAAAAAAAAACATGACAATGTTTTTACAATGAATAACCTAAGGTCTGTGTGGTATTGCTTCGTTGTTTGTGTTTTCCTCCCAAAAACCCAAAAGAAGAAAAAGGAACAGCATGTGTGGTAAAACCCTTTTATTTTAAAAAATTGTTTCAAAAATATTTAGAGCTTTTGAAGCAAAGATTTATTGCTTTTAAAAAAGAGTGAAAATGAAAGCAAGGAATAGTGGAGGTTTTCTTGCAAATGCTATCTTCAACAAGGTTTACCGTTTCATATCGGTATCGAACCAAGACTTGGTACGAGGGGTGTACCGAGCCTCAAAATGCTGAACTAGCCTTATGTCAGGCATATCGATATCATATTAGTACGGTACAGATATAAGGTCCAGTATTAATTTTGCGAACCTTGATCTTCAACATCAGTCTCCATGTGGTATTTTACTAATTTGTAAAGAAACAAAAACAGAAAAACCATAATACCAAAACAGTCCCTAATTATCCTATATGTTATATAATTATCACAGAGTTTGAAGAATCACCCTTTCATGACCTGTTCAAGTTACGGTGCATGACTTCCTATATTTTCTCCATACCATCAGTATCCCCTTTATTTGGACAACTCCTTAATAATTCCCTTCCACATAAAACAGATAAAATTATCTAGTGTTTGAAAATACAAAACTTTCTAATCAAGATTAGGATTTAAATAAAATAAATAATTTTATTTAAATTTACATTATATTGGCAAAAAATTTCCAAAAATATATCCTATTGGTTATAGAAGCTTAGGGATACCATTTTATATCACTGGCCTAACCACCTGGTATTCCTATCTTCTTCTGTAAACCCCAATTTCTGCACGTCTCTCCTCTTTACCTTATTTCTCTCAAGATTGAGCAATGAGAGCATATAGAGCAGGGTTATTTCTCGTAAGTCTTACATTCTTATTGGAAGTATTATGTTTTCTTTAGATTCTTGTCTTCAGATAAACCAATTGTCGGCTTCTATTACATTGTACTAATCCACAAGAGTAACAAAAGTCTTGCAGAGGCCCTCCCAAATTGGACCACTCGTGGTCGCACATAACGCACTTTTATTATCCTCCTTCCATTAAAGATTTTTCAAAATCATCTATATATGTATTACAATTCAACATTTTTATTATACTTAATTTCAATAACTATTATTCTTAGCCCCCAACCACTGAAAGGACTGTCCTGGCTCTACCTCTTATAGTGCAGGCAACTATAATATGAAAGGATATCAATGCTTCAAAAAGCTGCCACCATAATGTGGGCCATCAAGGTACCATGTAGCACTCAAGCAGTTTGTAGCCACTGCTGTGGGGCCTAGATGATTCATATAAAAAAAATCACAATAATAAAACAATAGAAAATTTAGAAATAAAACAATCAAGATGCAAAAAAAGTAAGAAAACTCATAGAAGAGATGGAGAGCTGCACATTATGCAAGCCACCTGGGTGTCCGCTATGCGATATACAAAGGCAGCCTAGAACCTATCTGTGGCAGTCCAGAGGCTAAATATGTACATGCAGCCATATGGACCGGCCACTTTCTAGAATAATGTATCCAATTGTTATTAATATTGAGTATCTTGGCACTTAGCAACAGGGAAGCAAATGGGTCAACCTGAGGTCAAAACTCATAATGTTTGGATCAAATTGCCTGGACAGCCTTGCTAAAAATTTTGAAAATCCTCACCAATCCTCAGCCCATTTGCACCAACAGGAAGCATAACTCACATTGATTGGATCTGCAAATTGAGTCACAAGTGGTACTCATAAAGTTTAAAACTTTTTTCGACAATTCTGGCTACCTTCTCAAAAAGCACAAAGCCCTTTCTGACTAAGAGAAGTTCCTCGCTTGCAATATTGTTAGCATTTCAGTTCCTACTGAAGTAAGCACAAAGTCTAAAATCTGAACATAGTGATCTGTTACTCATTTGCAATCTACCATTTTCAGTAAAAAGTTGAGCTATCATCTAACTAAAACTTAAATTCACATTTAAGTCCTAAAATACAACTGGAAATATTTATTTGCCAAACAAAATGGTAACAGAAAGATGTCTTCTTTTTGCCTGTACATCTAATGTTTACATAAAAAGGATCCAAACATTACATAGTCACACCACAGACATATATGCAACACCAAAATAGTCAGGCAAAAGGGAAGAAAATTAGCTAATGTGCTTAGAGAAGCAAACAACTCACTAAGTGAATTCAAATTGAACCAACTTTTATAACAAAAATTTGTCAAGGTAACATGGAATGAAGTTGGTAAAATCATTGGGGGTCGGTACCAATGAGCTGGGTTCAAGTGCCACTCTCACCCAGTTTCAGCCAGGTTCCTCCTATCTCACTTCTCAAAAATAATGACATGGAATGCTAAAATTGCATTTCCATAACTAAAGTTTACTTGGAAATGTAGCGAAAGCAGAAACAAGTCATTATGCAAACTTATTAACAATCTTAAAATCTTTCCAAGTTCCAACAAATACCCAAGAACAGCAAATCTTGCTGTGAAATCGACACTGTACCAGCCTTTCTAGTTTATTTATTTGAAAATGCGTATTCAAAGAAACTAAAAGGAAAGCAAATAATACCTCCAAAGTGATAACACCACGAAAATGTCTTTCCTCTTGTTTCTTAGTGTAACCAAGCTGAAACAGTAAGTCATTGTCAGATTGTTTCTACCATTCCAACAAAAGACATACTAGATCCAACAAAAAAGAAAAGAAAGATCACACTACTAACTTTTCCACTTTTTTCATTGAGAACAAACCATCGCCTGCTCCAGCCATTTGTTTTCGCACTTTTCTTCAATAAATACCCTTTTAGATAGATGAAAGGATAATATTCAGCCTTAACCAAATCCAAAATAAGCTTCAAAATGAATAAGAAAGAAACCTAGCTCAAGATTATACCAACATTAGGTGTTCATGTGCGGTAAGGTAGTTGAGTGTGGATGGGTAGTTAAGATTTATGAAAGTAACTTATATAATAAGTGCCACAACAAAGAGATAGCTCATTGGGAAACCAATTAGAGCCATTTCTCCATCATGTCCTTCTCAATGCTGTAAAAGGTGGTTACAATATATGCAGATGGTCAGACGACTGCATTAGGATTAGGTAGGTGCCTAGGTAGATTACCTCAAAAAAAAAAAAAAAGAAATCAAATCAAATAATCTGGTATACAAGATATACTGCCAAAATGCATGATCAAAAATGGTAGTGCATCCAACTGTTAGTGAATGAACCTGCTGTTATTTCTCCAGAAGGACCAGCAATCTGCAATGCAGATCCCTCTTTCGCATCTTTCTCTGGTTGATTAGATTTCTCTTTCATTGATTTCAAGCTACCACCTGTTGGTTGGGATCCTGGTTGAGGGCTTGTTGCCTAGTTGATACGATAGAAACATGTCATAAAATAAGAAACTTAAGAATTCTGTTAATGCCACATAACTATCTAAATAGAAATATCATATTTTCAAAAATCATATAAGCCTTCTATTACTAAGAAGAATTTAAATTGCAATATAGGAGGAGGGAAAACTAACTCTATTCAACATAGCCTGCTCTGCCTCATGCGCCTTCTTTGATGATCGATTCTTCAGTTCCTCCTCACGGCGCTGCCTTTCCATTCTGGCATATATAAATTTCTAAGTCAGAGAATTGCACAAATACAACTGATACAATATTTTGAAAATCTTTCATGTAGTTGTCCAACCTCCCAACCACGTTTACAGCGCATTTTGAATCCATTTGTACCAAGAATAACAGCCAAGCCTTTTTCCCAATGACCAGGGAGTCTCACACAACTCATGGATGAGAAAATTAAAAATTTTAAACCTTATTTTTATACCAGGATGACACCATGATATTAGAATTACAACATTATCATAGTCAACATGGATAGCAAACAAAAACTTGTCCTAGCCTACACGGAAGAACAAACTTAGCAGCACACAAACCCAGAATGCCTTTTCCATATATATGACTGCTAATTGTGCCAAGTCCTAGCTTATGCCAGGGCAATTTGTGGAAGTACAAAAGAACGAGAACAATTTTTGTAGTTCTTTAAGTTCTTATAAAACCATGATGGAAAGGAAGTTCTCTCTACCCTCAGTCATGGCCAAAAGATTAAAATTATTGTACCAGGAACAACATAAAATTTAAACCTTATTTTTGTACCAGGAAGACATTTTGTGATATTAAAATTAAAATATTATCATGGTCAACTTGCATGGTGAACAAAAATTTGTCCTAGCTTACGTGGACAAAGGAACTCGGCAGCACACCAATCCAGAAAGCAAGGAAGAAGTGAAAGCAGAAGCCCATGTTTTTACATACAAGTCTACTAATTTAATATTAGCAGAAGCCCATGTTTTTACATACAAGTCTACTAATTTAATATTAACCTAGTGCTTGCAAACAACAATGCAGAGGTGACAATATCAATGCCACCTCATAAAACTTTCCATTTTAATGGTCAAAGCACCATGTCCACATTAATACAGTTCACTTGATCTTCTTTCTTTACTCATCATAACTAAAAAATGTTCTAAAAGACCAGTGCACTCATGAGTTAGTATATGACAAAGTATGACTTGTAAAATTGTAAAATATATAAAGAGGCAGCAAGGAGATTAATCGACAGATAGCTTTGGAAGTATAAAATACACATTCAATACTAGTTGAAACATATTCAGTTACCATATAAAAAGAAAAATACAGAAAACCACAAATGGGACAGCTAATGGTATAATATAAGATGGACTCACCATATTATTATAACAGTCAAAGTTAGTGTTTAGAAAGTATTCAGACGACATTGCTATACCAACTTATCAATGCATCACGCAACAACTTTAATGCACCCTTAGTCAAGAGTAACATTAACTACCAGGGATGACCTATCAAGTCCATTCAGTTCATCAACATGCATTATACCTGTCAGATATGCTTGAAATGAATTACTGGAAACTTATTTATCGATTACTGCAAATGGGTGAATAGGAATAAATTGTTTAAAATTGCTCAAACATTTGACCAGTCAGAACAAGTGGTAATCAGCTATAAATTCAGAAGAACATAGATCATTATAGCAATTTTTAAAAAGAAAATTTGAAGAATATGTGTTTATGGACATATTATGTAAGTATGTACATGTAAGGGGCCCATGTCAAAATAATACCCTCGCCAGGTTCTCAGAAAGGTGTGGTAGGAATCTGGTTGAAGGGTCTCTGACACTCAGGGGGAAAAAAAAAAAAAAAACAAATATGATCTTGTGAATTTAAAGTGACTCCTGCCACTGTCTTTAAGACAGTTTGCAGAGTCATGGAGCGTTCAAGATTCTGCATGCTTGAATCCATACTAGTTAAAATAAGTAAAAATTACTGAATATTTGCAGAAAAGGCCTTTTTTTTTTCTTTTGCATATTTGGACCACTCATGCTTTAGCACGAATGACCTGATCCTGAAATTTTCATATGCTTTTGCCCCTGGTCCCAGAGATACACTACAGCCTGTGAATGCACGTTACATGCTCAAATATATGCATTGGATTTCATTTAAACATATGGCTGGAGTGCAACTCCTGGAGCCAAGGCCAAAAGCATTTGAAAATTCTAAAACTAGGCTATCACTGCAGAAAAAAGAAAAGGTGGCGAGAAGCTGCAAAAAGGATAATAAAGTTTGCCATTTGGGCAAAATCTAAGATGAATAACCTAAGCTGTAATTTAAAGCCTTAGAATGTTTGGTTTCAGATCACTACATAATCTTTTATATAAATAAATTTTAGCCTATCAGAAACAACAATACATTAAATAGGTTGCCCAAAGAAATGAGGAATGGAAACTCCAAAAACTTTGACATCCTCAGTCTATATTCTCCCAAAACATTACTAATGTAGGCACAATATAATTAATATCATATGCTTAACCTGCAATATTTTCCAGCTAATGATAGCTTTGCAGTTACAAAAAAATAACACCAATGCAGATGTCTGCAAACTTATAATGGCCTGCACTTTTGAATCTTTTAAAAAATCATTGAAGTTCAAGAAAATAAAATAGTCCACAAAAGCATAGAAAAAGAGAGACTTGCATCGATACTTAACAGGTTACACTAATGACTAACAACTTGACAATAGTAGGAACAATTTTTTACTAAATAAAATAAATAGAGCTATAATCAGTTGAGTTCAGAAGGAATAGTCAGCGGTTTGCTACAGAAGTGGTACTGCAGCAGTCATTGAGATGCCACTGAGGACTGTGACATAATTGGCAGGGGAAAAACAGGCAAATTGAATGAATAGGGGTCAGCAAGAAAATGGATTAAACCACAAAACCAATCCAAACCATGATTTCGGTGTGGTTTGAATTGATTTTTTTTCGGCTTTCAGTTTGATTTTGGTTTAAAAATTTTTGAAACTGAAAAAGTTGGCTCGGTTTCGGTTTGGATTTCTAAAAAACTAACATAAACCGAATAGAACCATGTATGTATGTTAGATGAGCTTTCATTTGTACTATACTTAAAATTGAAGTGCTACAGGCATGTCCGAATAAATAAGCTATATGATAGCTATGTTTTTTTTGTGAATAATCGGGCTACCATTTGGTCATATAAAGTTTGCTATAAAAACCAATCGCATGGTCATATAAAGCAGATACAAGTAAACCAATAACCCAAACCAAAACCAAACCAAATTTCTTGGTTCGGCTTGGTTCAGTTTATTAGAACAATTGGTTCGGTTTCAGTTTCAGTTTTAAAAAACCAATTCAAATCGGTTTAGTTCCAAATATATCTCTAAACCGACCCGACCCAATGCGACCTAACTCATGCACACCCCTATGAATGAACACAACCAGGATAATTGCTTGGGACAGATCAAAATAATCTATTTATTATGAAAAACAAGACAATCATTCATGAATGTACAATTTATCAGCCCAATGTAACCAAACAATAGAATCATCATTATACAGATCAAAATAATCTATTTATTATGCAAAACAAGACAATCATTGAAGAAGGTACAATTTATCAGCCCAGTGTGACCAAACAATAGAATCATCATGATATGAAGACAAACCTCCGTTGCACAAGGCGGATGAAATGTTGGGGAGGAACAAAAACACGCTCCATGTCAACTAATGCAACAACCATCTTTTTAGCTTCATTTCTAAAACCTTCTAGTGCAGCAGTTGCGATTGCAATAACCTTGCCAAAAAATAAAAGATCATGATACTGGAATTCTATAGAAAACTATCATGGTAAAAGTCTTACGTACTAGTGAGAATGATGAGAATGGGGAAAAAAATTAAGTTTTACATGCTAAATTAGATCAGTATCGACAGCCAAACTACCTCACGCTTGTATGATGGGTATCTGCCGAGTCCCGGGGTAGCATTTGCAGCAGCAGAAACTATATCAATCAGAACATGGTGAACCTGTTTTGGCATTTGAAATAAAAGTAAAAATGGAATGCATGCAACCCATATCTACAACACACGCATATACAACATACTAAATGACTGAACATACTAAGGTTATGTAAAAAACAGCTGTCAATTTTACATGATAGGTTGTGTCCTTGACAAGTTGTTGGTCTCACACATATCAGAATATAAATATATATAGGTTGCTGAAAAGAAAGATAAATATCTAAATCATGTCAAGCCTCCATCTAAAAAGTTGAAGGTAATTCCTGCAGAGAGTTTGAAAAAGATATCAATGCAACCATAAGCAAACATTTGAGTGTGAGAGAGAGAACATTTTCAGCCTCTCATAAGGAGAGGAAGGGGAAAACACAAAAGTGAACTTCGAAAAAGATTAGTACACGGACAGAATAAACATATATGGGTACCAATCCCTAACAAGCCCGATCAGCGCTCAGTAATGAGAAACCTACTGGCAAAAATTATGAAGTACAAATGAATAAAATCCACAACAAATCAGAACCATAACAAAGGACTAGTTAGATTCAACATGTAAACATAGATTTTTGACCTTAGCAAACAGAATTCGATACAATTTTAAATACCTCATCCACGCAAAGGCGTGATGGTTCTTTTGCAAGTTCTAGTACTCCTTTTATCAAAGATCTCAAACCTTTCTCAGGAGAAATTAAATATGGTTGATAACCATCAGCTTCCAGCACAATCTAGAATGCAGAATCAGATAAGAAAGAGATATTAGAAGCTAGTGATAACAGTAATAAAAGCTGATCAATAAACAAATATATATAACCTACCCTTTTGACATTATTGATGTCAAAATGTCTGTCCAATGGAAGCTGCTTTATCCTGTTAGGAAAGTTTCCCTCAAAACTTGCAACAACTTTCCAACCTGCACCCTGCAAATGAAATGCATCATTTGAGAGTATCTACAAAGAGCAGAGAACAATCAAAACTAGAGAACTAATAGACATGTAAGAATATGATATCAAGTAAGCTAATTTACCTCTCTCTGCCTCAACTGTTGTCAAAACTACCACAATACATTGAAGAAAAAAATGTTGAAGCAAATTGCAGCACGAGGTTAGCGATCAGAATGAGGAAAAGATAGCACATGACTTAGTAGATGTGACCCAAGTGGTTCTACAAGAAGGTCCATTTGCATATTAAACAACAAATTGTACTAACCAAGGTTTTAAATCTCGTGAAGCAAAGAAGCCCCGATTTTTTCACTAGATGCGATGCCCTGCATCTTGTCCCATCCTAATCCCCAATCTGGTTAGGCATCTTGGTATTTGCTTTGCTTTGTTCTTGAAAAAAATAGTTCTGAAGCTCTATTGTTTTATTTGATTTTTAAACATATTTGAACTTCAAAAGTTATATTTTTATGATAAATTAGATAAAATAATGTTGTCCATAAGATTAAAACAAGTTACATAAAATGAAGAAGTGCAATTAGAACATTATATGATCATAAAATACATGCCAAATTAAAGAAACTTTTTTATAAGACAACCATAAGACTAATTATGCTTACAGTTCGGAATATTGAACAGTTAAAAAATTATGCATATGCAAGATAAATATGGCTAAAATAAGAATGTTGAGATGGATTTATGGTAATATAAAAAAAGATCGAATAAGAAATAAAGTCGTTCATATATATTAGAAGTAACATCAATTGAAGATAAATTAAGAAAAAGACGACTTAAATAGTTTGGACATTTGCAATATAAACCTAGAGATACATCAGTGTAAAGAAGTAATTTAATATATTCAGAAAAAAAAAGAGGTAGAGGTAGATTGAAAATTATAAGAGCAGAAGTGATAAAGAAAGATTTGATATCTTTGCATCTTACAGAAAATATGACCATAAACCAAGCAGAATGAAGAAAAAGGATTCATACAGCTGACCTCAACTAGTTTCGGATTAAGGCTTTATTGTTGTTGTTGTCATTGTTGTTGTATTTGGTCTTACCTATTGCATGAAGGAAGTAGCAACCAAGGCTTGGGCATTGGAAAGATAGGACAAAGGGGGGAGTGTTGGAACAGAGGTGAGAGAGAGCAAGGAAAAATAAAAGAAACAAAAGAGAAGAAGAAAGAAAAGAAGAAATACAAGAAATAACAAAAAAGGAAAAACAATGACACATTGTCCCATCTACCCATCCAACCCTTCCTCTCCATTGGGTCTTTCCAAAGGCCTATCTTCCTTTTCTTAAGACACCCAATGGATAGAGGTGAATTATTTTAAAAACTGTGATCTAGGTTTAAGCAATCCTCCAACAATCCACCTTAGGGCCCAACCATCCATAATGGCCCATATACGCAACAGCCCATCAAAAAGGCACCCAACCAGCTCTCCTATCCCAAGGCAATCTTAGGTTGGATATGTTTGGATTATCATGGTGATTGCAGTATTAGAAGTGTCAAATGTGCTGAATATAACTCCTGATTGTTCATCAATGCCCAAACATGATGCTCAGTTACAACTAACAGGCTCCACTAATTCTTTAAAAGTTGTATATTGCTAAAGTTTAACCTATATGTTGATTACTCATTACTTGATCAAGTTGTTTGTCATAATAACCTTTAAATTATTTTTTTATGAATAAGTATTTTTTTATAATTTGTAAAAATAATTGTACTTGTATCAGTGACTTCAATATTATACAAAAATAGGTCATGCATACAGGTAGGAGTTGTCCCCCACTTGAACCTTTTAATTTTAATTTCTTCCAACTTATTGCTAATTTTCTAGTTTTATTCTAATTAAGAATTTACCTAGATGTTCAACTGGTCACCCAACTTCCTCTGAAGCTATGAGGCCCTCCACCCATAATTATAATAATATTTATATGCACTTGAGCAGAACTAGTAACAAATGGCTTAGAATACCTTTCATGCCAAATGAATTTACCTAAATGCAAACTTACTAGAAAGTAGGATTTTTAAAACCGGCCACACATTACAGGAGAAAGCTTGTTGTTTATGTCCATTATTTGCCCTATTTTCTTCAGTATTTACTTATGTTACTCAGAAATTACAATTTCGTATATCCAGTTCAAGATGCGTGCAAGTTAGAGCATAGTTGGATATGGAAGTATCCTTATGCTTATATCAAATGGCAATGTGGAATACTGGAATATTCATTCACCAAACCTTTTTCTGAAGTCAAAAGATATATGGAAATGCAAGGACATGATGATGTGTCCTTGCTCAGACAACTTCAACCACATCAGTTTCATATGCTGGAAAAAAAAAAAGGCTCAAGATAAAACCACAAACACTGTAATGAACCACTCACCTCACCACCGGCAACGTGCATGAGAAACTTATCTTCAAATTCTCGGCAAAGCTCTAAAGCAAAAGCCCTAGTACCTTCTGCACTGTCTACCATTTGTTCGCCAAGCCTTACCAACTCATCTTGCACCATCTGAGACTTACCCTGTAACCTGCAAGATTCATTTGAACACTGAAAGTTATTCAAATTTAACCTGAATTTCTATTGACTTCAGCAATGTATGCCAACAAATACATCTATGAGCAGAGATGATCAACTTCAGGCTGTGACATTCTTGACAAGCATACTGTCTCTTGGGGCTGGCAAATCAATTACACCCATTGAAGTAAATTAGAAGAAAGCCAGTCTCTCACATCAAGCGACTGAAATTATAGCAGCAAACCTGGAATGCAATTTTCTACTTTGAAGTCATGTCACTTGAGGAGAAAGAGTGTCAGATATTGCAAGAATGCAATGCATCCACCAAGGAGGAGAAATAGTGTCATAGGCTAATATGCACTAAAAAGGAGAAAGCATAATGACCCTTCAATTACCGAAGATGACATGATATACAAGAATTAGCATATGAAAAACACACTTAAACTATCCATATCTTCAACATACTTGAAAGAAGAAACAACAACAACAAAGTACCAACAATTCCAGGATCTGGTTGTCCACATAGCAAAGTTCGAAACCACATGGATCTCCCGACTCACATAGCAACTGTGCATTTGATGAAATTTTAACACAGCCAACAATTGAGACCATGTAAACACTTCATTTTAGGGGAAAACAGGTAATACAGAGGTCTACTGGAGTCATTGGGCCAATTGAACAGCCTTTTTCTAGTAGTGGATCCTCTATCTCTTCTAAAGTAAGACTCATGATCCAATGGAGAATAAAAATGAACAGAGAGAAAAGCACACTGAGAATTTAATGGGTTTGGCATTATTTTCCTACAAACACTTGACATTCCAAACAAATATTTGGAATTTTTTTATCTGTATAACGCAATATCTGATAGCGTATAACTAATAGTGCCGCTAAAAGGACGCAAAACTTATAGAAAGATTTACCCTGAGAGAAGGTTTGGAAGCCTAAGCTTCATCCGTTTACGAATCTGCTTGGCAAGGGTATCCACCAATGCTACTCTACCAAGCTTGCTTTGGGGAGCTCCCACAAGTATAGATTTAAGACTTTCACTCTCAGCTCTCCAAGCAGTTTCAAGCGAATTTTCAGAGCCCACAGATCCAGCTTGTGCTGAAGCAATAGAAACAGATTGCCCAATCAGTGCAACCCATGGAATATCAGAAGTTCTCGGTGGCCCCTGATTCAAAAGAAGCGCTTGAACAGCTGCAAGACTTTTCTGATCTCCAGCAGCTTGATCAATTTTGCTAACAACACCAATTGTTCTTGTCCCTGCAACAAATAGAAGTGACCCCAACAATGACAACAAAATCAATTGATGACAACAATCAAAAATAACAATGGACAAGCTTCAGATGAACATTATTCCAACAATTACTTCTATAAATATGGAGATTGGGCTATTAGCTTATATAATATTACTAACCTTCCGCATCAAATTCTTTAGCTGCTCTAAGAGCTCGAGATGAAGAAATTTCTGGTGCTTGGGCAGCTGGTACAATAACTAGCAATATTGCGTCACTATGTGCAGCATAGTCACTGACCTAAGACAAGAAATGTTACCACCACATCCCCCGATACAGACAAGAAAGAAATTAGTGCTGCCAGACAGCATCTTAACTGAATCTATAAAATTATTATAAACCAGAACAAAAGTCTAGTGAGAACATCAAGCAAATTCAAAACCATTAAATAACCTATATTCAGTTTAATTTCTATTCTGCCTATTACTCTTATCCAGAACATATTATCCATATTATCAAGAATTTAGCAGCTGTCAGTAAAAGGTAGCCAATTATCTCATAATGTCAACAAATATTAGAATGAAGGAAAGCATTCAGTGGCTACTTACCATGGACTCATCCATGGCCCGCTGATCTAAACCAGGTAGGTCAATCAATTTCAGAGGAGGTGCTGGTAAGGAGAAAAACAAGTTAGCTCAGAGTAAAAGTGACTAAAACAAAACAACAAATGGACAATAAGTATGCTGCAGTAGAACAGTGTCATTAAAGAAAGCAGAATATTGAAACAACCACCCTAATGCAAGTAATGCGATACAGAGACTGCAAGTTAGTTTAAGTTTTATAATATTAACCAATCATTTTAAGTTATATAATCTTAGCCAACCAATAGCATGCACTTGAATCTTTTAATAAACCTTTTGATGAAAAGACCACCAGCACAAAAGGCTTGATTAAGGTCAAAGTGAATGAGTGAACAGCCAACTAAAAAAATATATGTTTGAAGAATCACAAGTACTAATGTTTTACTCCAGTTCTCTGAAAGTTACCATTTAGCATTTACCTCTTATTAGTCTCAACAGTCAATATCATATCACATTAATGCATTTAAAGCTAGAGTAGAAATTTAAAAGCATGAAGATGATTGATGATGATTGAAGTCTAAGTAGTGATTAAGGTCAAAGTGCACAAGAAAGTGATTCACTGAAGCGACAAGACCTTAAAAGCTGCTTTTTCAAATGTTAGTAGCAGGGCGTTCTGTCCATCGGGGAAGGTTTTTGGTGACAACACTAGGAGATATCAGAAATGAGAATGCTAACATGAGACTACGAGATCGCCCCTTTCATTCTAGGGTGATGGAGGAATCATAACTTTCGAGCCTTTTTTTTCATGCTTTTCCCGCAACTAAAAAGAGTTATGTCTGAAGAATCACATGTTTCCCAATTATTATCTAAAGTTACCATTCAACCTATACTCCCACTCAAGTTGCATCAATATCTGAAAGTTACCATTTGGTATTCACCTCTTTTTAGTCTCAACAGACAATATCATATTACATTAATGCACCAAGAGGCCTCATAAATATCTAAAGTTAGTGCATTTAAAGCTAGAATAGAAATCAAAAGGCATGAAGATAACCGATGATGATCGAAGCTTAAGTAGTGGTTTCTCTCAAAATATCCAGTGTGGTTTCTCTCAAAACAATTCACTGTGGGAGGTCAAGAAGAATATAACATATAGAATAATAAAAGGTAGCAGCGCTCCAATAAAACATGAGGACACAATACATGACTTGATATTGTTCTGAACCAAGGTTATACTTGGCTACTCTCAAGCATTCTGAAACATAAAATCATTTGTTGAATTCCAAATGCATCAAATGTGTCATAGGTAGTTTATTTTTCCCCTTAGAAAATTACAGAGAGATTTGTAAGGATTATCAAGCAAAATTGCTAGTAAATCTGGCCAGACAACATTCTTTTGTATATACAGATGCCAGAAACAAGAGGAAAAGGGGAAAGACCAAAGGATTCAAGAGGATAGAGGGAAAATGAAGCATGAAAATGTGGAGATAGGATGGTTAGTTGCACTATAAAAATCACTAAAGAAATCCACAGAAAAATTTTGAAGGGAAAAAATATTATTGTGGAAAAAATAAATTAAAAAAAAAAACATGGCAATTGGATGCTGAAGTCCAACTATGAATAAAGCAAAAGATGTCCAGTTTTAAGGAGTGGCACATAACAATTGATATAAAAGCTTTTGAATATTATGAAAAATGATGGGGCAAAGACTGGTAAGTCAAGAATGCAGCATGTTATCATACTATGATAGATGTACCATAAGATTTTGAATTAGAACCATAGTTGCTTTATTGTCACTCCAAAAGACTTCCTAAAGGTGGCCTCGATATGTAAATTCAAAGAAATCAAGTGAAAACATCCTGTTACAAAAAATTTATCTTCTAGTTTGAATTGATTGCTACAATTTCTATTGGGGGGCTCGACCATATAACTCTAAAGCAATCCAAAAGGCTAAATCTAAAAATGAAATAACAACTGGTTTTCAGTCTATTAATGAGAATGATGGTTGGTCATCTAACCCAATCCGACACCCACTGCGATAAACTTGTTGAGCCCAGCAATATTGTCAATTTTTGTAAATAATCAAGCTGAAAAAGCTCTATAAATTGTTGACTTATTATTTTTAAAGCGAGTCTATAAAATTTGTTTCTGTCCTTAAACTATCTTTTAATCTATGAAATCCATTTATGACTTTTAGACTGAGTTTAAAAATAAGCTAACTATCTTGCATTGCACCATGACTAAGCCAGAGATAACGCTACAAACAGAGGCAAACCGGGAAAGACAATATTAAGCCAAAGATAATATGGAACTTTGACAAGTTTCTTGTAAATTGAGAGTGAAATATATAATCTTTGCTCTGCACCTCAAGAAAATTAGAAGGTAACTAGCTGGTCATAATTATATGCATGAGACTATCAATAGTTATAGCCAAGGGAAATTAGGAATTTCAAATTTTATATGTATTACGAAAGATATAAACAGTTTATAAAATTCTATGCATGATTGCATTAATAATGACTGGGTCAGTGGAATGTAAAGCTGTACCTAAGAAGGAAAAAATAAAAATTAACTAACCTGTACTCGTACGAAGCTTCAAGTATATCTCATCCGAGCGGCTCTTTCCTGAGCTATGAACTCCTGTGCCCTTGCTTAGCCTGTCCTGAAGAGAATGTCTGAGGGCACCTGCAGCAAAACAAGAAAATGTAACAGCCGTCATGATCAGGATGCAGGAAACTCAGCAGTAGGAGCTCAAGTCACCACAGGACCATGGTTATACAAAAAATGCTACATGAAAACATCTAATTAGCTGATAGTACCATAAGAATAGAAGAAACCACAACGAATACATTAATAAAAGCATTCATCAGGGCAATAAGACAACTCACTTGCAGAAACTTGCTGAGATTTGTTGTCTATCTGCAAGATGATTGATTTACTGCTCAGCGATCCATCTCTTTGTAAGTCAATGCTGATAGGCGCTCGAGTGGCACCGTTTTCTCCCGTTGGCTATAACAAGATGGCAACCACCCCTTGATTCATAGGTAAGAATCAAAATAAGGAAATTAAAAAAATGACTTGAAACCTGATTTCCAAGAAAGCGTACCAGAACAGGATGCCCGATTAAACTGTTCAAGACTGCCGATTTTCCAGCGCCCTGGGAACATCCCAGCTTAGAGTGATGAGAATCAAAATTTTGAAAAAAGATTAAACGTAATTCAGACGAAGAGAAGGGGAATTGAATCCGATACGAAGACGCATCATGTTTTCTTGAAAAAAAAAGAGCGGATAGGTTTTCAACAAATGGCAAGATAATCGTAACCACGGACTGAAGAGGCAAAGAAAGGGGCGATTAGGGTCAGAATCGAGCTTACGACATTGCCGAGGGCGACGACGTTGAGGAAGGTGGAGGTCCTGTTGGAGGAGGGCTCGTCGGGGTCCTCGTCAGCAAGAAGGGCCGCCGCCTGAATCATAGACTCCGACAGCTGGATCAAATCCTCCATGGCCTCCATGATTCCCGAAAAAGAGAGAAGATCTAGATCTTAGGGTACACTGATCCGATCCGACAGCCGACCTAGGGCCTCCAAGAAACGGCCCCGGGAGGAGTCCGATCGGTGGGAAAGGATCCGGATCTGGAATTTCGTCGAGATCACCGGCCGGAGGATGGAGGATCTCGATCGCTCCGACGACTAGGAGGGACAAAGAGAGAGAACAAGATGGATCGAGGGAATTATAGGGGAGAGGAGAGGGATCGGGTCACCGACGCCCGCCGACCTGAAGGGGCCTTCTCGGCGGCAGCGTGGGCGATGGTTGAACGGAGCGGAGAGGGCGTGGAGAGATGGGATGAAGAGGAAAGAGAGACCCGGAACTGCGAGGAGGGGTTATTAAAGGCTACGCAACCGCGTCTATTTAACCAAAAGAACAAGGTTGGGGGCTGCGACCAATTTCTTGGAAGCCAGTCGTTTGCGGGGTTCAAACTTTATACAGTGCGGCGACTTGCGGTGAAGGACAGAGGGAACTGAATAGATATTTATTTAAGCTCAGCCTTGGATCGCACTCGACGCCGAAGCAACCGAGGAACAAATATATACGTGCGCCCGCGCGTGTCATCGTGATTTTAGTATTAAAAATGATTTCATTTATAATAATATTTAAAATTTAAAGTAAATTAGTAGATTTATCCAAATTTGAAAAAACATATATAACCAACGATTAAAAAAACGAATTGTTTATAATATTTATAAATATATTTAATTACAAATAAGAGTTTGTTTGGATGATTAGACAGACAATCCATCTAGACAAATCCCAATTTCCACCTGCCCACATTCAATGGGGAAAAATTCACCAACAATAGAAGTTAATAATATTCTACTTTATATATCTAAAATAAAAATTTGATTTGTGTAGAATTTTTCATTTGTTTTGTAGATATTAGTATTAATATATGCGATCATTAAATTTATACCAGTACATCATTAAAGTTTATTGCTTAATATATAATAAAAAATTAGCTATTAAAGCTTTTTAGTTATAAATTTTTTTTATTTATTATAGTTTATTATATTATTATATTATATTTTAAAAATAGTTAAAAAATCATATTTTATTTATGATAAAGTTGATATTAATGATGTGGGTATTAGTGGTAGAAGCTTCTATTTAAAAATTTAATTTATGCAAAATTCTTCATTTACATTGTTGTATTATGTTTCAAATATAACTTAAAAAAGGCTAAAAAAATTATATCCTATAATTATGTCCTTCATTTTATGGTTCATGAAATACTTCTCATTGGAATTTGAGGATTTTTTTCATAAGTAGAAATTGATGTTTTTTTGGCAACTTCATTATATACCAAAGAAATACATTGCTACATAAACGCATTGTCATGTATCTTGGTGGACCACATCAAAAATACATGACCAGCTAAAGCTCACATCCAAGAGCACATTTCTACCATGGCAATTAGTTATAAATGAGTGAGATCAACATGTGACTCAGCTCAATTGGATTGACAATTCTTATTTAAAGACCCATGTAGTAGACCTAATCTAAATTCTAAATCAAGTTGATTTTTTATATTTTTTAATATGAATCTATCTGATTTTATTTGTTTATCTTTTAATCTAATTTAGGTCACAAAATAAGGCTAGGCTCATAGGCCTAAATTATATAATTTTTTCTTCACTTCAATATCTTTATCAATTTATCAAATGAACTTTAATTTAAATTAATTTATTTTTTCATCTCAATAATTGTATATCCTCCCATCAATTTTCACTTAACTATATTTAAATATTTATATTTTATTATTTATTTTGATAATTTTTTTATATTACCCTTAGATATATCAATGTATATTAAAAATTATAATTTGCAATATCAAGTTTAATCAATTACTTTGATAAAATTAATAGAATTTAACTGAAAATTTAAGTTGAATTTGATTATTTTAGGCTTATTATTTTTTTAGCAATTTTATATTTTATTATCAATCACTAAATATGAGATATAACATAACAGATAGATGTTTGCCTCAAATTTGAACTCAACCTGTTCTAGAACTCGAACATTTCATATTAAATATGGATCATATTTTATCATGATCTGACTTGATGGAATTTTTTTTTTTTTTCTCTATGGATCTGAATTGATTTAAACAGTAAATGAGTTATACCTGAGTCTAAAATCATAATTTGATCTGACTGATCCATTAGCAACCATATATTTCCCTGTGGGATTTCTCTCCATTATAAAAGTTTGAAATCGGAATTTGAATCTAAATTCACACGGTCCAGCGCCTAATCGTAGAGCAGGAGCAGGGGCGATGCCGTTTAACAAAACCGTTTAACTTTCCTGCCATGACAAACAGAGCTGAGAGGGGAAGAACCTGAAGGAGAAAAACCACCAACGACTCGCGCCCTCCCTTTTGCCAACCCGCAAACCACCGACCCCTCTCTTCAGCCGACGATGGATGATTCCAAGTTACCCACTTTTTTTTTAAAAAAAAGGGGGAAAAAATCATCTCCCTCACTTACTCTCATCCTTCTTCATCTCACCGCTCTCTCTCTCTCTTTTTATGGCATCCGTGTTGAACAGGGCATGTGGAAATGGCCAAGGAATCGGCAACTCGGATTCTTGTATCAGATCCCAGGGTCATGCAGTTGCAGCGCAGCTTGTCCCTCAGCAAGGAAGAGCCTCTCGCGATGCTTCTCTATAATGGACGCAAAGGTGATTGCCACTACTCCATTTATTCTACATGCGTTGTAGCTTGGGGTCTTGTTTGCTTTCAAGTTGGGATTTCTTGATATTCATTCTTATGCATCCGTTCAGTCCAATGAGTCATACAGTGGCGGAGCCACGACCTCTAGTCAGGGGGCAACTACTAAAACTTTGAGAATAATTTTTTTGACTAGCACACTGCCTGACGCAGATGATGAGGAATGATATCTTTCCATTGAAAAGACTCATCACGTCATCGATCATCAATGGCTTGTGTGCACACCGCAAAGCAATAGATCGCAGAGAATTCAGCTCTACTTGCTCCGCAGTGTTTCATATCATATTGGTCAGTGGTCTAAGATGATGCCTACAGGCATGCATTCTCTCTGCTCTTATCAAATCTCTCTTCTAGGATACATTTGTTGGGAAGAAAAGTCTGCTAGAGCTTTTATTGAGGAGTTCAAAAAGTCAATGGCATGAAAGAATACAAAAAAAAAAATTTTCAAAATCATGACGTACTTTCTTTTTCTGATTCGTGGCTGTTATGAGTGGATGAGTTTGATGATAATTGCTGCACCGTTATTTTTGACCAGGATTGTTAATCTCTCTTTCCATCACTCCCACCATTCACTCTTTTATATCTCTTTTTGGATGTGGAATTCACATAGTGATACGAAAATTAGACCAAGATCACTGCTGGACCAACTGTACATGGATCATTTTCTGCAAATACCTTGGGGTTGGTTGTATCTTCTTCCGTAGACAATTTCGGTCTGCTTTTGTTCAAATAGTGCAGTTTTATAATTAGAAACTTTTTTGCATTCTAGAAGTCAGGGGTTATGTTGTTTGGTCTTGGAAAGTTCTCGAAGTTTGTCGCTCCAAACAGAACAATCTCTTTGGTATGTCGGAAGAGAAGCTTGCTGGAAGAATGTTTCAATATCTTTTTTAGCATGTAAATAATGAATTCATGATTCCGTTACCTGATCCATCTTTCTCGTAGGCAATGATGCATACCACAATGCACAGGTTGTATCCGTATATTTGAATGCTCACAATGACTCACATGACACCATAAGAGAGAGAACGCTGCGTAAGAATTCAATATATCATGTATCATTACGAAGGTCTACTGCTTCATAATCATTTGATCTCTCTCATGCTTTCCTTTTAATGAAATCTCCATTAGTTATGAATTTATTTTTCATTAGGTCATAACTCTTTGCCAAAACCTGCTCCCTTTTTTAATTTGTCAATGACTTTCGCTCGTCCATGAGAGTCATCCCAATTATCCACGAAATCTGTTCTCTCTTTTCTCATTTAATTGTTGAATTGTCTCATCATGCTCCATTCTGGTGATAAATAGGCCATGGCACCTTCAAAAATATTAAAATAGATTACATAAATTTTGAAATACATAAGAAAATATTGTGGTTATCTTACTATAGTTATCTCATCATGTTATTCAAATAATCTTTATGATATTGTTTCCTATCGATAGATTCAATCTTTCTATAATATTATTATTTTTTTTTTTTCTTAAAAAAATTTAGTAATCTCTTTATGATATTATTGTATATTTTTCTTTTCTTAGTAGATTGTGCAATTTCTTTGATATTGTGTCAAGAATTGATCAATACTTGTATATAAATATATAGCATATTTAATGGAGCTATAACAATTTTTTTTCTCCTAAAACTTTATGAAAAAGAACAAAAAAAATGTAGTTCATGGTTTGAGGAAGAGAGGCTTTATGATTCGGCAATTCCGAGGTGAGAAACAAAGTTTCATTATTTAGGTGTCACTAATGTTTATAGTCTAATTATGATATTTCATTTTCCTTATAAATTGGATTTCCAAGTGAAATAATTAGTGACATGGTGCATTCTTGTCATGATTAAACTGTAGTTTAACTAAGTTGTTGGAAAAGGACATCTTTAGACCTGCAACATAGCCCTTCACTAACAAATATTGCATCATAGTTGTGGGATGAGAATTCCACTTACTATGTGTACACACATGTACATGTATATGTATATGCTGTATAAATTTAATTGATGTGTATACATGCACATAAATACATATCTTTGTATCTGTATGTATTACTGGAAATGAAACGGTGAACTATCTAAATTGATAGTCTGTTCTGTCAATCATACTCTACAATGTAAAAAAATCATCAAGGATTAAATTTAAATATTTGGAGGTCTCTTGTGCATCTATTGGTGACATTATAGATTTCAATGATAAAATAAATGCTACTCGAATCCACTAGATTTTGGTCCAGATGTGTTTCCAGATATGTTGAACGTGAACAATTTTTTGGTTTCTCGATTTATGTCTCACCACACATTTTGGTATTCTGACTCTATTTGCTCTCGCACAATCTATTTTCTCAACTAGAGGGAAGCTCTATTGTCTACATATAAGTGTGAGTTCATGAATTAGCTGTGAATAATTTGTGCATTCTGACCTGTGGCTAAATATTTCTGTCGTTTATTTATCATAATCAACTATAATCATAAAGCCTCGTTCCAACCATTTAGGGTTAACTTTATAGATCTCATTTTCCAAGAACTCCTATCTAGGGTTCTGATTTTTGTCAAATATTTCAGTTGTTTCCAGATGATCATTTGGCCAAAATTCATTGGTAATTGAAGTCTATTTCTGTAACTCAGAGAGTGCTGTGACTTTGATTTTATCTTAACTAGCTTTTGTTCTTATGCCCTTTTATTGTTACTCTGCTGTTCTCCAGCTAAATTAAACTTTGCTTGGGATTCCCTTTTCTTCTTGTAAGAGTTAAAAAGGCTGAAACCATTACTGACAAGATACTCTGGCTTTACAGTTTAAAGGAGCAGAAAAGATAAACTTTTGTCAGGTTAGACAGATTGGGAAGCTTGAAGGTCAGCTTAATGGAGCAAAGGATACCATAGATTATTGTAGATCCTAATTGAAAAGAGTGAACACCGAGTTGGAAAATAAGAACAACCAAGCTAAGCTTTGGACGAACAAATATACTCTCATTCACTGTTGTGTTCTCTGGGCTGGTTTAGAAATGTTCCTACAGCTGACATTAACTGGACTGCTTTAGCTTCAACTGGTCACTGTATCTGCACTGAAGATGCAAAACAAGCTAACCCTTAAAAGATCTGACCGCATCACAGAAGTTTTGTAACATCCCAAGCCTACCTGCTCGAAACTTTGGGGTATCACAAGTTTGCTGGCAAACCTGATTTAGCATCCATCATACTGAGTAGCAAAAAACTCGAGCTTTGTAGAAATGGATGCACTCAAAGAATTTGTGCATTTGAACAGAATCTGTTGACTGGGAGAGAGCAACCCAGACAATGTGTTGACCAGATCTTGATCTTAAAGAATGAAATGAGTGAATGCGAGAATAGAAATGCCTAAAGGCCTAATATTGTAGATCTTGCCCTGGCAACCAAAACAGTAGATCAGGTGAGGAATCCTTGTGAGTCTAAAGAAGTGACCAAACAAGCTAGCAGCTGTGGAAATGGCCAAATTTTACAGTTTGTCTGCAGGCTTTCTTCATGAAAATGGAGAACCAGATGGAAGCCAGTTGTAAAGGGTACAAGTTCTCTATATATTTTTAACAATAGTATACGAAGACAAAACAATACATAAGATATTTTACTTATGGAAGCAACTACTGCTCAACCATTATTTCCACTGTCACCGCTGCTATTATCGGCTTAGCCCTTTTGTCATCCAATTTAGACAGTTAAATCATGAAGTACAAACAAGAATTGAAGATCTCAAGTATGGTCTTGGAAGAATTCTGTAATACCCTTATGAATAATCCTTCATTGGATAGAAAAGAACAGTTTAACGATTTAAAACTCAAATTCATCTGTTATCAATTCATTTGGATTTAAATTTTTTTAAGGCTACATAAATCCGACTCGCTAATAGATGGGGTTGGGGCTTTATAAATGGTATCATAGTTAATTCAAATATATGAAAATAAATGGACAGAGGAAAGGACTACCTATATAGCAGTTATGATGCCACTTTTGTAACACCAACGAACTTACTTGAGATAAATTCTGGTTAGCTTGTAGTGTGCAATAAAAACGTCACTTGATAAATGGGGAAAGAATGTAATACTCTCATGAATAATCTTTCATCGAATGTAAAAGAATAGCTTGAGAGGTTTATAACTTAAATTCACTTGCTAAAAATTGACTTAATTTTTTTTAAGACTACAGGGACTCAGTCCAGTAACAAATTAATTGGACTGACAAGTGAGCTTAGAATATTACAAAATCTTAACATACATAGCAAGGATTCAATGGTTTTAGCACCACCTTTAGTTTAAAAGCCATGAATGCACGAATGCAACCTGTGTTATCAATAGTTTAGAAGCTTTCAAGCGCTTGATGGGGAGATGTCAAATCAGTTGAGTAGCCCATGGCATGGCCGGCCTAAAATAATGTGTTTACCGTTTTACCCTTTCCCAGCAGCCATAAATAGTTGTTTTCAGATCTATTCTCACCGATTTTCTTAGAAAACAAAACCTTCTACCCTTTCAAACCATCATGAATAACTAATTTTTAAAGATATTCATGTCTATTGTTTAAAAAAGCTTATTTATCCTTTTCATCAGCAATAAATAGTTAGTTTTTAAAATTATTTACAATATATAAAGTAATTTTGTTTCAAATCCTTAGGATTGTGACTTGATTGAAGCTGGTATTATGGTTTCCACTGCTGCTGCTAGGTATCTGGGAGAACCTGGCAGTACAGGCATGCATATCGGTACCACTAAAAGCTTTCTAGGGAATATGATCATTGGATTAATTCATTTATTGGCTTACAGAAATTCTATATATGTACCTGTACCTTCTGGGAATGGTGGGCAGGTGCTTTAATTTCATGGCAATGGTAATTTACAAAATTTCATTGCCCTCTAGCAATTCAATACTCTTGTTATATTGAATTTGTCTGTTTAAAATTTACAGCCAAAAATATCTTGAGGGTGTTCAAGCTTTTTCCCCTAATTTTCATTTCTTTTTTCTGGCTACATTGAAGGAAATCTATTTGTGCAACCTGCTTAGCAAACTAGTAAGCAAAACCACTCTCTTCTATTGGTGTATACTAGAAGAACGTTATAAGCGTGATGAAGTTTTAATTGATAGAATTTTACAAGATTGATAAAGTTTTTCTTGAAAGAGCCATAAGTTAGTGCTCGAAATATAATAACCTAAGATTCATAAAAAAAAAAAGGTTTGCAAATAAAATATTATTTAAATTTTTTAATTTTATATAAGCATTCAGAATCTTTCAAATGCATAACCGATGTAGAACCAAACTTTAATCAATATAAACTCTTGCATGCTTTTTAATGTAAATAATTTATGTATTAGCTTGCTTAACAAATAATTTACTTCCCCGTGTAGTTTAGCTGTGCAAAGTCCTAAGGAAATAAGGTGGTGAAAAAGACCTTATGGATCTAGCCCACTAATAAATTAATTTAATTAAGCTAGCAAATTGATTTAGAATATTATAAATGGTATCAAAGAGGGACAAAGAAAGACTTCGTTTATGAGATCCGGGAGTTCATGCAAAGAATGAGGATGCATGGCTTTTGGGCAGTAGTATTTGGAGAACTTTGTATTGACAGCAGTAATAACAAGACCTTTGGCGAGATTTGGGAGATGATAGAGAGGGTGGCTTTCTGCTGGGAAGTTGAGTAGGAAAATCTTAATTGATGAGTCCACCTCTGTTAAAGTGGTGGAAGACTCTCCCGGTACAACGCAGGTTGGAGTCATGTATTTCGATGTTCATGAACGACGAGGACATATGTTTGAAACCTGGAGAAAGTGGCAGCACGATAAAAGACATGTATGTTGAACGTATCCTAATTTACGAAGGATCGGTTTCCAGATAAGAATGTCATTGCTCGCGCGTGAAGTACTCTCATTGAGTTTTTTTTTTTTTTTTTTATAAAAAAGAGAAAAATCATAAGGGATGAAAAAACTTTCCCCACCAACAAACTTTATTAGCTCATAAGAGTTTACAAGGTAGCAAAGGAAGAAATGGAGCAAAAAAAATTACAAAGTTACCTATGAGAATTTAACCATTTCCTCATGCAAAGATTGCCCCATAGATTAAAACTAGCTATCATCTTATGAATGATTGAGGATGAGACAAAAATCTTTGGAAGAAATATTTTGAGTTTCTTTCGTTCCATATTTGTAATATAAATGACATGAACAACTGATCCTAGCTTTTTTTTCTAAATGTTGGTACTTTCTTCCTTCTTCATATTGATTAAGGTTTAGGAATACTGGAAGGTAATCTATTCACTCTTACTATGTTCATCAGTGCTACCAAAATCTATCTAGAAAATGAGCATATGATAAATAAATAATCAATGGACTCTTAGCTGCCCCCACATAGTCCATATCCTATACTCACTAGCTAACTTTTCTTTGCTAAATTGTCTTTTATGTAAAGTTTGTTATGAAGAGCCAACCAAAGAAAAATTTTAACTTTCTCTAAGACATACATTTTCTAGACAAAAGCATAGTAGGGATTGTAGACTCCTCCCTAATTAATAAATTTGTAGCAAGAGTCCATCACTGCGAAGTTTCTATACTGAAACTTCTGCTAACTGTAATGGACGAATAGCAATAAGAAGACTTTGGAGCTACAGCAACTGTACAAATTCTGAAGACATGAGGGGTCTAGCTAGGCAAAGATTTCATTGTTGAGCTAATTGGCTCCAAAATGATGTCACTAACTTATACTTCTTGGTTGCTTTCTTATACAAATCCTCAAAAAAAATGCTAGGGGGACAAAGAGCTATCGAGCTATTTTCTCAAAACCTATTGTTTTTCCCATTGCCTAGCCTAAATGACAAATGGTTCTAAAAGGCAAATAGGTCCCTACATATGTCCCCTCAAATTGAAGAAGCTTTCTGCAACTTATTTTTACCTTATAAAGCAAATCGACACTTCAAGCAATAAGCTTTGAAGACAAGCTTCAATCATGAGTTGTTGCCTTCACCTTGACTGCACAAGAACTTCTAGGTCCATTTAGCCAATAAAGCTAAATTCATATTTTGAAGATTTCTAATTCTAAGTCCTCCTTTTTTTTGTTCTTGGAGACAACCTCCCTATTGATAAGACATTGGAACTAGCTTATTACCTCTTTTCTTTTCCAAAGAGATGCTCTCCTAAGCTTATTAATCTTTTAGACTATGCAAAATAAAAGTCTAAAAACTGACATAAAGTATGTTGAGAGTGCCAGAAGCATTGAGTTAAGTAGGCATAACCTTCTTCTAGTAGAGAGTAATCTATCTTTCCATAATGCAAGTCTCTTTTCCATATTCTCAATTAAAGGTTTTCAATACTAATGAGAGGCCAAGATATCTGAACGACAGTTCTCTTTTGTTGCAATTAAGAAGGGTAGCAAAAGACAAGGTAACCTTCTCATCTACTTTGAAACATATCAATGAGTTTTTGTAGAAATTAATCTTGAATCCAGATACATTATTAAATGCAAGCATGAAGGTTTTAACTATGATGAGGCTCCTTTTTTTCTGCAACATAGAATAAAAAAGAATCATTTGCATAGCACGAAGGTCATTGGTGGACATGAAAAGCCAATGTATAAAGTAAGCATTTTAGTGTCTATTTCCATCAAACACAATGCATTAAGTTCATTCTCTTTTACATTTGTCTACTCATAATGAGCCAAATCTTAATTGGATGGTGATTCTTAAATACAACAAGATCGAAATTGGTGTCAAATGAGTTAAATACGCCAAGGATGATAATTTTTATGAAAAGAGTTAGTCCTCTTTGGGATAATTGTTGGGGGATTGATAAAAATAACTATCTTAAATAAGACCTTAATAATTATTAAGAACTCTTAAAATTCTTATCGTTGGTGTTGTGTTGACCTCAAGAGCATTGCTACTATCTTGAGATAACCAAGGGAATGATCATCATGCTCTTCCAAAAAATTTTTCTCGTGTGTTATTATAGCCTGTAAACCCATTGTTGCGAACTATTTGTTTTTCAAAGTGCAAAGCTGGCTGGGCACCTATGAATAACAACAACACGTACCAAAAAAAAAAAAAAAAAAAAAAAAAAACTTTGGTCCTAAACTATTTGGCTGGGCATTTATGCTCTGGTTTTATTTTCTTTTTTTTTTTTTTTTGATTTTCTAAGTTATATTCTTATGTGGGATCTTTTGGTTTTGCTTTTACCTTTGGATGTATTTTTTGTCAAAAAAAAAAAAAAAAAAAAAAAAAGAGAAACAGAAAAAAAGGGGAGAGAAAAATCACCTGCCAGGTTTCAGAAGCGAGGCAAGCAAGATGGTCTTGGCTTTCCAAGAGGTCCACGGTCCACCCATCCCAAATTCCTGCATACCTCCCATTAAATAAGGTGACGCAAGATCTCCTCCATTCAAAGATCATAAAATTATAAATTTACCAAGGTTTCTATATAATCCAGTTAAATGAAGTCCCTTACCAAAAATATCCTTTCATCCATAGCGCCTCTTCACGCCTACCGAGTTCTCTGACAACTGACTAAATAAACCAAGGCTAAGGGTATTTTCGAAACTCCGTCCTCTTATGCAGCGCGAGGCGATTTGATTTGCTCCAAGGAGGAAAAACGAAAAAAAAAAAAAAAAGAAAAAGAAAAAGAAAAAGAAGAAAAAAAAAAAAAAATCGAAAGCGGAAACCGTAAGCGTCTTGCTATCCGTTTCGCTCGGCCGCTCGTCTCCTCCTCCTTTTCTCTTCCTGTTCTCATAGCTTCCAACGCTCTCTCTTCTCCTCTCCTCGGTTTCTCTCGAGCGATATCAAGCTAGCGAGACGAAGGGATGGGCTTCGACGCGATGGCCAACGATTCTTCGGTATCCGCCCTCTCGAGGGATTTTGGCAAGAAGAAGAGGGTAAGGATTCCTGAATCGATGCGAATCGGATCGAATGGAATCTAAATCCACTTTTTTTTTTTTTTCTCCCTAAATTTGTTTGTTGATTGTTTCTTTGATGTGTTTATCTTGCCCACCAGACGAACCGGTCTGCGAAATTGAAGCAGTGCAAGCTTGATGCCCGGCGGGAGCAATGGCTTTCTCAGGGTACCATTCTTTGTTTCTTTCTTTATTCTGTGTTTTAAATCTGAGATTAGGGAGAACGAGGATTTGCTGGATGAATCGAACGCTGAATTTTAGGGTTTTGCTTGATTTTATTCAAGATTTTTCCTTTTTTGGTTTTTGTCCTGGGGATTGGCATTTGCTAATATTTTTTCAAGATTTGATTTTTTTTTTCCTCCCTTATCCTGCTCAAATTAAACATAAAGATCTTTTTAGTTTTGGAGATGGGTATTTTTCCCATATTTTTTTTCAAGATTTGATATTTTTTTGTTTTCGTACTAAAAAGAATTGCAACGTTTGGTTTTGGGGACATGCCCGGTTGGGCTTCTGCAGTCAAGAATAAGGCTTGCAAGGCAACGAGCACGGGCACCTCGCCTACTTCTCTTCCTCCTCATCCGGCGCTGTCTCTTCCTCGGACCGGCCGGAAGAGTTTCGAGGGGAGGTCTGTGGAGGAGGAGCGCAGGACAGCCTCGGAGCGGGATGGATCGGGCCTCCATGACAGCGACGAGGAGTCCCCGACCTACAGCTCCACCGCCGGGGGCGAACTCAGAAAGGAATGCCCCCAAAATAGCATTAGCAGCGGCAGCAGCTTAGGATCCTGTTCAAGAAGCGTCAGTGATGCTGAAGAAGAGGAGGAGAGAGGGGAAGAGAAAGAGGGCATGGATGACTGGGAAGCAGTGGCTGATGCCCTGACTGCTGTCCAGAATCAGGAGCGCCCCAATTCGAATCCCACAATCGCCGTCGTGACTCCTACTGCAACACCAAGCGTCTCAAATGTGGCTCGCACTGGGGGCACCGGGAAGCCGGAGCCTGAACGGACAGTCTCAAGAGCTTGGAGTCCGGATGATGTCTTCCGCCCCCAGAGCCTGCCCAACCTCTCGAAGCAGAACAGCTTCCCTTCAAGCAGGGAACGGCACTTTGGGGCGGCACGGTGGGCTCGTCATGGCGTCCTTTCCGTACCTTCGTCGTGCCCCATCTGCTATGAGGACTTGGATCTCACGGACTCAAGCTTCCTTCCCTGTTCTTGCGGCTTCCGTCTCTGCCTCTTCTGCCACAAGAGGATTCTCGAGTCTGATGGGCGCTGCCCTGGGTGCAGGAAGCAGTACAGTCCTGTGGCAAGTGGCGAGGTGGGCACTGGTGGAGGGATGCCGCATTTAGCTTCCCGACTTTCTCGTTCTTGCAGCATGAATTCAAGATCCTAGGGAGAGGGGAGTCAAGTCATATCCTTCCCATCTTTTTGCTTCTTGAATGCTCTCTAGAGGGGAAATTTATTTGTCTTTGCGATCTTTTTGTCGTCATGCATCTTCTGATCATCTCAAAAAGAAAGCAATGTGAATATGGGCATGGCTTTTGAGTAGCAGTAGAACTGTTTCTGGGAAACTTGGATCTGGTCATGCATTCCATTACTTTGTATTTGATGCATAAATTGCTATAGAGGATGTTTGGATGTGAATATATGGGACATAAATATATACCTATGTTTGAAAGCTCTTATAAATTATATTCTCTTTGAGTGATAACTTGTGGTTATCTGAGTTTTTTCTTTTTCGTGCAGAGATTTCATAATGTACGCGGTTGGATGTAGAAATGTGTAATAACTAATATAGATTTATCCTATGGAATTACAATCAACAATTAAAGTTTTTGCTTAACATCCATGCCAAAAGCATTGATGATGGCATCATCAATTTATTATGTCATTGGAGGTGTTTCTGCTGACAGTAGTCTGCTGACACTGTGCCTCTTATCTGCATTTGTGCATTTGCTTTTCTATGGAATTGAGATCATTCCTTTCACTAATGAAATTTGCATATTTCATATCACTCCAAGGTTGTGAAATCTCTGGAAAATATGCAGATTCATTTATCTACTTGGATGACTGTAAGGGGCTGTACTTATTTTTAATTTGTAGTTCTGGTTAATCTTGCTGTTTCTTTCCATATATAATCTTGATTGCTATCTAATATCTATCAAGTTCTTTGTGCAGGTTTTCTTCTCTGTTCTTTTTTGGTAGGTAGCCAAATTAAGAGGTCCTGATATCATATATGCAGCTCCTGGAGTCAGAATACAAAATATATTTCTGCAGTTTTTCTTTGACATTATTAGAGCACCAGTTATTTGGTATCATTGTTAGTCTCCTATTGATGTATGTGCCTGCTTTTGCATCACATGCAACTCATTTCAAGCAGCGGTGGCAAAAGATCTTAATGAGTGGTAATCAATATTGCTAAGGTAAATCTTTTCTCCTTGCTGTTTCGTGATTATCAAAAATAGATCAGCTTGTCTAGATAGCTTATTGCATATTATCATTTTGACAAGGCAACATTTAGTGAAAGCTATTACATTTGTGAACTCAAAATTTACTGTTTTTGGTTATAAGTATCTGTTGATATTCCCTTGCCATTTAATATCAGCATTACTTGTATAGTGTCAGCCTCCCCCTCTATTGATACCAAAATTCTTTTATAATCCCATCAAATGTGTTTCTTTTCTCTATAAGGATGCTAACATGTGCTCTGCATTGACAAAAGAAATGATGAGAAGGGGAAAAATGAAGTAGGTGAGGCATCATGATCATACATCATTTATATGAATTTGACTAGACGGTAGTAATGATGTGCTGTCCTCAAATGCTCCAACTTTTTTTATTCCTTTTTTTTAATAAATACTTTGAAATCTTTATCTTATGAGGATGGATCCTTGAATGGACTTAGATAATGATGGTGTTGAACTTTTATTGAACTTTCCTCCCTTTTAACCTTTGTTCTCTTTTTAACTGGTTAACAACAATAATGTTTAATGATCCTTGCATTTGTCTAACTTCACAGCTCCCTCTGTCATACTTCCAGTGATTTCTGGAATTAATATTTAGATGGGAGTAAGACAAGATTGGAAATTGAGAAGTCCTTTGACTTCTGCAAATGGTGATTATGTTGTAGTTCTGGTCTAGTCTATTTATGTTAGTTTCAAGGCTCATATGCATGCATGATTCCTGCATGCATTACGTGTGTATGTACTTATGTGCTTGCGTGTGTGCCATGTTGATAAAGATCAATCTTGGTGGTCAAAGAATTATCTTGAGATAAGGCATGTACAGAAACCTTTCCTTTGAACTATTTAAGAATATAATACATGTAAATATGTTGTTGAGCCCACAACAAAGATGGCAACTCAATCATTCTATTTTGTGATTTGTAAAACATAATGATCAGGGCCAGCCAACAAATATGGCACCATCAAAACAAACTTAGATTATCAAGTTTGAATCAAACCACTCTGCCTACCAACAAGACAAAAAGAAAAAAAAGTGAATTCTACAAGAAGACATCACCAAAATAGAGCAAATAGCCAGCTATATTAAACATCATGATGAACTTGAATACCATCATTTGTTTGAAGAGGATGAATTTCAGATTTGGATGTTGCTAGCTCATAAGGATATGGAAGAGCGATAAGATAAACTTGCAAGGATGCAAATACTACTTACAAAGTGGGTTTGAGTGTGATTGATGAACTGAATCGAACCTACCAGAAACCAATATGAAATTGCCATTTGGTTTGGTTCGGAGCCCAAATTGGACCGAATTGGTCCAAATTATGCCAAACCATCAAGTTCAGGGGTGGGGTGGGGTGGGGTGGGGTGGGGTGGGTTGGGTAAGAGTGGGCTCTATTGAGTTCACTTAAATAGAGAGAGGGAGTTTGAAAGCCTCTTATGAGTTCTCATCCTCTCTCTCTATCTTATTTGCATTCGAAATAATTTAAGTATCATTTACTGATGATTTTCTTTTATGCAAATAAGAGAAATACTTTCTATTTGAATTCAATAAAAATATCAAAAAAATAAAATTCCTCAAGTATAAAAAGTCAACTCTTCCTATAAAGAACAAATTTAGAAAAGAATGGGCATTCTGTCCCGATACGAGGTGCGTACCATACCGTATCGAACCGGTAATATACTGGTACAATTCTGGTACTGATTTTGTGGACCTTGCAAATAACATTTTAAAATTAATGTATAATTGGTTCTTCTCTGTCATGTTAGTATTTTTGAGGCAATGTGAGGTTGAGTTATTTAACTTTTTTTTTTCATCTTGAGTCCACTATAATTCTTTTTTCATCTTTTTCAGGTCTCTTTCATATGAATTGGTTGTGGTGTACAAAATAAATGATTTGATCTTATGTGGGAGATCTAGGTTCCAATAGTTGGAGATATGAGAATTATCCATTATCTCTAGAGCCCCTTCTTGGTTTGTTCCCCTAGGACATGGCTTCAAACCATCTTAAGAACAAAACCTTATTCTAGGGTAATTTTCCACACCCGTAATTACATATGTTATATGCCTTTTGATCTTGTAATATTATGAAAACTATTTGGAAACTACATAACTCATGTTCAGCAGCATAACAAATCTTATACATAGTGAAACATATTTGCTTCAATAACACCCATAATCCATAACTGATGTGATTTAGATTTTTTTTTGGTAATATTTGCAGAAACCATTGTTAATTTTCAGTTTTAACAGGCTTGGCTTTCCGTTTTAATCTTTAGTTTTCGTTTTAGAGGTAATCAACTACTTAATTTTGAGGATTCAGATGAGAAGATGAGGTGGCAACCTAACTAGAGTGCTACATTATTGCTTAAATAGGTGATGCAGCACTATTTTGGGCCATCCAAAAGGAAATTAAAGTGAGAAAAGAGAGTGCAAGGGTAAGATGGACACCCTATCTAACCTGTTAACACTTCCTCTTAGGGTGGCAATTTCCACACGCCTACTGGGTACTTGACCCAACCTGATCCTAGCAGGGTGGGTTTTACTTGGCCCATTTAAAATTTTGGGTCGGGATGGTTATTAAAGATTAAACCCGAAGTGGGTTTTGGGGTGGAGATGGGTAATGTTCCACTCGCCCCAAATATGACCTGATATATTTTAAAAAGTCTAAAATGTCCTTGGTATGTAAGCCTAAAGCACTTATCATCTTCTCTTTTCCCAAACCCTAGTTGCATTATCCTAATCACCTCTCCTCTGAGTTGCCATTTATAACCTCTCCATCCTCTGCAATAGTAGCCCCTCCTTCCTTTACGGCTCTCCTTTATTCTAAGAGCTCCTCCATTGCTTTTTTTATTTAATATCATGCAATATTCTTAGATTTAATATTATATTTTTTTGTTAGTTTGATTTGTATGATTAAAAAAATGTAGGGCTGGTTGGGTTAGATTTTAGAATTTAAGTATACTTGCGGCATGGGTAGGACACCTTGACACCATCTCTAGGCAGAGATGGGACAAGGATGGTTATGGATTCTCTATCACAGGATGGGTATGGATATAACATACTTGTCCCTTACTTTGCCATGTTGCCATCCCTAACTTCATCCACACCTTGTCCAGTTTGATCATATTTAAGGAGGGCATTTTAGGAAATAAATAAGCGTATGGCTAATTTTATTATTCGAGTTTGGTGCTTGAATGCAAAATTAAGCCATGAAGCTTAAAATTTGAAAGTACAAAATTAAGCCCCCCCTTCCCCAAAAAAAAAAAAAGAAAAAAAAGAATCATTCAAGTGTTCCATTCTAAGGCTGTTAATGGGTCAACCCACTTCCCAAAAAAAAAATGAAGCTTGAAATTTGAAAGTACAAATTTAAGCCCCACACCCCCCCCCCCCTCCCCCGTGCTTTCCCCAAAAAAAAAAAAAAAAGAAAAAAAAGAATCATTCAAGTGTTCCATTCTAAGGCTGTTAATGGGTCAACCCACTTCAAATGGTTTGAAGTCATGACTTGGGAAAAGGGGCTTGCATGCAGGTTTTAGGGCCACGTGCCATGCTCAAGCTTGAAAATTGAGGCCCAACCTATTTTTGGGCTAGCCTCAGACTAAACTAAAGATATGCTAAAAAAATACATGGGGCCCTATTCTGAGCCAAGCTCGGTCCAAAAGCATATACTGAGTCATGCCAGTCTTGGGCCTAAGGTTCAAATCTCAGGCTTGCTTTGTGGCTAAGCCCAACCCTGCCCATTGACGCCCCTATTCTTTTCCATATTCCAGCCCCTTATTCTTTTCCTTTCCATTCTCCTCCTACTTGCTAAGTGCTGACTTACTGCTTATTATTATTAAATAAAAATCACACAAATTTGGTTCTGGATTCATTCTCTGCAATTAAATCAATCTGTGGCCCTATTCCATGCCAGGCTGCATCAGTAACCATCTATAAACACAATACATCCATTGAAGAGTAAAATTGTCCACCTATATATGATACTGCACTTGTAACAGGCCCATAAACATAACAAATCTCCAAAGAGTAGTTGACTCAGCCAATGACATGTCCATTGATACAAGATACACAATAGTCCATCAATAGTAAAGATTTTATCTTATATTAGAACATCCCACTCTAGAATAAGTCT